>CM076569.1:62507316-62877600 GCA_034641835.2 Pinus albicaulis | reverse complement strand
TATTTTATGAATTTTGTCAGAAATTAATTCAACCATAAAATCACCAGAAGATTTCGATGTAAAATAACTTCAAAAATTTAATTCGTTAACATTATAAACAATTTTCATAACATCAACCACAATATTTGCAGCAAAAACGGAAATATAATCTTCAACTGAATAATATACTATCGTAGTATGAAGAATATCTCAGCCTTATTTTATTAATATAAAAATGCTAGTACAAGAACTAGAAATGGCTTAAATAATGGCCCAAATAGATCTACAAAAATGTTGCAAATGGCCTCCAAAACAAACTGGAAATAAATTGCAAGATGTGAATCATGAATGGATCCACCAAGGTGTAATATTCCCAAAAGGGGAATGCAGAAATACAATGCAGAAAATCAAAAAAATAACGCAGACCATAATAGTCAAAGCAGGAGGCCAATATGGAGACCCTTCATATGTATTTATAGCAACAAAATAGATGTAAAATATGGCCCATAAGATGTATAACAGGAAATAGAAGTCTCCAATGTAAGAAAATCCTCAAAAAGAGGTGCTACAACCATGTATAAAGACTGAAAAAGCCTTACAATGTTATTTTATTAGACTGCAATAGTTGTAGATTACACATTAGATCTAGAGAAGATAAGTGCATAAAATTCAAATCTATAATGGATCCATACACTTTATAAGCTCCTCTACAAAATCCCCTTGGGGTTTTCAGCATTACACCATGTACAAGTTGTAGATCTGAGTTCTAAGACTGCAGATCTGCAGAAATATCTAGATTTGGAAAGTGGATCTGATCTGATATGAACAATTAAATGATCCCCTCCAATAGATCTTCAAAGTGAAGGGCAGATCCCCAACACCTGAAAACCAACTCTCCAAATGGTGTGCCAAAACACCCTGCAACCGTACCTATAGGAATAACACAGATATGGAAGTAAAAATGCATTGTAGGGATCAAAATGTGGTTGTCCACATGCCAAGATCAGAAAATGAAGCTCAAGTCCTCCAATACTCTCCTCCTAGTGAAGTAGAAGTCTCCTCCATTGAAAAGGAGCACTGGAATGGCCTATATCTAAAAATATATAGCCTCCACTTGTTGCAGCTTGCAAATAAAACCAACCCCTCAATAGGATATACGTTGTAGTTGAAAGAAGAAGCTTGGCCTTCAGCTAGATAGTGGACAATACAATGAAAACTCTTCCAAGAGGCCTCTCAAGGAAAGAGGTGGGATTCCCGACCATGAACACCCAATGCTAAACAACATTAATTCTCAGCTAAACAACCAGAGAATGATATATGTCTAAACAAACAATATATTTAGAAAATATAATCTCATCAACAACCTTAAAATGCTGCCTTATTCTTCCTTTTATAAGTTAAGATCTTGCAAACCCTAAACCACTTACAATGAGATCACTCCTTTCACACAAGGTATCTCCATCTAAAACTGCAATGTGCCTCATTGATGGCCACTTCTCCAAGACAGTGCTATAGATTTGGTAAAGGTTGACCCAGTCAAAATGTCTAGCCCCTTTCACACCTAAGGGTGCTTGATTTAGCATCCAAGATTCAGCCTTTTTACATTTGGCATTGATTTATTCATTGTTTAGGAGTATTATGGACCTCCTTTACACTTTTATTCTTGAAACAAAGAAATAAAACAAAAATGAATATTCCAATTAGCGCATGACTAATTGGGAATATTTCATTCCTCCCCTCCCAAATTTTGCTTGCCCTCAAGCAACTGATAAGGTGAGTGTTGCAACTCTTCTCTTCCTCCATTGGTGACACCAACATGTGATAAGCTTCCTCCATAAGCTAAGTGTTCACCAATCCATCCCTCCATGAATTGCTCCTCCAAAATTCTCATGAGATGTAAATAATTCATCACATAAAGAGACAATAGCTCAAATGAAACAAACATGGTTTGTCCAATGTTATCCCTGAAAAATGTAGCATAAGATACATGGAAAATCTCCATCCCATAGGGCACATACATACCTCCCATCCTCCCTCCATACATTCCCATAAAAAGTACAAGTACATCATCAATGTATGGGATCAAAACTACATACATCCAAATAGAAATTTGTGCATATGGAGGTGGGTCATAGTCCCGCATGTGGAACCAACATAGTGCATCCCCTGCCTGCATCAGATCAAGATGTGGTAAGTGATTTCCCCACCACTTACTTGTTGTCCAGGTCATCTCACCATGGCTGGAAATGTGAGATATATGTGGTGCCTTAGGAATGCACCCATCATGAAACAAAATCTCCCTTTGTCCTCCAAGGGAGTGGCCATGCTCAAAAATTTTTGTGGCCCAAATTTGGCCATGAGGCTTATAGGGTAAAATACTACTCCTTGGATTCATGGCCTACATATACATGGTGAAAGAATGCAAACAATAATCAAATGAAACACTATTTACATGAGCATATTTCTCACCAAAATTTCTCCTCAAACAAATGGAGTGGTGCGTAGATTTGTCCCCTTCCTCAAAAAGAGAAAGAGATGGCTAATTAGCTCCTCCGTAGAGTTATGTTGATGCCCCATCTCCACATGGTACATGCATCTTTGAAAATGCTGATATAGTTCTCCTTCAAAGCACTTCCAAGTGTAGCTCCTCATGATGATGTTGTAGAATCTCATGGAGTATGTATGGTTGAAACATAACTCTTCATAGGCCCTTTGTAGTAACTTCTCCGTGATCTTGGATGCTCTATACAAGAAGATCCTACCATGATAATAGATGACTCGTTCTTGGACTAAGTAGCCCTATTCATGCAGCTAGTCATCAAGTATCATGCAAGTGTGAAGATCCTTGGAATAATCCACCAACAACAGTGATTTTCAATATAGATCAATATCCCATAGTGACATCGTTGATGATCTATCAGTAGAAATGTTTGTCATATGGTTGCTCTCCCCCTTGACATCTCCCATGCAAAAGGTATAAGTTGGACAACCATTCCTTCCATGCATATCCTCCCACAAAAGCGCAAAATATGAAATGAGAGTGGGTAATGATGATGTTGGGAGAATATCCCTCCTCCTTGAGCCTACCCAAGACTCCAAACGTTGTATCATTATCTTCCAATGGTCCCATCCCTCTTATATCTATGCTTGGAGCATCATGTTGTGAGATATCTCCCACAAGATCTAAATTATGTGGCCTCCCAGGTGGTTTTTCACTAGATAATAGTGTCCCATGCAGGAATCTCATGAGCATGATATATGGGACTGTAAGGTCCTTTCTTCCACTGCGTAAATCCATCTCTTTTCTTTGTGTGGAAATGGTATGTGAGGGATATGTATGCATGAATTTGATCATTTGAGTCTCACCACTCTCCTTATCCACCCATTCCATTTGCAAATCCTCCCAATCAATGGTGACTTTCCCCAATGTAATCAAGCATTAAACACCCAATATCACATTGGTGTCAGGTATGTCAACCACAAAGAAGTGATCAATCAATGTATATGTCCCCATGGTGACTGATAAGGATGATACATAATGCATGCATTTCATTTTTCTATCTCCTAGGACCAAAACAGAGAATCCCTCAAAAGAATCAGTGTGTATTTCCCTCCTTTCCACTAGTTGGGCATCAATGAAATTGTGGGTAGCCCCATTATCAATCAACATAGAAACCCTCTGATTCAAGATGGAAACTTGAGCTCTTAAGGTCAAGTACATAGGTACTCCTCTCAAAGATGCAAGAGCCCCTCCAGTAGGAGCAAATTCTCCATTCCCATCTCCTGATGGTGTTGGCTCTCCTCCTCCAGTGTCAGCGTTGTGACCTCTTCTTGGTTCATCTTCTTCTTCCTCCTCATCATCTGAGAAGACCTCTATGCAATGTGCTTTTCCAGCAGCAGATCTATGTCCAGGTGCCCATGATTCTTGGCAAGTGAATCAAAGCTTCCTTCTTATATCTTTTCGGACATCATCATCAAGAGGTTTCTTGTATGAGCTCTCCTTAAAAGGAAAAAAAAATTCTTCCTTTCCCTTTGAAGGAAAAGAGGGCTTATGCCGAAAAGTTGCCTTTGCTTTTGGCAAGGAATCTTGTAGGTCTCTAACCCTTTCAATAGCATCATGTAGGGTATTAGGCTTGGTATATTTAACCAAACCATGAAGAAGTTCATCTAAACCATCAATTAACATGTACACCCTTCTTGCTGCAAACAAATCAGGAACCATAACATAAAGTCTTAAAAATTTAGAGATGTCAGTTTTTGTATTACCTGATTGTTTTAACTTTGCTAGGCTCATGAATGGTGCCTCTAGATATCTTCTATCAAATCTTTCCACCAACCTTCTAGTGAACTCTGAATAAGTAGTCACATTGGCATGACCCAATGTAGACATGCCATGGAACCACCAATCATGTGCTTCACCTTCAAGGTGCAATGTTGCAATATTAATAGCCTCCATCTCTGAAACCTTGTTCAAATGAAAGTAGATGTCAAGTTTTTTTACCCAAGATTTTGTAGAACACTTGGATGACCCATCAAAATTGGGTAAAAATAATCTTCCCATAGTGTGGTGTCGATCATGATTCTGAATGAATCCACCATCTCTATGATGATGCCTTAGTCTTATATTGTCCTTTATGTGACAAAACACTTGAAAACTCAAGTGATCTTTGAATCTCTGATTTTGAGACTCATATTCTTCAAAATAGTCTTCAAGGGATTCATGCTCTTGAAATCCTTCATTTCCCACAACAAAAAATGTAGGCATGGTAGAGCATTGGGAAACTTATGGCTGATGCACTGGTTGATCATTCCAATGATGAGACATGCCAAAGCCTTCTCCAAGATTGAATCCTTTGGGAGATTGTTTAATTTTGTCCATTCTCATCTCTTTGATCTCTCTAGCAAGATCTTGCATGGCTCTAAGAAGGATCTTAGGAAAATCCTTTTCTTCATCTCCACCTCCAGATAAAGGGGCTTTACCCTTGTCTTCATTATCATTTGTGTAATAAAATTTCTTCTGTATTCTCTTTATAAGATACCTCTTCTCTCTGTTTGTAAACATCCCTTCTTATTCAAAAGACATATTGGCTTCTTAGAATGCACAGGTTGTGCCAAGATGATGCTCTGATACAACTGTAATATTCCCAAAAGGGGAATGTATAAATATAATGCAGAAAATTAGAAAAATAATGCAAATCATCATAGAAAAATCATGAGGCCAATATGGAGACCCTTCATATGTATTTACAGTAGCAAAATAGATGTACAATATGGTCCATAAGATGTATAACAGGAAACAGAAGTCTCCAATGTAATAAAATCCTCAAAAAGAGGTGATGCAACCATGTATAATGACTGAACAAGACTTACAACGTTTTTTTGTTAGACTGCAAAAACTGCAGATTACACATTAGATCTAGAGTATATTCATGCATAAAAATTCAGATCTATAATGGATCCATACACTTTATAAGCTCCTCTATAGAATCCCCTTAGGGTTTTCAACATTATACCATGTACAAGTTGTAGATCTGAGTTCTAAGACTGCAGATCTGCAGAAATATCCATATCTAGAAAGTGGATCTAATCTGATATGAACAAGTAAATGATCCCCTCCAAGAGATCTCCAAAGTGAAGGGCAGATCCCCAACACTTGAAAACCAACTCTCCAAATGGTGTGACAAAACACCCTGCAACTGCACCTACAGTAATAACGCAGATTTGGAAGTAAAACTGCGTTGTAGGGATCAAAATGTGGTTGGCCACATGCCAAGATCATAAAATGAAGCTCAACTCCTCCAATACTCTCCTCCCAATGAAGTAGAAGTCTCCTCCACTGAAAAGGAGCACTGAAATGGCCACTAGCCTCCACTTGCTGCAGCTTACAAAGACAGCCAAACCCTCAACACAATCCGTGTTGTATTTGAAATAAGAATCTTGGCCTTCAACGAGATAGTGGACAATACAATGAAAATTCTTCCAAGAGGCCTCTCAAGGAAAGAGGTGGGATTCCTGACCAGGAACACCCAATGCTAAACAACATTAATTCTCATCTAAACAGCCAGAGAATGATATATGTCTAAAAAGACAATATATTCAGAAAATATAATCTCATTAACAACCTTCTAATGTTGCCATCCACTTCCTTTTATAAGTTAACAGCTTGAAAACCCTAAACCACTTCCAATGAGATCACTCCTTTCACACAAGGCATCTCCATCTAAAACTACGTTGTGCCTCATTAATGGCCACTCCTCCAAGTTAGGACTGTAGATTTGGTCAAGGTTGACCCAGTCAAAATATCCAACCCCTTTCACACTTAAGGGTGCTTGATTTAGCAGCCAAGATTCAGCCTTTTTACATTTGGCATTGATTTATTCATTATTTAGGAGTATTATGGACCTCCTTTACACTTTTATTCTTTAAACAAAGAAATAAAACAAAAATGAATATTCCAATTAGCTCATGACTAATTGGGAATATTACACAAGGGAAGACATGGGCGCTCGCCCACTCTCACTAAATCACCCGAGGTTTCCATCCTGAGGCTACCAATGAAGTAGATAACCACATCTCAAACCTCTCACATAAGAAAATGATCTATTCCAAAGATATCTCCAAATGACCTCCGCTTCTCCTTTTATAGATCTGATGGATAGATCCCCAATCCTCTAGAGGCATATTATTTTATTTTATTTTTTTTATTCTAGAAGATCCTCCATTGACTCTATCAAAGTTACCTTAATTTAATTATATTTCACTTAAGTCACTTTTTCCCCCTTTTCCTCTAAATATTATTTTTCCTTTAATTAAATGATTAATTAAAGTCAATTTTAATTAAGGAAAATAGTTTATCGCCCATGGTACTATCTATGGCCACAACAAGTCACTTCTCATTATCCCATCTGAAGACCTCCTCATTCTGGTTCCAACGAGATATTACACTAAGGTGTTCTATCATGCATTCCACCCGGAATGCCACCTTGAGCGTAATTAATTAAATTAAGCCCGAAAATAACTCAGTTTTCTGAAAGTTGTCGGAATGCACCGGAATGAAAGGAAAATTGTGCATATGATGGAATATATCAAACGAATGCCATCGATCCTCATAGAAATTCCTCAAAACACCTCCAAAAATCCCCTAGGCCTGTTGATGACAGCAACCTATATCTATGACCTGTCTGCTCCCAAATCTGGAATTCCATCCTATCTTTGTCATAGGTGATACCAGAAAAAAGGAATATTACATAGGTTTTCTCATGGTGTGAAGGTGAAGATCTCAAAAACAGGGCTGGAGGTGATTTGGTTGAAAGAAGTTTAATGAAAGGTGAGGAATGAAGCTAGGGGTTTTCGTTAAGTGCTCCTCTACTCTACTACTTTAACCTGCAAGAAAACTACCTTTTCATGCAACAAAAATTGACAAATATTTGATGAAGAAGATGGAAAATATGAGTTGAATTTTAAAAGAAAACCTACTTAAGAATTCAAACATGAATCTAGCTCAACATTCTGAACATGTTCATGACACTACAACAACCTATCTATTATTTCCAAGAAATCCTAAACTAAGCAAAAAATTTGGGCCTGTGGTGTAGATCTTCCCTCCTCAAGCTCCAATGGAAGAGATGAGAGAAGGAGGCCCTGACACAAAATTTTTTGATTTTATATGCTTCTGTACCAATATCTATCCAAGCCTATGTAAAAAAGGAATAAAATGAAGAAAACTAAAAATATTAAGTTGATATGTAAACAAACTAGCTAAAATTCATAAGGAAAACTAAATACAATGGCAGAAAGATAAATATGAATACACAAGAGAGATTCTAAGGCCAATGGATTGGGCCCTAACCCACAATCCTATTCATCTGAAACTAAATCAGTGAAGGACAATCTCAATACTCATCTTATTGCATAAAATAGTTTCATTACATAATCATAAAGTCTCAAAAACCTATTACAAGAGCTAAGAGTCTACTAGCTTCCTTAAAAGTTTGAATCCTAATGAGCTCTTTCTTTTCCATATTTAACCTAAAGGGTAGCTACCAACAACTTCCTAAAAAGTAGGTGATGTGTCCCCTTTCACTACAATAGAACTGGAGCTTTGTTACACTTGATCTCCCACTTGCTTGGTTGTGCTTTATTTCGAGATGTTGGAGGGAAACTCGAGGATACCTTGGCTGCCTTTGGGAGTTAAGGAGGTGGAAAACCCTCCAAGAATCACACCTTTCTATCTACTCTAAGATTTAATTGCAAAATCTTCAACAAAAGTGGAGTATCTTCCTGATTATTCTTCATTTAAACCATATTAGGTATTCGAAGTATTACAAGCCTTAATCACCATATACACTAACAACATATGACCATAAGATAATTAAAAGTGAGAAAGAGAGAGTAATATCACTAAAAAGGTGACAATTAACCCCTCCAATTATATCTAATTACGTAGCCCATCACTCACATTACCAAACTTGCAACAACCATTTGAAATTGAGACGAATGCCTCAGACTATGCGATTGGGAAAATTCTTACTCAACATGGGCATCCAGTGGCATATCACATTGAGACACTTTTAGACATAGTCTAGAAGTATCCCACTTATGATAAAGAGATGTATTCCGTTGTGCAAGCTTTCTAAAAATGGAAGCATTTCATTTTGAGGAATGAAATGATCATCCACACAGACCACCGAGCCCTGCAGTTCATACAGACACAAGGGAAGTTGCAGAATGATCGCCATCAGAAGTGGTCCACATACCTGCAAAATTTCATTTAAACATAAATTACAAGAAAGGAAACACCAATAATGTTGTAGACTGCCTCATCCAACCACCGATCATGGTGCTAACCACAGTGCTCAACTCTTGTGGGAACGAGACTTTTGATTTCGCTACTTCTCTACAAAAGTGATCGAGAATTCGACCACACATAAAATATGCTCTTGGAGGGAAAGAAAGTTCCATATTTTCACCTCTAGGATGCACTACTATGTCACCTAGGACATGCTTGTTTTCCTTCAAGCAAGTTTGCCAAGATGATTTTGGAAGCACACTACATTTGGGTCGCTAGGCATTTTGGGGTCAAGAAAACAGTGGAAATATTGCAGAAGGAACATCATGTTGGGAAGTACATCAATTCCTACACTGCACGTACCATTTCCAAACTAGACATCAAGAAGTAAGGCCTCTATACTCTACTACCTTACCCTAGTCAAACTTGGGAAACCATCACCATGGATTACATGCTAGGAATTCCTTCTACTAAGCATGGTAATGACTGTGTTTTTGTGGTCGTTGACAGATTCTCGAAGATGGCCATTATAGTGGCCTGCAAGAAGAATATCATAGTAGAATCCACTGCTAAAATCATCTTTGAAGGAGTGTGGGTACACTTTTGGATCGCATGGTCTATAATAGTAGATCGAGACAGCAGGTTCCTCAGTACATTTTCATCCAGCCTATGGTTGATGATGGACACCAAGCTCACCAAGTCCACAACTTTCCATCCCCAAAATGATGGCTAGAGAGAGGTTTTCAACAAGATGATCGTACACATTTTTAGCATGTACAACTCAAAGCATCCATGCACATGGGATGAGAGCCTCCACCATGTACAACATAGCTATAATTGGGCTCTCCACAACTCAACCGACCACAACCCATTTCACGTGGGCTTGGGATTCCAACCACTATGTCCCATTGACATAGCCATGGCATTTGTGGCTACTAAGGAATATTCGTCTCATGTATAGTCTAAATCTAACAAGGGGAAAAACTTCATTAAGTGCATTCAGCACATCTTCCAACAAGTTTATGACATATTGGAGAAATCCAATTCTAGGTACAAGCAATGACATGATCAACATCGGGTTCCACAAAAGTTTTAGGTGGGCGAAAAATTTTGGTTGCATTTTTAGAAAAAATGCCTAACTAAACCCCACCAGAAACTAAGACCACTATATTATGGGCCTTACACAATCATCAAGGTGGTGGGAGGCAATTATTTTGAGCTATTAATTCCTTCATTCTTTGGCCTACACCTACTATTCAATGTGGATCGCCTTCAACCATACTTTCCACCATTACTTTACACACCCGACATTGCAAAAAAAATCACGTCGACAGAATTAAATCCATATTGCATGGAACAAACTGAAACTAATAGGATCATGGAAATGGAACCTAAGAGCACTCAACAATAGCATATCCAACTATATCGAGTTGTCAAAGCACACCAACTCCTTCACCAAGGAAAGTGGTTCACCAAGGACCATGTTCAACATAAATTTCCCCACCTCATGGAGGCTCTACATGCAATGGGGACCATTGCTTCCTAAGGGGGTAGGAATGTTCTAGGTGGATATTGGTGGCCACTTTCCTATTCCACTGAGCAAGTTTCATCAGTTTTCATATTTACTATTTTTAGCAATTTTTGGGTCCTGAAATTTCAGAGCAATTTTGACCTCCTAAATGGAGTTTTTTTGATGTCCTCTGTAGTCTCATAGCTAGAGGCAGGGCACTAGGGAAAAACCTCTATTCCTCACAGATATATTTCCAACGAGGTATCATACATGCCAAACAAAGATAATATGAACAAGTTACGACCCCGGGAAGTTGGTTTCCCAACTAACCCCAATGAGGTCCATAAACTCTTGGTGTTACATCTCCTCATGTTAGGGTTTTGGATTTTTAGTTTTTTCTATTATTGTTCAATAATAAAAATTCCCTTGGCCCTCATTGTAACACAATTTACAGGCATGTAGCTGCCACATCTCTCCTTAGAGATAAGGAGCCATCGCCAGAGCTAGTTTCTTTCGATTTTGTCTATAAGCATTTTTAGTATTTGATATTAATGAAATTAAATATTATTTTTGTTTCATCCCTGTATTTGCGATTATATTTGTATTTTATTTTTTTCCTTATTAATTTTGTATCAATATGAAAGCCCTTACAAATTAGTTGTTTATTGATTTTAATGTGGGTATAAACTTTTTAAATGTGGGAATTTTTGCAACAAAATCATACATGGAATGATGGAATATATCAATTTATAGGCTAATCTTTGTTATAATACAAAATTGATATACATAAAATATATCTAATCTCAGGGATTGGTATTGTTAGCACTACAAGTTTTCAAAGATTTTCAAATATTGGTCATCATTCTCCAAGGAATCAATTTTCCTTTTCAGCTTGGTTGTAAGATGAAAGTGTCACTGTCAAAGTGTAGTGGTGAGAAAATTTCATTTCAACCTTCATTCATTTCATTTTCCCTCTTTTACCTTTCATTTTTCCAAAAACCTAAATTTCATCGTTTCATTTCTTTCAAAACCCCTTTTGAACTATTAAAATCCATTTTTTATAGTAAAAAAAGAAGCTCTGCCCATCCACTAACAACCATAACATATTTCCTTTTAAACTTACCATATATTTATTTTATCGCAGATCTACCCACACCACATCAAACCTTGTAATATCATATATCATATGATATAGCATACCACACTTAATAACATTGTGGACCCCTTACCCTTTCATCGCAATCGGCTTATCACAGTTTTAACTTTCATTCACATTACAATTTCTGTCTCCTACAAAACCCCCGAAATGTGATTTGTGGTATTGTCTGGGACCCATATTTCCCTTTGATCCACCTAAAATATTTTATAAATAATTTTCATTATGATTCGGGCATCCTTTTATCATATTACCATGACTTAACGAAACATTCACTTTCCGCTGTTAAAATCCTTTAATGGGGCCTGCCCCATCGCAAATTTCATTTTGCATTACATCCATTAACCTCTACCTTTTATTTTCCCTGATTGTGATATTAAAGTGGGCCCTTTCCCTGCCATGTCACCTCTCCTCTCATCGCACATCACACTTCACAAATCGTAACCTTAACTCTTGTTCCTCATAATAGCAAACTCCTGATTCCCTGATTGCAATGTAAATGGGCCCCACCATCTGCCATGCCATGTCACCTCTCCTCTCATCGCACATCTCACTTTGCGTTGTTTCATTCTTGTTACCCATCCTGATCCCCGACTCTCGATTGCGATTTGCAATATCGAGTTTGACTTGTGATAATCTTTGACTCTGCAATTCGCGGTATCGCACTTCGCAAATCGCAACCTTTATCCCCATTTCTCATAATGAAAAACTCCTGAATTTCCAATTGCGATTTGCGAGCAACCCCCCCTCCTTGCCACATCATCACCCCCATCGTAATCACATTCCCTCTAGCTTGTGTCTTATGTTTAAACGTTCCAACCTCGATTTCTAATTACGATATATGTATAAAGGCTTTCTCCTCCCACTCATCATTTATTTAATAATCTATCCCGCTAATCAAATGAAACTCCGCTATCTCTTTTAATCGGCCTCCATAACCCATTAAACCTTCATATTTCTCGCTCCTCTTTTATTTTCTCCTGTTGGCCCACAATTCAACATGTCTCCTTCTCATATTTTTCACGTGCCCAGTCCTTTTGTTTGAAACCTATCTATACGGGTTTTTCCACTCCAACATTCTTTCCGCATTTATTTCAAAACCCTATCACGACAAACAAGAAACCAAAGGAAAGGAACAACAATAGAGTTTCTCTAAAACATATTTCTACCATTAATGTTAGCACTAACATATTTTCACAAGGTACCAAGAAACATTCAAGGAACAACCTGTTAATTTTGGAAAACTAGGTACAAACTCCATGTTGTGATGCTCAGATGAAGATGCTAATATTTTTATTGGATTCCTTTTTCGGAGAGGTGCAAGATCGATCTAATATCATATTAATATGATGAGCAGAACATTTATTTTGAATTTATTGAAAATATGTGTAGGTTGGCCTAAAGGTTTTGTGCCCCAGCAATTGTGTCACACACCCTCATTGATGGATATATGTTGGTCAACATTGGAGGAAATTTTCACTTATCTCATCCTCACACATTTCTCTCTCCTCATCTGATTGGTTTGATCACCTTGGAGGCTCTTCTCTTCACATGTGGGAAATTCCAGCAAGCATCAATTTTCTATTTTCAGCCTAGGGTTTCTGTAGTAGTGTTGACCAACATTGACTTTGGTCAACGCAAGGTCAAATGGACCTAAAACTCTCCCAAAATTTTGATTTTTCAAATTCGCAATTTTGGCACTATTCCCGAGGCTGGACGTTGACTTTGACATGACTGTGTTGACCGTTGACTGACAACGTTGAATTTTTGGTGGAATTTTGGGGTTGACTGTTTTGGCTATCCTAGAGGGTTGTGTGACACTTCTGGTTGGCTGACCATATTGAGACTTTGCTGGTTGAAGCATCCTATTGACCGCCATAATGCACCAACACACTTATATATTTCTTGTTTTTCTTCTGTCAATCAACTGGTATGTTCTATCATCATTTTACTTTATTGTTTATGTGATTGATAACTGATATTGGGATAAAAATTAAAGTTGCATCAAGCATAGAATATCTACAAAAATTTACATGGTCACCGGGATAAGGTGAATACAAAACCCTAGTTTGTAGCAATCACCAAGGAGGAGGATGGGTTCCTCAAACTACAATGGCTTAAAGGCTGATGACAAATTGACTGGGAAGGATGACTTCCATGCTTGGAAGATGACATTGGATCTTAATTTGGAAGACCAAGATGTCATGGACTATGTGCAGGGTAAAATATAAGAGCCTCCATCCACTGCAACTATTGCTACCAAAATAAAGTATAAGAAGGGGGAAATCAAAGCAAAGTTGATGATCAGGGACTCAATTCATAAGAGTCTAATTGCCTACATATCTGAGCTTAGCACATCCAAGGAGATGTATGATAAGCTGGTCCACATGTTCAAGGCCAACAATGCAAATAAAGTCATATTCTTCAAGAACCAATTGAAGAATTTGAAGAAAGGCATTGATGAGTTTGTTCAATCATATTTTTTGAAGCTGACTAAGATTAGGAATAATATGCTGGCTATTTGGGAGACAATAGTTGATCGAGAGATGGTTCTCACCGCACTTGGAGGTCTCTCATCCGAATGGCATGTTTTCAACACTACCATTCTGAATAACAATGTGATACTTGATTTTGATAAAATACTATCGAGATGCATACAAGAAGAGACAAGGATGAAGGAATATGAAAATGAAGGAAATGTTGCCTTCGTTGCTCATTCTAAGAAGAAGAAATTTGGTGGTACAAGGAACAAAGGAAGAGCAGGGGCCCAAGGAAAGAAAGGCAAGTGTTACACTTGTCACAAGCCAAGTCACTATGCTAGATAATTCCCTTTAAAGAAGGATTCTCCTGATGATGATGACAACAACAGCAACAGGAGGAATGGAAATCAAAGGAACAATAGGTTCAAGGGGAAGAGGAAGGCTCCCTCCGGTAGAAATGGGCAACCTTTCAAAAGGTCGAGAAATTCCAGGTACAAGGAATCAAATGTTTTTTATAAAAGAAATAAATTCATTCTTGTATCTGCCCTCTCTGCTGCATCTCCACCCGACACTATGGATGTCTAGATGATAGATAGTGGTGCCTCAAGGTAAATCACTGGGTTCAAGGAAGCACTTTCTGATATGGTTGAGAAGGAAACTAATTTGTAAATTATCCTTGGAGATAATGCCACATATTTCGTGAAAGGGACAGGGACTGTGACCCTCCACTTGTCTTAAGGTCAAGTCCTTCGCTTACAGGATGTACTCTATGTACCTAATTTGAAGAAGAACCTTGTGTCTATATCGGCCATGGAAGTCAAAGGTTTCAATGTGGCACTCATTGATGGGAAGGTGCGTATCTGGAAGAAGAGTTTCGAGGAAGCTATCACAATTGGGTATAGAGTTGATACATTCTACCAATTTGGAGGAAGTCCACTAGGAGCGATGACATGTGATACTATCTGACAGACTAAACTATGGCACCGGAGGTTTGGACACCTTCACTACAAGGCCCTTCCCGAAACAAGGAAGGTGGTGACAGGGATGCCCGAGTTCTCAAATAATCATGAAGGTGTATGTCAGGGTTGTGTCGAAGGAAAGCATATAAGGGGACCTTTCCCCTCAAGTGTCACAAAGACATTCGATGTCTTGCAATTCATACATTCTTGTCTATCTGTTATGTTGCCCGTGACATCCTTGGGAGGATGTTCTTATTATATGACATTCATAGATGAATTCTCTTGTAAAACTTGGATATATTTCTTGAAGAAGAAGGATGAGGCTTTCATGTGGTTCCGTACCTTCAAAGCCTTGGTCGAAAATGTAACAGGGAAGAAGATCAAGATATTGAGGACTGATAATAGCACTAAATATGAGATGAAAAAGTTCAAGAATTTTTGCAGAGAAGCTGGAATCAAGAGGAAGACCACAACTATCTATACTCTTGAGCAGAATGGATTTGTTGAATGAAAGAACAAGACCATTTTTGAAGCTACCCGTGCCATGCTATGTGACCAAGGTCTATCGAAGTTTCTGTGGGGAGAATTTGCAAACACTGTTGTGTACATACAAAGTTGATGCCCGCATTCCACCCTAGACTCCAAAACTCCCGAAGAGGTTTTCTCTGGTGAGAAACTTGACATCTCACATTTTAGAGTTTTTAGATGTCCTATTTATTTTCATGTTCCAAAGGAGAAGAGGAGAAATATGGATGCTTTTGGGAAGAAAGGAATGCTTGTGGGCTACGACAAAACTTCTAAGTCTTATAGAGTCTATGTGCCTAGTCAAAGGGAAGTGGAGACATGCCACGATGTCACCTTTGACAAGGATGCTTCCCTGAGGAAAGTATTCAATCTTCTGATATATGAGGAAGATCATGAAGCAAGGCCTGGAAATTAAGAAGAACTGAAGGATGAGACGATGCCCGATGCTGAAGGACCGATGGACCTGATTGATCCACCTCCTTTGATAGGGAAGGGATCATCATGGCTCAAGGACACTCTCAAGGATGCCGAGGGACATATGTCCCTAAGGGGGAAATTCCATGAAAGCAAGAAGCTGAGTAGATACCAAGTGTATCTAGCAGCCATGAGTACTATCGTACAATTTGAGCCTGGATATTTTGAGGAATCCGTAAACCATCATGTCTGGAAGGATGCTATGCACGAAGAGTATGAGTCCATAATGAAGAATTATTTCTAGGATGTGCTTCCAAGACCAGAGGACAAAGTAGTTGTCACCTCAAAATGGCTCTACAATATCAAGCATGGATCTGATGGAAGTGCTAAAAAGTTCAAGGCAAGATTCGTTGCTCGTGGCTTCTCTCAAAAGGAAGGCGTAGACTACGATGAAATAATTACACCTATCACCTGATATACCACCATAAAATATATCATATCCCTTGCTACTACGCAAGGATGGAGTCTTCATCAGATGGATGTGAAGACTACATTTTTGCATGGTGCGATACAGGAAGAGGTGTATGTGGAGCAACCTTTGGGGTTCGAAGTCCAGGATCGGGACACCCATGTCTGCAGGTTGAAGAAATCCCTATATAGGTTGAAGCAAGCACCCATAGCTTGGTACGAGAGGATAGATAGCTACCTGATGAAGCTGTTCTTCACTCATAGTAATTTTGATCCAAACCTTCAAGGTTGATAGAGAAAAGCCTCTCATTCTAGTGCTATATGTGGATGACCTCTTCCAGATAGGTGCTAACCCTCTCATTCATCAATGCAAGAGGGAGCTCGCTGCCGAGTTCGAGTTGAAGGACCTATGACTGATGCATTACTTCCTAGGCCTGGAGGTCTAGCAAAGACCTGGCGAGATTTTCCTTTCTCGAGGAAAATACATTATGAAGCTTCTAGAAAGATTTGGTAAGGTGGAATGTAAGTTTGTGTCGACATCGATGGAGCTCAACGTCAAGAAGTTGAGTGGCAACGTTGTTGGGCCTGTGCTAACAAATCCTACTAAGTATCATCAACTCATAGGGGCCTCGATGTTCTTAGTGAACACCCGTCTGGATGTATGTTTTGCAATGAACACCTTGAGTCAACATATGGTTGAGCCTCATCAATTTCACTAGGTTGGTGCCAAGAATCTATTGAGATATCTTCGAGGTGCGATAAACCATGGGCTAAGATACACTGTCGAGAGCGTGACACTCCATGGATATATTGATGTTGATTGGGCTGGCAGTGTGGTGGATCTTAAGAGAACAATGGGCTACTACTTCACACTTGGTTGTACTTCGATATCGTGGATGAATTTGGTGGCTTTGAGCACCGCAGAGGCTGAATACATTGCAGTGAGTATGGCCTGTTGTGAAGAATTTTGTTTGAGAAAACTCTTCAATGAGCTATTCAGGCATGTGCTAGGTACCACCGTGATACATTGTGATAACTAGAGTGGGATTCAGTTGTCCGAGAATCACGTGTTCCATGATCGATCCAAGCATATTGATATCAGGTACCACTTTATCCTGGATATGGTACAGCGAGGCATCGTAAGGCTCAATCATATAGGAACTAATGAGCAAGTCATGGATATTCTCAAAAAGCCCCTAGGAAAGGTCATGTTCCTAACATTCCGTTAGAATCTTGGTATCGTGGAACACCTCGATTCTGAGGGTCTTGTTGGATGATGAGCTATGGGAGCTCTAGGGGCTTTGGGGATAGCTTCTCGGAGCTATAAGAAACCATAGGGCTAGGCTTGTCAAACCTTGTTGGTGTTCTTCTTCCCTACCATTATGATGATTGAGTTGGTTCACCTCTCATGATTTGTGCCCCATAAGCATCCTATCCATTGAGTTCAGGGCTTATCGGAAGTACCTCTCATTTGTCCCTTGAGGTATGAAAAGATAGAGACTAATAGCAAAGATTGATGGATGCATCAGAGATTTTAGTACTCTCTATCTAGGATGGAATGGTCCAACCACTTGATCTAGGATCAAGTATAGTGAAGTTTCGGACCTCCAACTGACTTCGAGTCAGGTAAACCAACTTCGGGTTGGTATGAGACTCTTTGCGAGTCCTATAGAGGTTTCAGACCTCTAGGCTGAATCTATCAGCCAAGAATGATGTCTTTGTGACTGACTCACTTCTGTTATGAAATAAAGAATCTAGAAAAGCAAGTTACAACAGGATGATGCACGATGTTTAGATTGCACAGGTGGATGGAGTTCTCCCTAGTTGAGAAGGAGTGTTCAGTTTGGACAACTATGTCCAAACTCCATGTTGTGATGCTTAGATGAATATGCCAATATTCTTATTGGATTCTTCTTTCATAGAGGTGCAAGATCGATCTAAAGATCATCTTGATCCGATGAGCAGAAAATTTATTTTGAATTTATTCAAAATATGTGCAGGTTAGCCTGAAGGTTTCATGCCCCAGTAGTTATGTCACACACCCTCATTGATCGATATATATTTTTCAATGTTGGAGGACATTTCCACTCATCTCATCCTCACACATTTCTCTTTCCTCATCTGATTGGTTAAATCATCTTGGAGGCTCTTCTCTTCACATGTGGGAAATTTCAGCAAGCAGCAATTTTCTTTTTTTGGCCTAGGGTTTCTGCAGCAGCATTGACCAATGCTGACTTTGGTCAAGGCAAGGTCAAATAGACCTGAAACTCTCCCAAACTTTCAATTTTCCAAATCCACATTTTTTGGCACTATTCCTGAGGCTGGACATTGAATTTGACTTGGTTTTTTTGACCTACTTGTTGTTGTTGTTTGCATTGACCAATGACAAATAGCATTGAATTTTTGGTTGACTTTGGGGTTGACTATTTTGGCTGTCCTAGAGGGTTTTTAATATTCAAAATTGGAAATAGCAACAATATAGCTCATAAAAATGTAATACACAGCAAATCTAAACATGACACAAGAGGGATCAATATACAGCCATCATTTTATTAAGATATCATCAGAAATATACAAAAATATCATAAGGGACAAGCCACTCAAGCAATGGGAACAAGCCTCCAATGATCAAAACAATCAACACATGAGTTGCTAAAACTATATAGAATGCCGAATATCAGTGAAAAAATCATCCATATCAGTGTGGCTACTACTGTAAACATACATAAATGATATATGGCTGATGGTGTAACGTTCCAAACCTGGAACTTCCTGCTCCATCGAGAATATCTTGAGATATTCCAAGATACCTTCTATAGAAAGACCACAAGTCCATTCCAGAGATTGACTGTTGGGGAATTTACTGGATATTTCACCTTCACAAGGAAGTGTGAGATCCATAAGCTATCTGGCCCTTCACAGACTCTGTCTATGGATATGCAATGTTTCCACTTCAGGAATTTCTGCTACAGGCTCCTTGAGGACACTGTATAAGGAATTCACTGCATAAATAAGGCCAACCAATGCTAGGATACCCTAGAAAACATCTAATATAACTCCCTTCCAGAAAATGAGCTCAAAAAAATGATTCTATATGGGTTATACAGATCTCCCCAAACTAGATCTCTAAAACAATGCTCAATGAGAGAGCTACAGCAATACATGAACATTTCATTAACTCTGCAAATCTAAATGTACCATAAGAGGTAAAATACTACCGCCATCATCATATTATAATATCAACAACAATATAGAGAAATATCATAAGGAATGAACCCCTTTTGCAATAGGAATCAACCTCCCATGAACAAACCCTGAAATACATAAGTTACTGCAACTACACAAAATGCTGGAGGATAATGCCTGTGCAGTCCCTATGATAGAAGTAGCTGCTGAATATGTATAAATGTACATGTGGCTGAAGGAATACAAAATAATTCCCAATAACAAGAAATGGGCTGAAATACAAGATTTCTAGCCAATCTAGGAGAGATTGCTAGAAATGCCAGAGAATACAAAAATGTGACAACTGAGTTGTCACTGCAATTGATAAAAAATAAGAATGAGGTTGTGGCTAATCTGAAATCTGATTTCCCTCCTCTAATAATGTCTCCAATACAAAGGGATGATCCCTTTGTCTCAAAAACATCCTCCTTTCAAGCTCCAGAACCCCTCTCTCACTACCTCCTCTGAAATAACACAGTTTCCTCCATGGACTGTGCAGTGGGAGATGATGGAATGCTGGCCTCATGCCAAAGATCTGAATTAAGCCTGGGAATCCTCCTTGCAGCTCCTCCAATGAATAGATCACTCCTCCACTGAAGAAAACAAGTCAATAATGACTCCATGAGTTCCTCCTTCGCTAGTAGATGATGGTAGTAGTTGTGGCCAATGTTGGATTGAGGAAAATCAACTCAATCCTCATCCTTCCTTAAGGAAGAGGTATGGATTCCCGACTGGGAACACCCTAGTGCCCGAGGGCACCATCTCCCTGCTAAACAACCCAGGGATGCAAGCCTCTGCAGACCCTATTCGAAATTCTGAACTCAAACATGATCCAAATGGGCTACCATATCCTCCATATAAATAAATGGAACTCTTCTCTACCATGGTCCCACCAATTAGGGTTTCCACCCTCATGTGAGTGTCTTCCCTCCAAAACTGTGCATCTTCTCTAGGAAGCCTATCCTCCTTGGACAGAGTTGTTCACTTTAGTCAAAGGTGACTAAATCAAGTGAGCTAGGTTCCATTCACACCCTTGGGTGTTTATTTCAACTGCTTATTTGTCCTCCTTTCACACAAGGAGTGTTATTTCTTCATTAAAAGAGGGCTAAGGTGTCTCCTTACCCATTTTATTAAGAAAAATCAAAATATGCAACTATAATGTTCCATTTTAGCTTGAGGCTAAAATTGGGAACATTACAGTCCTCCCCTCCCACATTTTGCTTTCCCTCAAGCAACTGCATAGAGAGAAAAAATTCCTCCTCCTTCTTCTCTTGTGGCCTCATCAACAATCTCTACCACTGCTCAAAAGATGCTGCAATAAATCTGTCCTCCAATGCTCTCTCCCAAGTATGCAAGCTGAAAATGATGCTCCTCATGGAAAATAGAAGGTGTAGTGGAATCCTTCCTGCTATGCTATGGCCTCCTTAAGGTAGGAGAGATGATATGCATGGAAAATTATACTCCCAATGATGATCCTCTCATCCATGCTATCATCCAAATGAAAATCTCACCCCTGATTTCTGCAATGAGTTGGGGTTGAATGGAGAGTTGTGCTTGTGATTCTCAAGATGGCCCTATCTCCATTTGAAGTGTCCATGGGGTTGCTTCTGTCCTTGGGCTGAAATGGTATGGCCTCCAAGAATGGCCCAAGCTACCCCATCAAGAAAATCAGCCATGAAATGCCTCTGCAAATTCTCCAAGTGGTCCCTCCCACAAGAAGGTACACGTAGCAATGTGGAAATCATGGTTTTCCCATGGTGTCTCCTGCAAGATAAGACATGTATAATGGGGAGAATCATACTCCCAATGGGTTGTACATCCAATACTCCCCAAATAATTCTCCTCATGAGTGTACCAACATCAGAAATACAAGGAGCAAGATACAATAAAAGCAAGTTGTCAAATGACAACCGAAGAGTGGTTCAAAGTTCCACTCATGGAACCTGAATAGTGCCTCCTTGGCCTGCCTCAAAATAAAAGTAACAAGTGATGTACTAGCCACTTGTTTTCTGCCACAACATCTCCTCATGAGATAAAAACATGAAATCACAATTTGGTGCCAATGGTGCACACCAAGAAGCATGTGGCTTCCCCCACAAACCATCATAAAAATAGCCAAAATCAAGGCTACAAGTAGCTGCAAGTACATTATACCAAGTGCAAGAAGGGATGACCCTCCTTGAGACAATATGCTTCTCATATGAAGTAAAGAGGTACAAAATGGGAAATTATACCTTCTCTACCATGTACTTGAGACCTTGAGCTGAAATGGCTCATTTGAATGCTCTCCCTCTCCTCCAATGAGTAAGGGAATGGTTGTGCCAACCTCTCCAAGATCATCCAGACTATGCATCTATCCATATGCTGATGTAGATCATACTGAATTCCCTCCCAAGTGAACTCCTCTAGCAAAGAAAAGTATGCATCCAAATGCATAGCTAGGAAGTCCTCATGTGCTACATGCAATAGTTTCCCCTTGAGTCTAAAAACTCTATTCAAGAAGAGTCTGCCATGATGATAGATGATCATATCATCCACTAAGTATCTTCCATCTCCATCAAGGCCATCCAAGATCATGCAATGCACCAAGATCCTGGGAATACTCAACCAAAAGTTGAGTCCTCCAATCTGGATCAATCCCCCTCATAGACAGTGCTAGTAATCTACAGTAAAGTGCTCCCTCATGCTACTGCCTGCTACTTTGACATCCCCCATGCCAAATTAATCCTCCAAGTTGCTGCCATGCCCACCATGCAACTACTCATGCTCAAATAGAAATGATTCTCTTTGAAAATGAGCCTCCCATGAGAGACTATCACCTCCAAAGAATCTCCCGATCATGGCCAATTTAAGCATTAGTGGCCTCCATCTACTCCGATGCATGAAAGAGTCCTTCCTTAAAGGAAGTATCCTCTCTTTCACCAAATCTATGGAGCAGACATCCTGCATCATGAAGATGCTATCCTCCATCCCTGCAGCAAACTCTATCAGTGCAGTATAGCTGATGAGAGTGGGTGAGACTAAAAATGAGAGAGTGTATCCCTCCTCCTTGAGCCTGTCCCAAACTCTCTGCACTGTGTTGGATTCCTCTAATGTCTCCAGCTTTTCAGAATCCAAGAGTGGTGAACCAAATAACATGATGCCTCTCATCATCTCTATATCAAGTGGCCTCCCAGGTGGAAAGCCTCCAAAAGGTGAGACATCAAGATCTGAAATAGACTGCATGTATGAGTGGACTGATTTTTCCATCTCTCCTCTGCACAGTGCAGTCTCTTTCCTTTGTGCAGAAAATTTCTGAAATAGATAAGGGGAAATTCTCATCATCCCATGATGATGATCCTTCTACCCTTCTTTCTCCATCTCACAATCCCCAGCAGATGCTACATATGGCTCCAGAATTTTTCCTTGGTACCCACATGTAAAAATATTTGGAACTCCTTACAAAGACACAAGGGCTCCTCTAGTGGAAGCAATGGCCCCCCTTTCACCTCCATGTGGTGATGGATCTCCTCCTAATGTGACAACGTTGTTGGCTCTTTCCAATGTATGCAAAGTGTTTGTGTTTATGACACAATGAGTTTCACCAAGTTTTTCCATCAAACCCTTAGTGAATGCATCATATGTTTTTGCATTTGCATGACAATGAAAAATGGAACCTTCAAACCAACAATCATGAGCCATACCTTGAGTTGCAGCGCTGCTCCTCCCATGGCCTCATTTTCTTCCTCTACTCCCTTGCAATGCAAGTGAACAAATGACTACACTGTGGATCTGCATGTGTGGCTGAATGCCCACACCCTTCATGAAAATAGCTAGGATTTGTCCCATCAACAAACCCTCTCAGAAAATATTCTCACTTTTCCCTTTCCTCAAGATTTTCAATGATTTCTTCAATGTTCTAGAAAAGAATAAGGGAGACCTCCTCTTCTGTCATTCCTTTTCCCTTGTTTCCTCTGCAAATCTCTTCTCTTTTGGAGAGAAGCTCCTCTCGCTGATGGCATTAAATCTTGTGCACAGGCTGAGCCAAGATTGATGCTTTGATACCACTGTAATGTTGCAAATATGGAACTTGCTACTCCATCAGGAATAGAAATACCACAAGTCCATTACAGAGATTGAATATTGAGGCATTTACCAGATATGTCACCTTCATAAGGAAGTGTGAGATCCAGAAGCTATCTAGCCCTTCACAGACTCTGTCTATGGATATGCAATATTTCCACTTCGGGAATTTCTGCTACAAGGTCCTTGAGGATGCTATATAAGGAATTCACTACATAAATAAGGCCAAACAACCCTGGGATTCCCTATAAAACATCTAATATAACTCCCTTGCAGAAAATTATCTCAAAGAAATGATTCTAGATGGGCTATACAAATCTCCCCAAACTAGATCTCTAAAACAATGCTCAAGGAGAGAGCTACAGCAATACATGAACATTTCATTAACTTTGCAAATATGAATGTACCATAAGAGGGAAAATAATACAGCCATCATCATATTATAATATCAGCAACAATATATAGAAATATCATGAGGAATGAACCCCTTTTGCAATAGGAATCAACCTCCCATGAACAAACCCTGAAATACATAAGTTACTGCAACTACAAAAAATGCTAGAGGACAATGCCTGCGCAGTCTCTATGATAGAAGTAGTTTCTTAATATGCATAAAATGTACATGTGGCTGAAGGAATACAAAATAATGCCCAATAACAAGAAATGGGTTGAAATACAAGATCTCTAGCCAATCTAGGAGAGATTGCTAGAAATGTCGAAGAATACAAAAATGTGACAACTGAGTTGTCATTGAAACTGATACAAAATAAGAATGAGGTTGTGTTTGATATGAAATCTGATTTCTCTCCTCTGATAATGTCTCCAACACAAAGGGCTGATCCCTTTGTCTCAAAAACATCCTCCTTTGAAGCTCCAGAACCCCTCTCTCACTGCCTCCTCTAAAATAAAGCGGTTTCCTCCATGGACTGCACAGTGGGAGATGATGGAATGTTGGCCTCATGCCAAAGATCTGAATTTAAGCCCAAGAATCTTCCTTGTAGCTCCTCCAATGAATAGATCACTCTTCCACTGAATAAAACAAGTCAAGAGTGACTCCATGAGTTCCTCCTTTGCTGCCCCCAGCAACACAACGTCCTCTCTGCTACAAAGCTAATGTTGTAGATGATGGTAGTAGCTATGGCCAATACTAGATTGAGGAAAATCATCTCAATCCTCATCCTTCCTTGAGGAAGAGGTAGGGATTCCCAACCAAGAACACCCTAGTGCCCGAGGGCACCATCTCCCTGCTAAACAGCCCGGGGATGTAAGCCTGTGCAGACCCTATTCAAAATTTTGAACTCAAACATGATCCAAATGGGCTACCATCTCCTCCATATAAAGAAAGGGAACTCTTCTACACCATGGTCCCACCAATTAGAGTTTCCACCCTCATGTGAGTGTCTTCCCTCCAAAATTGCGCAGCTTCTCTAGGAAGCCTCTCCTCCTTGGGCAGCGTTGTTGACTTTAGTCAAAGGTGACTAAATCAAGTGAGCTAGGTTCCATTCACACCTTTAGGTGTTTATTTCAGCTGCTTATTTTTCCTCCTTTCACACAAGGAGTGTTATTTCTTCATTAAATGAGGGCTAAGGTGTCTCCTTACCCAGTTCATTAAGAAAAACCAAAATATACAACTATAGTGTTCCATTTTACCTTGAGGCTAAAATTGGGAAAATTACAGGTGGAAACAAAATAAATGCCTAGAAAAGAAGATGTGGCTCTAATACATGATTTCTAGCCAACCCAGGAAATATTGCTAGAAATACCGAGAAATGTACAATGTGAAAAATAACCCTGGGTTTGAGATTTCACTGCGAACCGGATTTGAATACAATGAGACTATGACAGATCTGAAATGATGATGTCCTCCTCCAATGGTATTTCTAAATAGAAGGTTGATCCCTCTACTCAGAAATAGACCCTCCTGATGAGCTCAATGAACCCTCCCAACAAATGCCTCCAAAAATAACACAGTTTAGAAATGTGACTGCACTGTGAGCGATGGTAGATGGTTAGCCTGATGCCAAAGATGTGAAAATATGCTCAGGCACCCTCCTTGCTGATCCTCCAATGGATAGGCTACCTCTCCACTGAAAAACAAGCCCAGAAATAGCTCTATGTGATCCTCCTTTGCTGCTCCCTACAACATAACCCAGCTCTAAACAGAAATTGTGCTATAGATGAGGGTGGTAGCTTGGAAAAAAATTTGGAATGAGGAAATGCAGCTCAAAGAACCTCTCCTTCCCTGAGGATGAGGTATGGATTCCCGATCAGAAACACCCTTGTGCTAAACAACAAGAGGAAGCAAAAGTCTAAACAGACCAATATCAAATGAAAATCTAAAACATGAATAACAATGGTTTCCATCCCCTCCATATATAGCATGAGAGCCTCCTCACATTGGGTCCTATCCATAATTTCCACCAAGCTCATGCAAGTTGTCCTCCACTAAAACTGTGATGTCTCATCATAAAGACCACTCCTCTATGATAGCACTGTTGATTTGGTCAAAGTTGACTGAATCAACATGATCCAATCTCTGTTCACACCAAAAGGTGCTTAATCCAGCTGCTTATTCTTCCTCCTTTCACATTAGGAGTGTTATTATTCCTTCTAAAGGGGTTTTATGGGTCTCCCCACCAACTTATTCATCTACCTAGTGATAAAACCAACTATAATATTCCATTTATATGAAGGCTAAATTTTTGGAATATTACAGTCCTCCCCTCCAAAATTTTGGTTGTCCTCAAGCAACTGTAAAGGTGGAGAAAAATTCCTCCCTTGCTCTTCTTGTGGCCTCCTCATCAATAGTTCCCACCAAAGCTCAACATAATCTGCAATAAATTTTCCCTCCAATGGTTCCTCCCAAGTATGCAAAGCCAAATGGTGTACATCATGAGAAAGTGGAAGGTGTAAGTGGAAACCTTCTTGTTGTCCAATGGCCCCATCAAGGTAGGAGTGATGATAAACCTACGGAATCTCATCCCCAATTTTATACTTAGAAAGAGATTTGCATCATGAAAATATGATCCCTCTCAATCCTTAATAGATTTCAAATTAAAAAAAGAAATTTGCATCATGAAAAATATGATCCCTCTCAATCCTTGGTAAATCTCAAATTAAAAGAAATCTATATTGATAACAAACAATACCAAACTAAATTTAAAAAAAAAACATATATTTAATAATATTAATGATATTTTAAACATTAAACACAACTACTTTAAGTAACTCTCTCTTGAAAAACGAGATGAACTGGTCTTAGTAAAATGGGAATTGGTGGAAGGGGTTTTTCTATGGGAGTTGTCTTTAGTGCGACTTTTTGAAGTTTCAGGTGCTGGAATCCGGTGAAAAATTTTGAGGTAAAATCTTGGTTTTTGCTATTCAAACTGGTTTTTTGATTCTATATATGAATTCAGCACCCTCAAAAACCTCTAGGGCACTTCGATTGTGCAAAGTTAGCAATCAAACTTCTATTTTCAATAAATTCCTGCCGGAATTTAGAGAAATTACACCGTAAAAAGTCACCGTAAAAGCCTTCAAAAAGTCGCACTAAAGACTACTCGTTTTCTATGTATTTTCTTCTTAACTTAATATTATGAGTGATTACATTTAAAGTCTTTTTGATATTTTTGTGGGTCAATTTTTATATTTATTTTATTTTATGCAATAAGGAAACTAAAAACACGACATTGTCTAATTAGGTTAGAATTTGTCATATAAAATAATTTTTTTTGGTAAAAATAATTTCAAAAAATTAAAATGAATACTAGAATGTTTAAATAGTTTTTTGATGATAGAAATCGATTTAGAACCCAAGCTAATTTGTAGTTTTTTTTTTTTTAAATTTGGCTAGGCTTAACAAAAAGAAGAAAGTTGGTAAAGACGAAATACGTTCGAAAGTTTGAGTCAAACATCTCACATTTAGATCTTTAATTGACATCTTAAGTGGTATTGTGGAAAGCGACAGGGCAACAACTTGGAATGGATGTTTAATTGGCATCTTAAGTGGTATTGTGGAAAGTGACAGCGCAACAACTTGAAAAGAACGCCAACGGAAGGATTGTAGGTGGCGTGCCCTACCTCCTCGCTTTGGGTCGTGGCGACTAAATTATTTGTTAGGCGTGGGAGATGGGTCACTCGTAAATAAAGAAAGAAGGGGAAGGCAAAAGCGAATCTTTAGCTACCAATGATACGAGCCCACGCATCGTCAAAGAAAAACCACAGCCAGCCTAGTGGCCATGCTGTCTGCTCGGCTGTCGCCATCCAACTATTTCCTATTTCCAACCCACATTCAATCAATTTTCCACATATGACAGCTCGGATACATATATTTATATATTTTTTCGAGACGCGTGAATTACTGGTGGGAGGCGGAGATGAATATTATTAATATGCGCGCCTCTCAACCCACCCTACTTCTGTAGAAATTCTGCGTCCTTTCGGTTGAGTGTTCGAATCTCAGAGAAGTTTGTCGCTTCACTATTGGAGCGTCATTGTCTTTCTGATACTCACATTTGTTCGGCGAGGCTTTGAACATTTTAGTATCTGGTAGCAGGAGCAGGTTTCTTGTGATTGCGAGAAAGAATGGCAGGCGCAGGCAAATACGTAGCTGTAGTCCTCTTGGTCGTTGTCATCATGATGATGGGAGCAGCAGAAGCAGCAGAAGTGAAAGCAGCTGCGCCCAGTCCGGCAATGGAGGCAGGGGCTGCTTCAATGCCCGCCCTTCCCTCTCTATTCTCTGCCCTTGTCGCTTCCTTCTTTCCCTTTCTGACATGCCGATTTTACTGAGATGTCTTGTGGCTGTTCTCAGATCCATTTTTCTGATGCCCTTTAGAGCCGGCTACTATTTTCTTCATATATATAGTTCTTATGTCGTATTATTCTTTTCTATTCTTTTCTGACTTAGAGGCAGAGTATTTTGTATCTGGTACACTGTTTTCTTTATTCAGGTTAGAGCCATCTGGGAAATAAGGGCATCTTTTCAGGGTCCTTTTAATTTATTATATATTATCTGAACAAATGCAATTCTTTTGGACAATCTTGGATTATTACAATGGCGGCGACATTACACAGAGTTAGGTTTGTCCGTTTAAGGGTTTATTCATGAATGTCCTTGAGCAGAATGTGCAATAACTTTTCAGATTGAATAGGTGATGGCCATTTGTATCCTGTTGCTTCTAGTGAATACTATATATCTGGATGCTTGCTGATGTTCAGAGTAATAGATTAGAAGATATACACGAGAGATTCAGTGGATTGTTCAATTAGTTTTCCAAAAGATTGAAATCGTTTCCAACATAATGTAATGTTGGGTTCCTCATTTTATTTTCCGGGAAGTGGCTGAACATTGTTCTTGATGTTTAATGACGTTTGAAATAAACTGATCTTAATTTTACAGTTGCCGTTTGACACTGGGCTTACATCCGCGATGAGATGAGCTGATATTAAGAGTTTTCACGTCTTCTGTGAGATGTTTATATTATTTTTAATAAATCAGGAGGAATGGACTACTAGCCCATGATTCTAATCTGAAACTTCAAATACTGGCCCGTGATTCTAATTGAAACTTGAAACTAAAATAACTAAAAATACTGGCCAATGATTCTAATAGTGAACTTGAAACTTCAAATTTTACTGCTCGAACTTATAGATTTTGGAAATATCCCAAAATATTTTTCCAGAATATCCTCAGGGTTTGAACTTATTAAAGATTTTGGAAATATCCCAGAATATCCTCGAATATGACCCTCAGCCTAAAACAGATTAATAGTCAAACAATTAAGGTTGACATAAAGATGCCCCAAATTTTACTACATAATCCATAGAATTTATCCAGAATTTACGGAATTTATACAATCAGGATCCCCCAATTTTTATAACTTTATTGGATTGCCAATAGAGCTGTCTCTTGGAATAAGTATGAAACCATAATCTTAAACTATTATTTTTTACCTGGTTCACCCGAAACTTCAAATTTTACTGCTCGAACTTATAGATTTTGGAAATATCCCAAAATACTTTTCCAGAATATCCTCAGGGTTTGAACTTATTAAAGATTTTGGAAATATCCCAAAATATTTTTCCAAAATATCGCGAGCGTATGAACTTATTAAAGATTTTGGAAATATCCCAGAATATCCTGGAATATGACCCTCAGCCTAAAACAGATCAATAGTCAAACAATTAAGGTTGCACATAAAGATGCCCCAAATTTTACTACATAATCCATAGAATTTATAGAGAATTTACGGAATTTATACAATTAGGATCCCACAATTTTTATAACTCTATTGGATTGCCAATAGAGCTGTCTCTTGGAATAAGTATGAAACTATAATCTTAAACTATTATTTTTTACGTGGTTTGAAATGTTTGGATAAAAATTTCTTATATATGATTTTCATTTAAAATTTTTATACATATTTTATGGATAAAAAACCAAATTCGTAATGATTAAATTGATTTAAATACTTTAAACACATGTTTAAATATAAAAGTGTAATCTTAAACTATTATATAAAAGTGTAATCTTAAACCATTATTATTATTTTTTTAAAATAATAAGTTGATTGAAATAAAATGTTATTTATAATACTTTTAAGTGCGTCTTTAAATTTTTATTTTAAAAACGAAGATTATAACACATGTAAATATAATTTGGAAGTCTCCGTTATATTGGTAAATTTCATTTTTCAAATTTTTTTTAATGGTTTACACATTTTTTTTATTATTCTATTTTTATTATATATATATATATATATATATATATATATATATATATATATTAATTTATTTTTCTCTATGGTTTTTTATTAATAATTTTCTCTTATTTTTATTTAATTATTTTCTTTTTTATTTTGAATAGAAATTTCATATTCTATTTCTTTTCTTTTATCTATTCGTTTTAAGCCATTTTTTCTTTCATTTTGGTTTTATTTATTTATTTTATTTTTATTTAGAAATTTCCTCTTATACTCATCTTTAATGATTTTTTTCTTTTCATTTTTCTTAGCAATTTCCCAATCCATTTTTTTCCTTTTCTATTACTTTTTTTATAAAAGTTTTCTCTTCCATTTATTTTCATTATTATTATTATTATTATTTTCAATTACCTTTTTTTTTTTTTTTGTAATTCTATTTAAATGAAAAATCTCTCATTATTTACTCTTAACATGTTATCTCACAAGGAGCATTCTCTTCTTAAGGTGCTTTCTTAAGGTGCTCTCCCTCAACGCTCACTCTTGTCTCCCACATAACACTCTCCCTTAATGCACATAATATGGAAATCTAATATGGAAGCAAAACAATGACCACAAGGGAAAATGAGGTGGTTACAAATCAATGAAACATTTCAATTTCAACTTTTTATTAATGTCACTTCTATATAATTTGATGTGCTTAGCCTCGGATGCGAGTGACATGTTGGAATATTGAACAATTCTAGAACAATAATAGAGAGAATAAACTCCTCTCTATAACACAGAGAAATTAATAAAATTTCACTCACAGGAAACATAGTTTCAACTTAAAAAAAAACTTTATTTAAAAAAATGTGTTACAAATTCTTTCTCTAGCAGAGGGATTAAAAACGTGACTGCTGCTACAACACAGTGCACAGAGAACACCTTACTGTTTCTCAAAATAAACACTCTGTCTCTCTCTCCAAAAAAAATACGCTGCTCTGTATTTTCTATTTCGCACTGTTGTGCATAAAACGGCTCTGTTCAGTTTTAAAAACAAAACATTACACCTTAAACAGACTCTCGGGCCTTTCTTTTATAAGTGGCGCGCACATTATAAAATATTAAAACATAACATATAAAGTTATCGGGTCCGCGCCATTAAAACATAAGACGCGACCGAATGAAATTCCGATTTCGCGGTATGCGATGTTGCGATCGGATCGCATCGCAAATATTTGCGATCAAACATATGGCGGAACAACAAAAAATACGATTTGCGATGTTGCGATCTGCACGATGGCACAATCGCGTGATCGCATCGCGGTTTCAACCGGCGCAACACATATATATGACATGCGGTTGTGCGATGATGCAATTTGCGATCACATCACAAATATGATATACAACGCTGCGTGGTCTATGGGTCCCACGGGCCTTCTGCTTTATGGGAGGGCGATTGTTTATATATATAACATATATATATTTGTTCGTTCCGCACGCGGAACTCACCATATCAACAAGACACTTTGCAAGATATTCTTGTGTTTTACCTCCTCTGCCATTACTCCGCCGAATTAAATTGGTAAGGCTTTTAAAGTCTATTCCAATCTGTAATCAAAGCTCTGCTTGCTGGCGTGACTTTGAGTCTTGGCCATTAACTCTGTTGTTTAATGAAAAACGGCTACAACTTTATAAAATATCAAGGGAATCAAATCCCATCAGTTCTGTACTGCACCTTTGAATCTTTCCAATCCTTTTGCAATTTGTTCAAGATTGCAGGCAACCGCCTTAGCCTTGGCTTCAATGTGCCACTGATCTTTCACTTCTGCATTTACTGCTGATTGACTTCAACAGTTGGAATTAATTTCCAACACTCCCCCTTAATTTCAACTGCTGGGTTTTTCTACATACCCAGGCATTTCCTGAAATGTTCAAAGCTTTTTTGCGCAAGTGGCTTTGTGAGGATATCTGCAAATTGATCCTCTGTTCTGCAATGTTGCAAAACTATCTCACCATTGTTAACCAGTTCACGTATGAAGTGAAACTTGGTGTCAATGTGTTTTGTCCTTCTATGAAAAACTGAATTTTTTGACAATGCAATAGCTGAGCTATTGTCACAAAAAATCACTGTCCCTTTTACCTGTTCTTGGCATAAACATCTCAACATTTTTCTCATCCAAACTGCTTGACACGCTGCTGCTGTAGCTGCCACATATTCTGCTTCTGCTGTAGACAATGCTACAATGGGCTGTTTCTTAGAAGACCATGAAATGGCTCCTGAACCCATGTGAAAAACATAACCGGAAGTACTCTTCCGATCATCAACACTTCCATCCCAATCACTGTCAGTGTATCCAACTAAATCTGAACATTCTGAAGCAGTATAATAAATACCAAACTTTTTTGTGCCTTTCACATACCTTAGAATTATTTTTGTTGCCTGCCAATGTGCATCTTTTGGCTTTTCCATGAACCTGGAAATCAAACTAACAGCATGCATTATGTCCGGCCTAGTTGCAGTCAAATAGATAAGGCTGCCAACTATGCTCTTGTATAAACTAGGATCAAAATCCTTGTTGTTGTCCTCTCTGCTGAGTTTTAATCCCATCACTGTGGGAGTGATCACTGCTTTGCTTTCCTGCATGTTAAATCTTTCAAGCACTTCATTAACATACTTTTCCTGTGAGATAAAAATCCCATTTTCATCTTGTTCTACTTCTATTCCCAAGAAGTATTTCAACAAACCCATGTCAGTCATTTCAAATTCTTCTTTCATGACTGTTTTAAAATTTTCAATAAGTTAATCATCATTACCTGTGAAAATAACATCATCAACATATAAAACTACAATCAACATTTTTCCATCCTTTTCTTTGATGTAGAGGGTGGGTTCTCCCTCACACTTTTCAAATCCATTTTCCAGTAGATAGGAGTCTATTCTACTGTACCATGCTCTTGGTGCTTGCTTCAACCCATAAAGAGCTTTCTTCAACTTGCACACTTTGTGCTCTTGGCCTTTCTTTTCATAGCCGAGAGGTTGTTCAATGTAAACCTCTTCCATTAACACTCCATTTAGGAATGCTGACTTCATGTCCATTTGGTAAACTTTCCACTTGTTTTGTGCTGCGATGGACAACACTGCTCTCACGGTTTCCATTCTAGCAACCGGTGCAAAAGTTTCCTCATAATCTATCCCATGCTTCTACTTATAGCCATTGACAACAAGTCTGACCTTGTGTCTCTCTATTTTTCCTTCAACATTGCTCTTGGTCTTGTAGACCCATTTTACTCCTATTACATCTTTACCTTTTGGGAGTTCAACCAAATCCCAAGTTTTGTTCCTCTCTATGGCATTTATTTCCTCATCCATAGATTCTATCTATTTCTTATCCTTAATAGCTTCTTCGAAATGAACAGGATCATCAACTTGACAATATAAAGCAAACAAAGAATTGATAACTTCATTTGTTATATCTTTTTCATAAATATCTTTCAAACTTCTGAATTTCTTACCTCTTTCATTAGGTGTACAAATGCTTGAAGAAGCACTTGAATTTCCTCCTTGTGGTGTGCTTGGAGAAGCACTGTCATTTCTCCTCAAGGGTGTGCTCTGCTGCTCTTTTGTTGGTGTTGCTGTTTAGGGATGTATTTCAGCCAACTCATCATTATTCTCATCATGAGATAACCAATGTTTAACATTTACTGTTTTCTCTATGCTTCCATCCCAAGATTCTTCTTCAATGAACTGAACATCTCTGCTCACAATAAATTTCTTGGTGGATGGGTTATACAACCTGTATGCCTTGGATTCCTCACTGTATCCAATGAAAATACATTTCTCCCCCTTGCTATCCAACTTCTTCCTTAGCTGATCTGGAATGTGTGCAAAAGCCACACATCCAAAAACCTTCATATGTGTGACACTTTTCTTTGTGCCACTTCATGCCTCTTCCGACACTTTGTTCATAACAACTTTTGTAGGGCATCTATTCAAGATATACGCTGCACAATGTACAGCTTTAGCCCAATAATCATTAGGCAAATGCTTTGCCTTTAACATGCTTCTCGCCATGTCCATTATGGTTCTATTCTTCCTTTCGGCTACTCCATTTTGCTACGGAGTATATCTAGTTGTAAACTGTTTTTGAATACCATTTTCTTTACAGAAACGTAGAAAAGCTTTAGAGATATACTCACCTCCTCTGTCAGTCCTTAAGACTTTGATGTGCAGCCCACTCTGGTTCTCAACAAGTGCTTTGAAATTGCGAAATTTTTCAAACACTTCACTTTTGTTTTTCAAAAAGTAAACCCAATTTTTTCTTGTAAAATCATCTATGAATGTTAATACATAGTGGCTGCTTGCAAGCGATGGAGTTTGCATCGGTCCACACACATCTGAGTGGACAATCTCTAAGGGTTCTCTTGCCCTTATGCTTTTCTCGGAAGGAAAACTTTCTCTGTGTTGTTTCCCCAAGATACAACCTTCACAAAGGCTGTCCGGTTTCTCTATCAATGGTAAACCACTTACCATTCCTTTTCTTTTCAACAAATTAAGACCTCCAAAGTTGAGATGTCCAAATCTCAAGTGCCATAACCAATTATCATCTTTTGGTTCGCTTTGGTAAGTCTCTTGTGCAACTGCTGCTTTCTCTTCACCATTCTTCAAATATGCTTTCATTATGAGAGGGAACATCCTGTTCCTTGTCATCTTTACTTCAGAAATACACTGATTGCTGGGTGGTTTATCCATGATGGTACAAACATCATTATCAAAGAAAACATTATACCCCTTATGGACAAACTGTCCAATACTTAAGAGGTTACACTTCATTCCTGGAACATAATAAACATCTGTTATGGATTTCTTTGCACCTTTCCTTGTTAAAACATTTACAGTTCCTTTTCCCATAACAGAAACTTTGCTATCAGTTCCTAGTGTGACTTGTGACTGCACACTCTCATCTAACATAGAAAACATTGCTATATTTCCTGTCATATGGTTACTGCAACCGGAGTCTAGAAACCATAAATCCTCATTCTTTTCTTCAGCCATATTACAAGCTAAAAACAAACTATTTTGGTTTTCATTTTCTCTAGTGAAATTTGCACTAGTTCTACTTGCCATATCATTCTGCTTCTTTCTACATTCATTAGCATAATGACCATATTTTTTACAATAGTGACATTGGACATTGGATTTGTCATACCTTTGTCCTTGAGCATTCTACTGACCATTCTGTTGGCTGTTGCCTTGGCCATGGCTGTGATTTTGACTGTTGCACCTTCCATGTGAATGTGAAGGGTTGTTCCTTTCACCTCTGTTTTGGCTTCTGCCTCTTCCTCTCTTTTTTCCTCTGCCTTGCCCTCTTCCTCTTCCGAAAGACATCTGGGTCTTAAAGGCATGCTCAAGAGATGAGTTTTCACTCCTACCAAATCTCTGTTCATGGGTCATCAGTGATGCATGAAGTTCATCCACTGAAAACTTTGTGAGATCCCTAGTCTATTCTATGGTGGTGACAATCACATCGAATCTTGAGGGTAGACTCCTCAAGAGTTTTTCCACAATCCTCTTGTCTTCAAGAGTCTCTCCATGAGATCTTATTTGTGTGACCATTCCAATCACATGAGTGAAGAATGAGTCAATAGTATTTGACTCTTTCATACAGAGAGTCTCAAAGTCTCTCCTCAACAACTGAAGCTTTGATGTCTTCACTTTTTCAATGCCTTGATAGGTTGTCTTGAGAGTTTCCCATGCTTCTTTGGATCTCTTAGCTGCTGCTATCCTAGGAAACACACTCTCATGCACTGCTTGATACAAAAAGAAGAGAGCTTTGGAATCTTTCTTCTTATTGCTCTTCAATAGTTCTCTTCCTGCCTGAGTTAAAACATAAAACTCTTCTTCATTTGTTGGCTCTTCAAAGCCATCCTCTACTAATTCCCATAAGTCTTGAGAAGTAAATAAAGCCCTCATAGTTATTGACCAGTAGTCATAATTTTTCCTATTAAACTGTGGGAGATGGATATTTCCCATACCCATACCAGTGCTGGCTCCAACCATTCTGCACTCTTAACTATGACTCAAAAAACACTTGACTGTGTATTTAAAATTAACTCACTGTTCTGCAACAGTAACACAAAAAATGTATAGAGAAATACCTTTGGATTCTTTTGGCTGAGTCTTCACACTGCGGGAGAAGCTACTGCAACTGAGAACTCCTTTCTTTCAGCTTCTTTGACTTTCAAAGAGCCTAGACTAGCTCCGATACCATGTTGGAATATTGAACAATTCCAGAACAATAATAGAGAGAATAAACTCCTCTCTATAACACAGATAAATTAATAAAATTTCACTCACAGGAAACAGAGTTTCAACTTAAAAAAAAACTTTATTTAAAAAAATGTGTTACAAATTCTTCCTCTAGCAGAGGGATTAAAAACGTGACTGTTGCTACAACACATTGCACAGAGAACACCTTACTGTTTCTCAAAATAAAACACCCTGTCTCTCTCTCCAAAAAAAATACGCTGCTCTGTATTTTCTATTTCGCACTGCTGTGCATAAAACGGCTCTGTTCAGTTTTAAAAACAAAACATTACACCTTAAACAGACTCTCGGGCCTTTCTTTTATAAGTGGCGTGCACATTATAAAATATTAAAACATAACATATAAAGTTATCGGGTCCGCGCTGTTAAAACATAACACGCGACCGAATGAAATTCCGATTTCACGATGTGCGATGTTGCGATCGGATCGCATCGCAAATATCTGCGATCAAACATATGGCGGAACAACAAAAAATGCGATTTGCGATGTTGCGATCTGCACGATGGCACGATCGCGCGATCGCATCGTGGTTTCAACCGGCGCAACACATATATATGACATGCGGTTGTGCGATGATGCGATTTGCGATCACATAGCAAATATGATATACAACGTCGCGTGGTCTATGGGTCCCACGGGCCTTCTGCTTTATGGGAGGGCGATTGTTTATATATATAACATATATATATTTGTTCGTTCCGCACGCGGAACTCACCATATCAACAAGACACTTTGCAAGATATTCTTGCGTTTTACCTCCTCTGCCATTACTCCGCCGAATTAAATTGGTAAGGCTTTTAAATCCTATTCCAATCTGTAATCAAAGCTCTGCTTGCTGGCGTGACTTTGAGTCTTGGCCATTAACTCTGCTGTTTAATGAAAAACGACTACAGCTTTATAAAATATCAAGGGAATCAAATCCCATCAGTTCTGTACTGCACCTTTGAATCTTTCCAATCCTTTTGCAATTTGTTCAAGATTGCAGGCAACCGCCTTAGCCTTGGCTTCAATGTGCCGCTGATCTTTCACTTCTGCATTTACTGCTGATTTACTTCAGCAGTTGGAATTAATTTCCAACATGACATGCCTGACACGAGTGAATATCAAATCTCAACCCATATGGATTGCGGAAATCTCCAACGCAATTCTTCACCTGCGGCGGATCCATTTACTGTTAACTCTTCGCACGTTCCTCGCAGAACCAGAGATAATGCAGAGCGGACAGGCATTGCGTCACCTGACCCTGACCATCACCTCGCCCATACCACCATTAATGTCCATGATGAATAATTAACATCGTAGTCACCCATACTCCCTTGCGTCTGCTCAGCTACTTGAGCTCCACACACAGTTTCGTGCGAAGATCATTCATTACCAACCTTATAGACCACATCCTCACACCTATATAACCACTAGCCTTGTGCCCCTTTTCTCACTTATTTGGTCACCTTGCATTTTTCTCTCCTCCTTCTGATCTGGATTCTCATTGATTCCAATCAGCTGCGAAGCTTCCATCCCAGAGTGGAGCTATGCAAACTCCCTCAAATTACTGCTCTTCATCTTGCGAACCTGCACCCCAGTCTTTACAGCCTCTTCAGCCCCAGTGTCACTTTTTCCTCCCCTCCCAGGTGCGCAATGGCCATGAGACTGTGCCAACGCACTATTCGTGGTGGTCAGAGAGGGGCCCTCCCAGGTCGTTACCATCGTGGCGAGGATAACTGCCTCGAATCGATAGATGGCTCCTCGTCTAACACCCTAGCCAACCATCAATATGATCCTAAGTAGCGAGCAGAACCCTCCAGGCAATCAACGCAAAGAGGAAGTCGAGGCGCGAGGAGGTCCACCTCCTCTCCCAGAGTTCCCTCTCTGCATCGCATGGCGGCTCCTCCGACCAGTCTTGCGCAGGAAGTTGAGGATATAGACATCTGGATCATGGATTCCGACGACGTTTGGATGAAGGTTCCTAACGGAGTAGACCCGGGCTCCCCCATCCTCTACGCTCCTGTAAGTTACCCCAAGCAAACCACTGCCGAAGTGGAAGCTGTCGTGGAAGTTGTTGTTGCGCAGGCTCGTGCCTGCCCCATTGAAGAGGAGAATCCCAACAACAGTGATGATGATGATGAATAACGTCTGCGCAACTACACAATGTTAATCTGTTTTTTGTCATATGTGCCCATAGGGCTTTTATGTTATTTTCTACTCTCTAGGTTTTAGATGCATCAACGCCATTGTGTAGAAATTATATACAAGATGCATGTATATATCCATATTTTCCTGATCTAACAATATTTATCTTCTTGCTAAATACAAAATCCTTCCACTACTAATATTTTGCAGAAATTTAAAAACTCAATTGCAAACACATGAAGCAATAAAAGCAATCGCACATAACACAGTTGTTTAACGGGAAAGCCTGAAGCTGAAAACCCCAACTATCATATATTATGTATCATGGAGATCATGTAACAATCTCATACAAAGCTTAGTACATCAAGCTCTCAGTACAATCAATCGTCACACACTAATTAGAAGAAATATGCAAACCCATGCACTAATTTCTTGCCACCTGATAGCCTGCCTCCACTGCGTAATCCCTACTGAAGAAGACCCCTGAATGAATTCGAATTTACCTTGCCTTGACTGCGCAATCCTCATTGGCAACTCCAATGTGTGTGTGATGCGATCAATGCATCACTATAGTCACAACGGATAGTCCATCTTGCCCTTTCACCTATCTCTCCACTAGGTCTCCACTGGAACTGACATGCACTATAGTTAATTGTTGTATTTGTTCAGTTGATTAATGAGTTATTATTTGTGAATTAATTAAATAATTAATTCACTCCACTCTCACTAGTGTATCATTCAGTTAGACTAGATACAACTAGCTCAACTGAGTTTAACTCCATTAACTGAGTTAAACTGAATAACAAATCCATGAACTACTCTTCCAACTCTGTCATAACTTTGCCACTTCAGTTCTAACTGAGTCCTCCATGCATGAACCACCAGTAAACCCTAGGAATTGCGTAATTCCTTCAGCCCACTGATTTGGCAAATCTGTATACTGAAATAAAGTGCTCCAAGAGAATAAGTTGATGTTTATTGTCGGATTATTATTAAGAGCTAATAATAATCGACACTTCTATATTTAGACCGAAGATCTATAATTAGACTTCGCCCAATATTCTAAAAATAGAATTTCATCTATTTTTCCAACTTGACCAACCATCCATAAATAACATCCTACAACTTCTGAAATATGATCACCATGTCTAAAAATAGAATTACACCTAAAAATAGCCTGCGAGCCCCCTTAGTAAAGGTGACTGATTTTCACTAAGCTCATCATCTTGTTGAATCTCAACACTCCCTCTCAACAAGATAGGGATTATCCTTCACCCCAATCCTGCCTCTATGGTATTCGAATTTGCTCCTGGTGAGCGCCTTCGTCAGAATGTCTGCATCCTGATCTTCTGTAGGAATGTACTGAAGCAACATGATCTTCTGCTGCACACAATCTCTGATATGATGATACTAGATATCAATATGTTTATATCTATCATGAAACACAAGATTAATCGAGAGTTTAATGCAACTCTAATTATCACAATGTATCACTGTAGGATCTAAATGTGAACCGAACAAACCGACCAGGATCTTCCTCATCCAGATAGCCTCACATGCAGCTTGACTTGCTGCCATGTATTTTGCTTCCGCTAAACTGAGTGCCATGGATCTTTGTTTCCTGCTGTACCAAGAAATTGTTGTAGATCCGATACTGAAAACCCCTCCTGATGTGCTCTTCATGTCTGTTGGGCTGTCTGCCCAATTTGCATCCGTGAAGCCATGCAACTTCACCTCATCCGTCTGTCTGTATCATAAGCCATACTCAGATATGCCCTTGAGATACCTCAGGACATGCTTGCCTGCCTTCCAAAAGAGCTTGGTAGGCTTAACCATCGCTTGTGAAAGCTGGTTCACCGCATAGCATATGTCCAGTCTTGTATTAACAAAATACATGAGCGAACCCACCAACTGTCGATAAACAGTGGCATCCACTACCTCTGCCGATGTAGCATCCTCTTTCCTCCAATTTCCTGGAAGAGGAGTGTCGATAGGCTTGCAACCTTGCATGTGAAACTTCTCCAGTATCTCCCGAGCATACTTGCCTTGAGACACAAACAGTTCACCTTCCCGCTGCCATATTTCCAATCCAAGGAAATAATGAAGGAGGCCCAAATCCTTCATCTCAAACTCCTTTCCAAGATATTCCTTGCATGAGTGTATCAACTGCTCATCACCCGTTAGTATTAAATCATCAACATAAAGAAAAATGATTAAAGCTTACCCTCCACCACAATTTGGTACAAGTTTTCATCTGCCTCACTCTTGGTGAATCCAAGTCCAGTGAAATAGCTGTCGATCCGTGTGTACCAAGCACGAGGTGCTTGTTTCAACCCATACAACGCTCTTTTGAGCCTGAACACATGCGACTCGCTGCTGAAGATCTCAAATTCTTCACGCTGCTCAATGTACACCTCTTCCTCAATGATCCCATCAAGGAACACAATATTCACATCCATCTGATGAATGTGCCAACCCATCTGCACTGAGAGAGCAAGAATGGTCCTTATGGAAGAATACTGTGCGACAGGTGCAAAGGTTTCTTCATAATCAATCCCCTCGATCTGTGAGAAGCCCCGGGAAACAAATCTTGCCTGTTTAAATCTAACAGTGGCCAATATATGCTCCACCGCATTAAATGGCTGATAGACAGGGAAATAAACTTTGCCTTGGACGAGTCTCAGATGGCAGCGTTAGTGACAATGTATGGTGGCAGTAATTGGTGCAAGGCAGATGACAGTTGTGTTTGTTGTAGCAACTGCGTGGATGAGGGTTGATTTTTTGCGATAGCGACTGCAGATAGTTGCAGTTTCGGTCGATGGGTAGTGGAGAGAGGGATTCAACAAGGGTTGGTGGGGTATCAGGTTCTGACTGCGGTTGTGTGGGTTGCTTGGTGCTCGAGAAACTATTCGTCACGACGGTGGTGACAATTTTCTTTTTTTAAAATTAATTTATATATATCTCGGTTGATTGTCAGGTAATTTTTTGTTTTATTTTTTATTTTTTCACTTTTTTTTTATTTAATGATTATATTCAATTAATCTCCCTCCTTTTTTTTTCTTTTTTAAATTTCTTATATAAATTCTTCCTTTTTTTTTAAATATTTATTTTCAAAAATTCTCTTCTTCTTTTTTTATTCCCTTTTTTATTATGGCCAAAGGCCTACTAGTGAAAAATGGAGGATCTCCACGACTGGTAGTGAAACACTGCAACGATAACGACATTGACGAATTTGACGGTCAAAGACCCGGATCAGAGAGTGTGGCTCTGTGCAGCGGTTAAGCGGACGAAGGCTCGAACTGCTCCAATACCAAATGAAGTGAACAAAGTTCCTTCTCAAGTTAAATACTCCAGAAGACTTGGAATATCAGAATATCCATTGAGGACACAAATATTATATTAAAAGTATGATGAATGAGAATGATTTGAATGTTACAAATGAGGCCCGCTTATATACCTAGGCAAGTGCCTCTTCACGGAAAGTCATGTCCCATTAGACATGCCTCTTCAACCTAATTACTAATTAACTAATTAATCATTATTTACATTATTCCATTCGTTACAGTGTCCCCACTTTTATAAATAGGAATAATGAGGCTCTGAGTCCATGGTTTAGGGAACCCTTTCTTGACTGCTTGATTGAAAAGCTTGTGGATGTGAGGGATGAGGATAGGACCTCCAATTTTTAAGATTTCAGCTCGGTAACCTTCAATGTCCTTAGCTTTTCCATTTTCCAGGCGCTTAACCCCAAAATCTATGTCTTCTAATGAGAAAAAATCTTTCGTTGTGACTAGGGTTTCAAAGTTATCTATGACATTTGGAGATTCATAAAGCTTTTTAAAATATGAATTCCAGTTGTGTAAAGCAATTCTATTAATATATTTAGTTTTTATAGGAGCTACCTTAGATAGGTGTCATATATTTTCTTGTTTTTTATGAATATACTGCATTTTTTCCCTTTTAGTTAGGGATTTGTATATTTTTATCTTGCCAATTTTAAGAGACTCATCAAAAAATTCCTTAATTTCTCTCCTCACAATTTTACAATCTTTATCATACCAAGGGTTGGTTTTGATATTTATTTTATTACTTGAAACTTCAATTGAGAACTTGTTAATAGAATATGAGAGGGTTGTAGTAAAATTATGATAGAGGTCTTCTATGTTGTCAATACTAGATAAAGGAAGAAAATTGATTTTTAATTCATTTAGAAAAAGATCATATTTATTTCTACCAAAGATTAAGTTCTTATGGCTATAAGGATTATCTTCTATGGGATCTCTATGCATGAAAAAATAGAGAGTTACAACTAAAGGTCTATGATTAGAGTCAGGCTCGTGTTCGTTTAAGATGTCAACAATTATTATTTCTTTGTATAAAAGGGATATCAGAAATAACATAGTCTACCATGCTGCTACCAAGCCCATGGATACAGCTCATCTGGCTAGAATTGGGCCAATTCTTTAGGCCATTGCAAATTATGAGATCTTGAGCACTGTAGAGCTTGACTAGCTCAAACCCAAACAAATTTTCCCCTAGATCTTCAGAGCTTCTTTTGTACCGGCTAGATAGAGTAAGGTCTTCGTCTAACCAAAGAGGATTAGGGTTGGAATAATTGCTTAGAAGAATAGCTTGGTTGCTTGAAGTTAGAGAATTAAAGTCACCCATTAAGATGATATTACCTTCATTCCTTAGGCTATAAATATCATTCTCTAAGCCATTGTAAGAACCATTTTTATCTAAATTGTTTTTCTTATAGAAGTTAGAGTTGATAGGGGAAAAATAACAGATTGCTATGTAGGTTTTTTTTATCATTAATGTCAGTAATCTCTATCCAAATATATTGGTTTTAAGGGTCTTTTTTATAAAGCCTAGCATAGGGGGAGATGTTCTTCCTAATGTAACAAGCTATACCCCCAATGCCTCTACGATAGGATCGCTTGTTCCAGATTGACCATAGTATAAAGCCATCTATGCTAGGGACTTCAGATTCTTCGTGCTCCCAAGTTTCAACTAGAAATATAATATCAACCTCATTCGAGGTCCAAGTTAGCTTGGGGCCTTTGTTCCATGGAAATCCCCGACAGTTCTGAGAAAGAATTCAGAGCATGTTGAATTGTTATTTATTACTATATTTTTGGTTTCTATCTCAAATAACGACTTTTCTATTTCTGATCATTGCCCATTTTCCTTCCTTCCTAGCTTCTTTTACCTTTTGGACCTCCTTTATTAATTCTGCTTGATCTTTGGGAATGAGATCCACATTTATAAATATTCTCGTTCTTTTTAGACTTGAGGTTTTACTAAGTATTTCATACTTATGGTCAACAGAGCTCACCTTTATCCAGATCAGCCTTCCTTTATTCTCAGTTAATTTCCCCTACCTTGTTGCTTCTGTGAGACATGTTGTTTCAATTTGTAATCTATTATGTAATTTTGTCTGGGCTATGGCTAAAGTACCCTCGTCTACCTCCTCTTTCAAACTAAAGATTATAAGGTTCAAGGCCCTTTTGTTACGCTCATGGTCTAATTCTATCAATTTTTTCATTTCTTCTTTAATGGGTTTGATATCTAATTTACCTACCACACAATTTAGGGTGAGATTATTATTAACTTTTTCTTCTAGTTCTTTAATCATGTCCTTCATTTTAAGACTTTCTAAAGTATTAGCATCCCCTTGTTGGGATGTTGGGTTCATATCTTAGCTTTGTTTTTCTATTACCTATAATCTAATCTCCATTGTCTCCATTTTATTCTCCAATAGTTTTATTTTATTTTCTATTTGTTTTTGGATCTTGTCTTTAAGAGATGTAAATTTATTTTCCAGCATGGCTTCTAACTTTGTTTGTAGCTTGGCTTCTCTTTCTTCTCTACATTTCTCTAAAGACTCTATATACTCATAAAGGATATGTAGAGTAACTGTGCTAGGTCTACCTTTGACAATATTTGGTAGATGCGGTGAATTATTCATACTTGTGAACAAATATATGAGCAGTAGATATGTATTAGAAAAAAAATATAAGGAATGTGTGCACCTGATATAACCGTTTCATATCACCTTCCAGCTATAGAAACAAAGAGTTTCCACCCAATCAAGAAACCTGGATATCTTCCTAGCCACAGTATAGCCGAATCAGCTGCAGAGCTGAAATAATATGAAGTCGCAGAGCCGAAAGAATCAAGAGATCAAACCAAACATAACCTAGTTATGATCACCGATAAGCAATCCAGATTTCGGGTTTCCAATTACTCCAATTCCTTGCTCTCTGCGCATAAATCTGAACTTGTTGCCTTCAAAAATCATGCTTAGAAGAAAGAGTTAGGGTTTTCGTTGTCTTCAAAAAATCGCCCTTAGAAGAAATAGTTAGGGTCTTCGCTACTACAGAGAGAACCACCGCACTACAAAAGAGAGAACAAGTTGCTTCTACAGAGAGAACCACCGCACCAAAAAAGAGAGAACCACTCTGTGATGCAGAGAGAACCACCGCACCGAAGAAAAGTTTATTTGATCTTCCGCAGAGCCAAAAGAATCCAGAGCCATAGAGCTTCATCACTCAGAGAAACTGCTGGGTCAGAATCGATGGGATCTACTGTTGCTGGTGATGGTAGTTCTGGTACTGGAACCTATTAATCACTTACTTCGCCAACTGCATTAACTGCATCATCAACGACTGAACCGGTGACTTGAAAATCACGGGAAAGTAATTTTTATGGCTCTATATAGAAAGAGTTAGGGTTTTCATTGTCTTCAAAAAATTTCCCTTATAACCTAATATAATCCAGATTTTTACTCGCTAATTGCGACCTTAATGAATCAAATAATACCAATGTTCGAATCCCCGATCCTCCACCACTGGCTAGTTTGATGTTAACCGTTCTATATATAGCTTCATAATAAGTGTACGTTCCTTAGCGTATGTTCTGGAGTCCCATAACTTCATCACTCAGAGAAACTGCTAGGTCAAAATCAACAAGATCTATTGTTGCCGGTGCTAGTAGTTCTGTTATTGGCTATTAATTTCTTGTTTTAAATTAATTTGTTTTATTTTATTTTATTTTTTAATTTATTTATTTTTCTCCATTTTTTTTTTTAAATTTTAATTTTAAAAGTGTTTATTTTAATTTTAATTTTTACTTTAAATACTTTTCTTTTTTTTTAAATTTATTTATTAAAATTTTAAATTTTTTTTTGTTTAATTTAATTTTCTAACTTTTTATTATTTTTTAATTTAATATATATATATATATATATATATATATATATATATATTTTAATTTAGTATTTTTATTTTATTGATTTTTTAATTTTTAATTTTTAATCAATTTTATTTTAATTTTTAATTTATTTTAAATAATGTTTTTTATTTCTATATTTTTAATTTTAATTTTTTTTAATTTATTAAAATTTAATATATTTTTTTAAATTTAATTTTTTATTTTAAAATTTATATTTTTTTATTTTAAATTTAATAAAATATATTTTTTAAATTTAATTTGTATATTTTAAATTTATTTTATTTTTAAAATTTATTTTATTTTAAAATTTATTTTATTTTATTTTTATTTTGTATTTTTTTTCAATTTTTAATATATTTTTAAATTTTAATTTAAAAAATGTTTATTGTTGATGATGATGACGATGATGGTTAACGTCCATTGAGACCAATCTTTGGTCTATCGGACCTAAAGAAAAGAGTTATTTAATTTGATTTAAGATTTTATTCCTATGCTCAAAAAGCTTGGAGAGAAGCCTCCTGAGCTCACTATAATTTTGACAACTTAAAAGGCTAGGAAGGTCAGTATTGCAAAAAAGATTATGAAATTGAGCTCTAATGTGGTTGTACGCGGGGCACTCTAAGAAGAAGTGATTTTCATCCTCGATGTTCATATTCTCACAGAGATGGCAGAGCCTTTCCATCCATGGTGTTTTAGGAACTGTCCAACGACCTGTTTCACTATGGAGCTCATGAGAGTTCATTCTAATCTTGGCTATATTAATTTTCTTCTTTGAACTAGTTAAAACAGAGAGATACTTTTGATCTTCTAAGGTGGGGTTGATGACCTCCTTATAATATTATTATTAATTTAGAAGAAATTCTTTCGATAATAATCACATGCAAAAGAACGTGGTCGACGCGTTTCGAACCAACCAGTGTGGTTCATCATCAGGACTATCAATAAAACACACTGGTTGATTCGAAACATGTCGACCACGTTCTTTTGCATGTGATTATTACCGAAAGAATTTCTTCTAATTTATATTATGGATCACAGAAGCTTAGATTCCAAAAATATTATTATTATTATTTTTAAATATAATGAATTTTTATTTTTTTATTTTTTTTCAATTATTTTAAAATGTTTATTTTATTTTATTTTATTTTTATTTTTATTATTCTAAAATTTTTGTTTCAATACTTTTTGTTTTCGAGGTGTTTTTTTGCACAAAAAAATTGGCTTTTACTTCCATTTTAAAAAAATTGTTGAAAATTTACCCCCCAAAAAAGGGTTATTCCAAAATACAAATTTTTGTTTTCGGGTTGTTTTTTCATGGTTTTTTGTTGTTTTTTTGTTATAGTTATCGTTTTGAGGTAATATTTCCCGTTTGATTGGAAACTATGTTGTATTATATATATGATCAATCTTAATGCAAAATCACAATTTGCTTTGAAGAGTTACCTCCTACCCTGACAGAAAATAAGGTAGAGCATGAAGCTCTCACTAAAAAACATACTCAAGAAGTTTTTAACATTGATTTTGAGTGTGCAGGTAAACATGATAGTAGTCCAACAAAAAGAGAATAGGAAAAACAAGATGCAGGAAAGAACATGGATGTTTTTTAAGACAAAGATGAATGCATTGAAACAATTTTTCAGCGATGGAGTCAAGAAGAGATAATATTCTACTATCAAGAAATATGGAAGAAAGAAAGACAAGAATATGAAGCATAAGAAGCAGAGAAAAGAAGATAGTTCAAAGATAAAGGGTTGTGGCAACAATTCATATTTGAATGAAACTTTGAAGAGGAATTTGTAGAAGACAGGAATAGGTTATTTTTCAGCACAAATTCAAGACAAGCCCACGACAAGTCAATGAAACATTGGAGTAGTAGCAAGTAAAGAAATATGTAGCGTACCAAAAGAAATTACAACTAAGAATAAATCAATTTCGAGGATATAGAATTTGGAAGAAGAGAAAATGAAAATGCAAAATTGCAAAAAGTTTTGACTCATTGTAAGATTAGCTGAGACATAGACCAACAAGAATGTTTGAGTGATGACTAAATCAATTTCTATTGTAAGCCTAACAAACATAGTTGAGTCATGTTTGAGTTATGCTGAGTCATATGATCGTAATTAAGGGGGAGTGTTGGAAATTGTAATTACTCCTGCATGCAAAAGTTGCCTAAATCTAGAGAGTCAGTTAACCGAGTCAAGTCGAGTGAGTTAGAGTTAATTCATATTTTGGGAACAACCGAATTTAGAGTGTGTGTGCATGTGAAGTTATTTTGGGCGAGTCACTAGACGAAAAAGTTTAAATACCCCTCATTGGGCTCATTGTAATCATCAAGTTTGGTTAATCAATTGAAGAGCCACAACTCATGTTGTGTGTGTATATCTTGTAAGAAAAAAATTCTCCTCTCTTCCTTTCCAACACTCTAATCTTTGAGCACTAAATCACTTTCAATGTTAGGGGCATTACTAAAAACATATGGTAAACGAGGCCTATCTGAACTTTCCCTTTGTGGTTCTTAACATAGAAGGAATGCCTTCCATATGAGACATGTAGATGGAACATCCTACATATTAAAAATGTGGACCTAGAGTTGACATCATAACATTGATTAAGATTCATATTTTATACATGTTTGTTCAGGGAACAAAACAAGCTTACTTGGTCCTAGGTCATTGTCATCAAGTTGTAATCCAATTCAAAATTGGAGTGATTAGCTCATGATACATATAAGAATGAAGTGAAATGGCCACAAGCATTATCTCTTTCCAAGGACGCCTCACCAATATCAAAGTAATACACATATAAATGAAAAATAATTCCATGCACATTACAAATGGTGTCCAATGAAAACTATTACCAGACACATTACAAATGCATTGCCATGATGAATGCAGACATGTTGGTCTAGTAATAAAGAAAGGTCATGAATTGAATAATGATGGTGTCCATTACTAAACTTGCAACACCCATTTCCAATGAAGCATTGAAGTGGATCTCTTTAGGATTGTCAGATTACTCAATGGGTTCGTGAATGCATACAATGAATATACATTCCTTTGCAAAAAATATATAATTATGTCGAACACTACACTAGTTTAGGGATACATACATTCCAAATGGACAGAGAAATTTTAGGGATACATATACATGGAAGTCATCGTTTGTATATGTACGCTTCCATATATATGTGCATATACATAAGTCATCACTTTCATATATATGTGCATATACAAAAAATGGATTTTATATATGCACAACTTCTGTATATGCACATATATATGGAAGCATGCATAATATACATAAATTACACATATGCAGAAATGAAAATACATTTATGAAAGGTGACTTCGATATATGTACATGCATATACATAAGTCCACATATGGAATATCATTTCTATATAGATATGGAAGTCATATTTCGTATATATACACTTCCATATCTATGTGCAACTTCTTTATATGCACATATATATGGAAATCATCTTTTGTATATGTACAACTTCTATATATACACATATATGCGAAATCCACCGCTTTCATATATATGTGCATATACAGAAATCACACATATATGGAAATGCAAGTGCATTTATGAAATAAGACTTCTATATATGTACTTGCATATCTATATGCATATACATGAGTCATATACACATGGAATATGGTTTCTATATAGAAGATGTACATGTACAAAACACAATGCTTGGATATACATGTGCATATATAGAATTTGTGCATATACAAAGATGACTTCTATATATGCACAAGTTCTATATATGCATGTATATACGAAAGCGTGCATATACAAATGATGGCTTCTGTATATGCGTAACATATGTATATCTGCAAATTCTCTATATGAAGCTTTTGTGACAACATTGCGAGAGGGTATGATGGAAAAAGAAGCACACAAGAGAGTATGGTTTCATTTTCAACAAGATTGATCCCCGTAGACCACTCTGAAAAATAGAACCATTGTGGTGGAGAAGGCAGCAACAAGGTTGCAACAAAAAATATAGGAAAGGTGAGATTATTCAGTGATTTTTGCATTCTCTCATGTGATGCAAGAAGGGGAGAGAAGACCTAATGTGCACAGAGAAAAGAGGAGTTTGAGACGCTCCTATGAGAGAACATGAAGAAGGGGGGACGAGAGGCTCCTATATAAAAGAGTATAACATGTTGAATGGTCTATGGGAAATCATACATGACTCATATGAAAGACACAAAGAGAGAGCTGAACTAGAGGCTTGTGGTTTGTGAACTTGTTAAACTGGGGAAAATCACATAGGTGCTTGTCAAGGTTGTTAAACCACCAAGAGTTCCTTGGGGTTGAAACTATGGTGATTGACTAATTGTGGAACCACCTATAAAATTGGTTTCTCACTGATAGACAATTTTAACATAGTATTGAACCCTCCTGTTAATGGGCTTTCTTCTCTTGAAAGTGAGTTGGAGTTCCTTGCATAGTGAAATCCCTCCCAAGAGGCCTGCTAGTGATTGGTTTTTGAGAGTAAGGTATGCCTATGAGGTTGAAGAACCCACTGGAAGCTTGTGGTTGATGAATCTATTTGATTTTTGAAGAATAACTCAGGTGCTTATGAGGACTGTTGAACCACCAAAAGTTACTTTAGAACTTTGGTGCTTCAACAACAATGCCTATGCGACTCTCCCAATCAATAACGACAACAAATTTATTAATAGTATTATGATCCCTCTATTCTCTTCGGCACTAGTCCCACCTTGATGTCAAAGGTCATAGTTTAGACGAGCTTGGAGTTCAACCCCTTTAATGGTATGAATTCATAAAACATAGTCAACATGTATTTCGCCAATATGTTTTGTCTAAAAAAACCACCACAACATGTTATAAATATTCATAATTGGTGAAATTGCAAGCATACATATATTTGTTTATATAAATAACAAATTTGTAATTTGTAAAAGAGATATTAGTTTATATATATATTTTTATTATCATCTAAATTTTCAATGTAAAAATCAGATGATGAATGTCTCTCTTATAAATTTAAATTCTTCAACAAGTCAAAAAAATATATTTTGAGATACTAGACAATTACCTATTAAATTTTGAGCTACTACATAGTGACCTCTACATCGTAAAAAAAAATATAAATTTTCATTATGTTAATAGTTTTAAATGCTGCACCAATTCTTGACATATAACTTTGAGTTTTTTCTAATTTTATTAATTTAAGAATATAAAAAAACCAATTTTCTTTGTGAAATTAGCCTCACAATTGTATTCCTTGTCCACATTTTTTATATATTTATTTCTCATTTAAGCGGTATTATTACAGCAATACAAACACTTATCTTATACTATTAATCGACATTCCAAAATTAAAATTAAAATCTTTTAGAAATAGAATTGGCTAGCTCTTATTCCAACCGTGTTAAATCAAAGAATCGGATGAAAATTTGCACTTTTATTCCTTGAATGCCAAAATAATATTTTTTCAGAAAAATGCCAAAATAATATAAATATGTACTAACTTGATATGCTTTGTGTGTTAAACATTATTTTCCAAATCCTCCACAAAGGCAATGGGAATGGGATCTAAACAACGTCTACAATTGCTTGCCCTTGGCAAGAAGGTGAAAAATTATTGTTCAATCACAAATTGCACCAAAGTCGGAGTCAGAGTTTTGACATCTTCTTCGATGAAGTATGGGGAGAGCATTCTGCATAATTGATGGAGAAATTGGGTGTACAACGACCTGTAAGGGAGCACTCCAAGTCCAAAATTATTTCCAGTTCCCAGGATCGCACATCGTTCATCAAGATCAATTTCTTTGTAGTTTACCCAATGATACAACTCTCCATCCAAATTGTATTGAATCCCCTGAACCAAGTAGATGACCCCTTCTATGTTGTTGCTCCAATCGAAATAGGGATTACCAGGAAATTTCAAAGAGCGTGGGACTTTCGAGTGTGAATTTTCATTTCAAAAATTCACCCGGCCAACTGAGCAGTTTGAACTCCTGGTCATGAAGATGGCATTGAACACATGTCCGCCGATGTCATTAACTACATCGGAAAGGGACAATTTGAATAGTGAACCATCCTGGAGCCTGTACGGTGTAGTCGCCTGAATATCACGATGAGTCTATGGTATGTATGAGCATACACGGTATGATTAGGCCATGCACTAAGCCAATGACTGGTTGTTAATATTTGGATAGAGGATAATTGTCACCCCATATACCCATTTTCCCTATTTAATGTTCAAGCCAACGTATGCGTATGAGGTAAGATGATAGGTTAGGTAGGTTTAATGAATTTTTTTTTTAATTGTGTTATTATTTAATTGTGCTATTATTTAAGTTACTTAATTTGCTTAATATTATATTTAATATAATTCATTTTTTTATATTTAATTTTTTTTATTGATAATTAAAATTTGTGTTTAATTTTTATTTATTTAAATTATAATTTAATCATAATGTTTAATTTTTAATTTTTTTTTAAATTATAATTTATATTTTTATTATTAAATTAATTAATTTCTTTTTATTTTAATTTATTTAATTTAATTTTTATAATTATTATAGCGATAATCATAACTTACAAAATTTTATGTAATTAGTAATTCGAAATTAAGGTTTTAGTTTTGTATTAAACACAATAATGTTTTTTTTACAAATTATAATGATTATTATAATAATATACTTGATGCAAGGCAAACATGTAGACTCAAGGGAGTGTTTTTTATCATAATAATATGAAAGGGATTTATATAATGGGAGAGACATATGGCGAAATCGACAGAAAGCATTAAAAGAATTTTGAGGTCTAAAATGGGCCTCCTAAGGAAATTATAAAATAATAGTGGAAATAATAAAATAAGATTTGATTACATCATTAAATTTTAGAGGGAAAAAATAAAAAATAAAAACTATTTTTTCAACTCGTATTTTCAACTTAGCTCCCTAATTTTTTACTCGAATTTCGAGAGGGAGTACCCGTTGGATGCAAAATTTAATTCCTCATCCAAGGAGTACACATGTTGCATACTTTTGATGGATCATGCTACATGAAAAATGAAAAATACATGAAAAACGTGATTGCAATCACGTTTTTCCATGTATTTCTCATTTTTCGGGTAGTAAGATCCATCAAAAGTATCCAACATGGTTATTCCTTGGATAAGAAAGTAAATTTTGCATCCAACAAGTACTTTTACTCGAAATTTGAGTAAAAACTTTGGGAGATAAGTTGAAAATACGAGTTAAAAAAGTAGTTTTATTATTTTATTATTTTTTAATCTTTTTACCCTTTTACTTAAAAAATGGTGAATCATCTCCCATGGTTGACATCATCATCTTGAATCCTATTGGTTCTTATAAAGTTTATTTCGGTTGTACATTTTTCTTAAGAGGCCATTTTTAGACCTCAAAATTCCCCTAATGAACAAAGTTCTAGTTGGGGTCAGATTTGGCGACAACAAGAAACTTTCACACTTGGTGTAAAAAATGAAGTCCAATACAGAGTTTGTTGAAAACCAATTCATGCATTGGTCCATGCTACCACTAATCATTATGATCTTGGGAACCAGACATTTGCTCACTTTCACTAAAAAGCTTTTCCTGACTTAAGTAGGATGGTTTCATGGGTTCCCAAGATTCATATGGATCATGAAGGTGTATGCTAAGGATGTGCCAGTGGAAATAATGTCAAGGGACCATTCCCTTCTAGTAGCAACATACTTAAGGAGATTCTCCAACTTATCCATTCAACCTTGGTGGGCCAATGTCGGTGACATATCTTGGAGGGTATTTATACTATATGATCTTTTTTAATGAATTCCCCTGTAAAACTTGGATCTTCTGCCCAAAAACCATGGATCAGGATTTTAGCATGTTCAGGGACTTCAAAGCTCTCATGGAAAATCAAACTAGAAATAAAATAAAGATCCTTAGTATTGATAATGGAGGTGAATACACTTAAAATGATTTCAAATACTTATACAAAAATGCAAGGATTAAGAAGGAGGTGTTATTCCATACAACCCCGAATAAAATGGAGTTGTTGAGAGGAAGAACAAGTCCATCTTGGAAGCAACAAAAACCATGATTCATGATCAAAAGCTTCCTATGTTTATGTGGGGACAAGCTACAAATATTATTCTATATGTCAAAAATAAGAGTCCTCATCAAGCCTTGGGAGACAAGACTCTTCAAGAAGTCTTTACAGGTGTGAAACTGGAACTTAGAAACTTGAGAATATTTGGATGCCTTGTCTACTTTCATGTACCGAAGGAGAAGAGGTCCAAGCTAGAGGCTTCAAGAAAGAAAGATATGTTTTTTGGTTATTGTGAAATTTCTAAAGCTTACAGGATATATGTGCCAGGTCAGAGAACCATTGAGTTCAACTAGAATGTGACCTTTGATGAATATGTTACCCTTGGAAAAGCAAGAGACTCTCTTATCCCTGCTAGCACTGAGAGAAGAGATGATACTATGAATATAGATGTAGAGCCACCCATGCCTGAGTTTGATCTTCATGATGAGCCTATGAAACCCTTGGGTCCTTTAGATCTTCCTGCTTGTGATCCTCCCACTAGGAAGAGACCCTTGTGGCTTCATGATACCTTATAGAATGCAGAGATACACTCTACCCTGAGAGGCACCTTCAGAGAGAGAAATAATCCTCACAAATATCAGGGATACATTGCTATGAATAAGAAATGAAGGAAGAGATTTAGAGAGATGCCATGGCCGAGGAATATAAGTCCATCATGAAAAATGATGCATGGAAGGTTATTTCGAGACCTTAGGGGAAGTCTATTGTGACTTCCAAGTGGATATACAAAATTAAACATGTGGTTGATTGTAGCATTAAGAAATTCAAAGCAAGATTTTTGGCTAGAGGATTATCCCAGAAAGAGGGAGAAGATTAAAATGAGATATTTGCACCTCTTGTGTGATACACTACCATCTGGTCTGTTGTACCTTAAGAGACAATCCCTTAGCTGTGATAAGGAATAAGTGTTTAAGACATTTTTATGATTACGTCACAAATTTTTATGTCTCTGTTTTATTAAACCTCAAGTATTTTATACTCACACCCTTAAATATCAAATATTATGAATGCTTCACAATGCTACCATCTATTGATGTTGAATGAAGTGTCTAGAAGAAAATGTAAGAAGAAGTCCAAACTGATATGTTGTTTTATATAGAAAATATCATCCCAAACCCCAGAAGAAATATGTGAAAGAAATAGTTAAAACAAAGGAGCGCCAATTAAGGTTTTTAAGTCTTATACACAGAAGTAAAAAGAGACCTGATGCTCATAACTTTGTTCTATTCATAGATGGAAATACATAATGAAAACTTAAATACATTTCAACACAAACAAAATGCCAGAAACTTGCTTACTCATTCATTAATCTTTGAATCTTTGAGTACAAAAATATTTGTCTAAAGGTCCAAAACTCGGAACCTTTCATTCTCTTGAAAATTACATTAGATACGGTGAAAAGTAGTTTGGAACTGCTGTAACCAATCCTAACTACCAAAACTACTTCAAGACTTCGAAGGCTGTTTATTACATGCCTTGAAAATGTCTTATTACAGTTACATTGTCTTCAAAAAATAACATAAAATAAATATCCTAATCTATAGGAATTGCTGATGATGTGGCTTATTTTCCTTGGTCAACTAATTTGTCTTTCTTTTCTGCTGATCCTTTTGGCAGGTCTATTTTCCAAGCTCTACACTTTTTCCATATTTCTACCTTCGTCCTAGATGAATGTGTCAGATTGTGATATTCCAATCTGAATGCAATAATTCGATCATAAGAAGGCCTTTCTAAGAAAAGAGTTTTTACCATCCACAAGAGTTGAAAATGTCTCTGCAAGAAGTTGACCATTGTCTCTCCTTTAAGCACATGTGTCTTTTCATGCCTGTTATCAACCTTGCTCTTTGTCATCACTAGTAAATTCTCATAAGAGCTCCATGGAAAAATATTTCCTTCAGCTCCCCAACATGATGGCAAGCCTACTCTTGTCATTTTATCAAAATATTTATCAAATTGACTTACTGCTTCCTTAATTTCCATTAGTTTCTTTTTTGCAGCCTTTCTGAGATCATTTCTGATAATTATTTTATTTATTTCTACTGCATACAACATTATGTCCTGCATATCATTCTCCTCTAACTCCTGATCTGATTTGGAATTAATAAAATCAATAAATCTTCTGGCCCAAATGGCTCTATTAATTCCTTTTTTCTTATCAGACATGATTGGTTCTTCACACTCTACAATAAGGCTTTTCTCTTTTGCAATTATCATCAAGAAGCACCAATTGGATTTCATTTATGAAATGATATCAGTCCAAATGATATCTTTAGCTTGTATTAGTGAAAGATTTTCTTTCATTCTTTCTTTGAGATTTTTAATCTCATCTTCAGCATTTCGGAAATCCATTTTGTATTTGTTTGCTTCATTTTCTACGACCTTCATCAATTTTGTTGTAGTCTCCAGATCTGTTTGAGCCTTCTTTCTATCTCTTTCAGCCATCTGCAACTCAGTATTTAACTGAAAAATTTGTGTTTGAGGGTCTTCATCACCTGTAGGAAAAACAAAAGTACAATTATGATTATCAATATGATTTTGCAATGAAATTGCAGTCTGCTTTATTTTGGATATTTCTTCATCTTTCTGCATAAGTTGCTGCAACAACTTTTCCATTTCTTTCTCTGCCTTTGAAACTTCTATAGCCATTGAATGTTCACCAGTAGGTAACTTCAACTTCTTCCTTAATGTAGATATCTCTACCTCAGCACTTTGCATGAATTTTTGCACAGCAGTCTTATCACTGGGGTCTACTCCAATTTTTATAATAATCTTCTTCAATTCTTCATTTTTAACTGTTAAGGCTCTTGAGTTAGCCTTCTCTAACTTCAACTGTTTAATTACTTTGCCCAAAATATTCTCTGTCTTTATGGCCATGGCATTAGTCTTTGTGAGGTCATTAAAATCAATTGACCTGTTTGCATATGCAAATTCATTTTATCCATTAGTGGAATTTTCTTTACATCCACAGTCACATTGACAGTGTTGAAATTGCTGGAAGAGCCAATTGACATATCTGTAGGATGGGAGAGGGAAATTATAAATTGATATTTCTCAAGATCCATTATAGTTAACAATATTTTTTGTTCAGCAGTGACTTGATGTTCAGCTTGGGCCTCCATGCTAGCCTTCATCCTCTGATTTCTTTCTTCAATTTGTGAAAACATTTGTTTAATCAAGGGCACCTGTTCATGAGAAGCTTCATGATTCCTGGGTGAGGCAGGAGCATTTTGTTCTTCTCCCAAATGTAAAGAAAAACCAGGAGCAGTAGATGCAAGCTCTTCAGTAAGTTTTGTTCTCTTCATGGCTCCCTGCTCCTCATCATCTAGATCAATAAACACTTGCTTGGTTCTTTTAGCTGTTTTCTCTGCTATGATAGGAGTTTGAATGTTTGCATCTACCGAATTCTTCCCATCTTTACATGCTATCTTCTCTTGTTTTGGCCTAATTTCAGGAATGAAAGCAGAATACCCATTCTCAATTCTTCTATTTGAAATAACACTATATGGGTCATAAGCCCAAATTTCTCCTAGTAGCATCTGCATGTCATCGAACATTTTTGTTACTTCATCAAATGCCTGCCTCATATTTACTATGAAAGGGCCTACAACCATGGGTAATTTATACATGTGTCCTTTCTTCATAGGCACGAAATGAACCTGATCAACATTTAGACTCTGTCTAATGAACTCTAAAGCAAAAAGCCTCATTGGTACAAAAGTTGGGAGTCTGTAAGGCTCAACACTTGCTCCATATAGCCTTATTTCAGAATATTCCTAAAAAACAAACCAGTCTCCATATTTACAATTATTTCCTAAATGCAGAAACTCTTGAGCTTTAGGTAAGAAACAGGGAGGAGGACTTCCATTCAATATTTTGTATGTAGTCGGCATGTAATAACTAGCAAAATCAAACAACCCAGCCTCATTTTGTTCCCTTCTAACTACATCTGTCCATAATATCACTGATTGCCTTCTTTTATTTACATCCATAATATTTAGACCTAAATGCATGAATTCTTCCACATTCTGGTATAAGAACAAATATACAATTAATGAGGGAAATTTAAAGGAACCTATTAATGAAAGGCTCATCAGCTGTGAATTGACTACTTCCTGCCAATATGATGGAATATCCAGCACCATTCCTGGCTTCATCATCATGGTAAAAACCTTAGAACTGATTTATCCACTGTATTATCATCGTTCTTACCCATAATTTTTGCAATATAACTCAATACTAGACGAGTCTCAGCATCAAAAACCCCCATATCAAACTCCTTGCAATCTGGCTGAAACTGCTTCATGTCAGGCTTCAAATGAAACAGGAACTGGTTGAATTCTTCTCCTACAAGATTATCATAATATTGAACCAGTGAATTTTCAGAAAATTGAATGGATGACTCTAACTCAGGATAGCACAGGGCTTGGCGGATTAATAGGGTAGACACCTGCAAAACATTTTCTCCTTGAGAATTCATGACAAAACACTTCCCTGGATACATGACAGATACCAACCAATAGATGAATTCAGGGAAAAGGTGGGTTTTAGGAATGCATGCAGACAAGACTCCAGATTTGACCATGGCAGAATACACAGGGGAGGCATTATCATTCAAGATAACATGCTGGTAGAAAGGGAGGTGAATTACTGAACAAAGGGTATCTTGAATATCCATCTCCATATCCATGAGAGGGATATGGCTAGTTGAACTTGATAAGGATGACCTTTTAGCCATGGTTAAAAGTTTACGTGAAAAATAGTTTACAGGGTGGTAAAATTTTGTAGGTGGTAGAAAGCTAAAATGGGGTGCAACGCAAAAAATCACAAGTAATTTGAAAAACAGACAAAAATTTCTTTAAATAGGTGGCACGGGTTTTAAATTAAATGCTGACAAGACACGCCAACAAGCCGTTAAATCTGCTTGACGTGGAAGACAACTATGACCAACTCAGCGTCTTACATCACTATGGGGTCTCTCAGGGTACGAAGGAAAACTTTGGCTGGTGTCCCCTCATTCAATCTCCGCCATTGATCTCCGTTGTCCCCACAGTCAACCCGATCAACTGCAGAGGCACTCCTCATGGTATCCGATGTGCTAGTTGTGCCCGCGGGTTGGGCTTTTTGATAAAGATTTCAACGATCGGCACTTTCCGCCATTCAAACCAATCACTGTTTAACATTTAATACCGGACCCACATCTACAAAGTTTAAATGTTTAAACTTTAATTTAAACTTTGACGAGCATAGATATTTTTTCATGCTAAAGTATAAGACTTCGATACTTCAACATATTTTCCAATTTTTTTTTATTTTTTATATTTTCAAATATTTGAAAAATAAAAGGATATGCATATGATCCACAACATCTAGCTCCACTTGGGGATAATGTTTTTGCCACGAAACACTAAGAACCTGCAGATCAGTGCCTTCACTTCGGGCATGAAGTCAAAAATTGCTTGATGAGAAATATACAGTGAGAGGAAACTAAATATGTACAATAATAACTAACTTCCTTTAGTGCTTGAAATAGTGTTTTAGATACTACCCATTTACAGGCAGTTCTACTGCTTTTCCATTAAGATCTTCCAGCATGAAAGTATTATTTGATCTGACTTCAGACATTTTGTAAGGAAAATACCATAAAGGATCAAATTTACCATGTTTCCCTTTCTCTTCCCTCCTGGTATCCCATCTTAATACTAGATCTCCAGTCTGAAACATGATTTCTCTTGCCTTTCTGTCAAAAATATACTTCATTTTCTCCTGATAAATGATCAAATTGTCTCTGAATTTATTTCTGCTTTCACTTAATTCTATCACCTGGTTTAGTCTTCTGATCTTGCATTAGGTTCCTCTTGATATTCTTGAAGAAAAGAAATTACTGGTCTTGCTAGCTGAGTGGGAAACAGAGCCTGAGCACCATATACCAATTTATATGGAGACTTACCAATGGATCTTTTAGTAGTCATCCTTACTGCCCATAAAGCAAAAATCAACTTTGAATCCCAATCCTTTTGATTCTCATTGATTGTTTTCTTCAGTATTTTGACCAATGTTTTATTAGATGATTCTGCTAATCCATTTCCTTAAGGATGATATGCTGTAGAGTGGGATAATATTATATTATAAGTCTGACAAAAATTTATGAATCTAACTGAATTGAAAACCTGAGCATTGTCTGTTACAATATTTACTGGATATCCAAATCTACTGAAAATATTCTCCTCTAAAAACTTCATCACCACCAAATCATTTGCCTTTCTAGTAGGAACTGCCTCTACCCATTTTGTAAAATGATCAGTAGCAGTTAGAATCCACTTAAAATGCCCACTTGATGGTGGATTAAACTCTCCAATGAAATCCAGTCCCCATTGTCTGAAAGGTTCTTCAATAAATACAGGAAGAAGCGATAAAGGAGCTAGCCTTTTCTTTTCTGCAAACAATTGGCATTTCTGGCAACTTCTAACATTTTTGTATACATCAGCAAATAAAGAGGGAAAATAAAAGCCTGATTTAAGAATCTTATGAGCAGTTACTTTCCAGTTGTAGTGACCTCCACACAAGCATTCATGATATTATTTAATCACCTCCATGGTTTCCTCTTCTGTCAAACATAACAGCAATACACCAGCAGGATCTTTCCAATACAACTTAGTTTCAATTATAACATAAGGTTGAGCTTTAAGTTTCAGAGCTATGTACTTAGCTTTGTTTACTGAAGGAGGACAAGAAAAGAAACAGAGATAATGAATGATATCCTTATACCAGCCTGAACAGAGAAATTTGTACTTAATTGATGACTTTGTCTTAAACTGATCTGTTTCCTCAATTACTTCATCTACAGGTGCAAGTAAAATAATTCCCAAAGCTTGGAAATTAGATTCTGTCAGCAATTTGGCCAATCCGTGTCCTTTGACAAATTTTTTTGGTTTGATATCCAAGTCATATTCCTGGATTTTGGCAATCCATTTTCCTCTTTTTCCTTCCACATCACTCTATACTAGCACATCCTTTACAGCAGAATTAGGCACATATGCTACTATTTGAGAATGAAGTATATAAGTTCTGAAAGCATTTAATGATTTTACTAAAGAATATACATGCTTCTCCAGGATATTATACTTCAGCTTCGCATCTCTGAGGATTTTGCTAAAAAAGGCTACAGGTTGTTCACTTCCTTCTTCATTTTTTTTGTAATAATATAGCAGCAATAGTAGAAGATGATGCAAATGAGAAGACTTGAAAAGGTTTTAAGTAATCTGGATTGATTAAGACAAGAGCTTCTTGGAGAGCTTCTTTAATTCTACCGAATGATTCTCTTGCATCTTTGTCCCATTTTACTTCAGCATTTTTTTTTAACATATTTGTTGTTCTCCTAACAATCTTAGCATAATTTGGAACAAATCTTCTCAGAAAATTGATTTTTCTCAAAAACTTTTGGATATCTTTTTTACTTCTAGGCAGTGAAATTGTCTGTATAGCTTCAACCCTTGCCGGGTCAATCTTCACTCCTTGTTTTGAAACTATGTGACCCAACAACTTACCTTATTCTAAAGCAAACAAAGATTTCTTGGGATTTAACGATAATCCAAATTTTCTGCATTTCAAGAAATCTTTCTTCAAGTGTTCTAAGTGTTCATCATCAGAACCTGAAAAAATAGTAACATCATCAAGATAAATAACTACAAATTTATCACCCACAAAAGCAATATCCATTGCCCTTTGGAAAGTTGCTCCTGCATTCATGAGGCCAAATGACATTCTGGCATACACGAATGTTCCCCAAGGTGTGGTGAAAGAAGTTTTCTTTTAATCTTCCTTCTCCACAGCCACCTGATTATACCCAGAAAAACCATCAACCATGGATAATATGAATGCTCCAGTTACTTTCTGCAGAACAAAATCCATTTTTGGTAAAGGATAGTTATCTTTTAGGGAAGCTCTGTTCAAATTTCTGAAATCCACACATATCTTATCTCTCCATTTTTCTTCCTGACTGGTACCAGATTTGAAACCCAATCTGAATAGCTTAGTGCAACTATGATTTTTGCTTGCAAAAGTTTTTTCACCTCTTTTTCAATTGGAGCCAGCAATAGTGGGTTAATTTGTCTGAGCTTCTTCTTGTGTGGTTTAACCCCATCTTTCAGTGGTATTTTATCTTTAATAATATCCAAATCATAAGTTTTCAAATCTTCATATGACCATGCAAATACATCCATGAATTGTTTAAAAATATCTACATACCTTTCTTTGTACTCCTTAGGAACTCCTCTAAGTAATTTGACTAATTTAGGCTCATGTTGAGTTCCTAAATTACAGTCCTCCATTTCTTCATCTTGGGATACCTTTTTCTGGTTCATTGACACATCATTAGCATCAAACAATCTTTCAAGAGGTACCAGACCTCTGGGCAAAATATTATCTTTCAATTGAATTATCTTCTGATCACCAATTGAATGTTTCAGATTTTTGGACATATCACTTTGACCACTTTCATCAACTTCTAAATCAATTTGACTATCTTCAAAACTTCCAATCATTGTTAAAAACTGATTAATTTGTTCATCTTCCTCAAAAACCTGCCAATATTTTACATTATCAGGGATTGAAGGCCTGTATCTCAATTCAATTTCATATCTCAATCTTGGATTAATTGGTGGTTTAAATGTGCTAGTTGCAACTGCCAATGAATCTTCCATTCTGTTCTCTTCTCTTGGAATAAACTGTAAATTAAAAGCTTCAAAATAATTTTCAACTAAATCCCACACCTCATTTCTATAAGATCTCAATCTGGGATGTTTAGTCTGGCACCAATTCTTAAATTGTCTTATGATTAATTCAGAGTCACCAAAAACAGATAAAAACTGAATTCCCATCTATTTAGCCGTTTGCAGACTTAGAATCAATGCTTCATATTCGGCCACATTATTAGTAAATTCAAATTCCAATTTGAAGGAAAAATATAAAAACTTACCTTCAGGAGATATAAATATGAATCCAGCTCCAACGCCCTCCTTAGAGAATGCACCATCAAAATAACACTTCCAAATTTTATTTGAACACAACTCTTTATGTACATTGGCTGAAGTGAGCTGCTTTTGTGAATCTTCAACAAATTCTGCATCTTCATGCAACATGAAACAAGAGAGATCCTCCTTCTCTTGGCCATAAATGAGGGAATTACCTACATCTTTCTTGGTAGTAGTTTTCAAGAATCTAGTTTCTCTGTATAACCTCCTTTCCTCTCCATTAAAAATATGAATGATAGCATATGTGAAATCCAATTTCAAAACTCCTTCAAGCTTTGCCCCCCAAGATCTAGACAACAACATACCAAATCTAGCTGGAATATCTGCTACTACCACATCCATCATAATACTCTTAGCTAGAATTTGAGTCAGGGAAACAACCATATCTTTGATAAGACCCACACACTTCACCCTTTTTGAATCAAAGGAATAAAGGTCTCTATATGGTTTGGTGATTTGTAAATTTAACTCTTTCATCACAGACAGTGGCATTAGATTATGTGATGCTCCAGAATATAGCATACAATTATGTAAAATGAAATCATGCAACAGAACTGATATATAAAAAGGTGGAACAGAAGAATCTACCTCTTCAACATGAGGTCCAAAAGTAACCGCTAGTTTCTCTTCTTGCAGATTCACTATATCACCCACCTCATCATATTGAGATAAATTAATAAACTCTGCAATTTATTTCTTATAACCAGGCGTTTTGACCAACTCAAGAAGTGGTACTTGAATCTTTACTTTTTCTAATTCTTTAGACAAGCTGAAAGTTTGATTTCGTTTTGTTAACTTTTCAGGTTCTTCTTGGTTTTTATTTGAATTTGCATGTTGATTAGGAACACTAACAATTTTCTCCAAAATATTAGGGTCATTAGATTTTATTTGAGGAGCTTCAGTGTGCTGCTTCTCTTTCTCTTTTTCTTGATTCATGGGTTGTTTCCCCTTATCTGATTTTTTAATAGGATTCTTCTATAGTGGAGTCGCCATTGAAGTAGGCACTGATTCTGATTCCTCTCCTTCATCATTCTGAGTTCTCAACCTCTTTTTTGACCTCAAATCATATTTTTTATGCAACACTGCTTGCATAAAATCAGTAAAGTGTTTGCAATAATCATCCGTTTCTTCTTGATCAAATGAGATATCAGCTTATTTACATTATTCTACATATTCTTTCTCACTCTCTTCTTCTGTTTCACCATCTTCCATATATACAGCAGAAATTTGATCTTCATCTTCATTCTGATCATTATCAGCAAAATGTGATGGGGCTGCCTTTATATATAAAGGTGCTTGGACTTGATCTTGATCTTTCTTTCTCTCTGTAAAATTTGTGGGGTTGTTTTTTGAATTGGGGGTTGAAAACCCCTCTGTTTTGTTGTGCAAGTTTCTTGCTATCTAATTCCATCTTCACTAATTTGTTTGAAAAATTTGTAATGACCTAGTCATGTCATCTATCCTTTGATCTTGTGATGAATCTTCTTCTTTAGCTTTTCCCTTGTCTTGAACCTTTTCAACAGTAGTCATGTTTGCCTCAATTTCTAAGGCATCAGTTTGAATCTGTTCAAGAGTGGAGGCTCTTCTTTCTCTCAAGGTAAAACTGAAATCTGATGCAAATGCACCAGCAAAAACAACCCTTGCTCCAATAGAAGGAGGTTTCATTTCCACAAGAAAACTATTGTAAAACTTATTAAATCTTTTGACAAAATCACTCATACTTTCATTTGATTTTTTCTTTATAGCATTAAATTCTGTTAAAGAATAACCACAGTCTCTTTTTTCACCCCATCTCTGGATGAATTGTCTTTCTAATTCATCCCAATCATTGATTGAACTATTTTGGTAATCCTTTGAACCATTTTCTTGCCTCTCCACTTACAGACTGTACAAAATGTCTCATTACAACAACAAGATGTTCTACATTAAAGTTTTCAGCAAAAGTGAAAAACAAAGGCAAATGTTGTTTTGTAGTTATTTCATCTTCACCAGTAAATCTAGGGAGTAACTTAAGGTACTCCTGAGGCATTGCATTCATTGGTTGGGGTAGATTTAATGGTGCATATCTATTCATCAAGAAAGCAGGGGATGCCATGTTTATGCCCTGATTGACTACTCCTTGAGCGGAGGTAAAATGAATACCAGTTTTAGGTGGGGATAAAAGGGGTGGAACAACTGATATGGGAAGGGGTATATGAACGATAGCAGAAGAAATGGCAACTGAATTAGGTTGAGATTCTGTGGATGGAAATGATACAGACTCAAAAGATATTTCTTCTAATGTTGGTTCTTGGAAATGAATGGGTGATGATAAGGATTATTTTTCCGGGAAAATGAGTTTCCGAGAAATTTCCTTGGATGGCAAGATATGAGAACTGCTGCCTCGTGCAAGCAGTGTGGCATCAGGTGTAGAAAATATTTTTGTTTTCTTTCCCTTCTTTGAAACACACTTTTCTGGATCTGACAGAATAGGGACTTTTTGCTGAGAGGTATTTGACATCGTGTAAGACCTCTTAGGAGCTAGAATTATTTAAAATAAAACACAGCTTAGTATTTCCTCCTCTCTGAACAACGAGAGGACATATGAACAAAACCCAAGGAAAACCTTCGAATCTTCGTTCCCCGGCAACGACGCCAATTAATGTTGTACCTTAAGAGACAATCCCTTAGCTGTGATACGGAATCAGTGCTTAAGACATTTTTATGATTATGTCACAAATTTTTATGTCTCTGTTTTATTAAACCTCAAGTATTTATAATCACACCCTTAAATATCAAATATTATGAATGCTTCACAATGTTACCATCTGTTGATGTTGAATGAAGTGACTAGAAGAAAATGTAAGAAGAAGTCCAAACTGATATGTTGTTTTATACAGAAAATATCATCCCAAACCCCAGAAGAAATATGTGAAAGAAATAGTTAAAAAAAAAGGAGCGCCAATTAAGGTTTTTAACTCTTATACACAGAAGTAAAAAGAGACCTGCTGCTCATAACTTTGTTCTATTCATAGATGGAAATACATAATGAAAACTTGAATACATTTCAACACAAACAAAATGCCAGAAACTTGCTTACTCATTCATTAATCTTTGAATCTTTGAGTACAAAAATATTTGTCTAAAGGTCCAAAACTCGGAACCTTTCCTTCTCTTGAAAATTACATTAGATACGGTGAAAAGTAGTTTGGAACTGCTGTAACCAATCCTAACTACCAAAACTACTTCAAGACTTCGAAGGCTGTTTATTACATGCCTTGAAAATGTCTTATTACAATTACATTGTCTTTAGAAAATACCATAAAATAAATATCCTAATCTATATAAATTGATGATGATGTGGCTTCTTTTCCTTGGTCAACTGATTTGTCTTTCTTTTCTGCTGATCCTTTTGGTAGGTCTATTGTCCAAGCTCTGCACTTTTTCCATATTTCTACCTTCGTCCTAGATGAATGTGTCAGATTGTGATATTCCAATCTGAATGCAGTAATTGGATCATAAGAAGGCCTTTCTGAGAAAAGAGTTTTTACCATCCACAAGAGTTGAAAATGTCTCTACAAGAAGTTGACCATTGTCTCTCCTTTAAGCACCTGTGTCTTTTCATGCCTGTTATCAACCTTGCTCTTTGTCATCACTAGTAAATTCTCATAAGAGCTCCATGGCAAAAGATTTCCTTCAACTCCCCAACATGATGGCAAGCCTACTCTTGTCATTTTATCAAAATATTTATCAAATTGACTTACTCCTTCCTTAATTTCCATTAGTTTCTTTTCTGCAGCCTTTCTGAGATAATTTCTGATAATCATTTTATTAATTTCTACTGCGTACAACATTTTTTCCTGCATATCATTCTCCTCTAACTCCTGATTTGATTTGGAATTAATAAAATCAATAAATATTCTGGCCCAAATGGCTCTATTAATTCCTTTTTGCTTATCAGACATAATTGGTTCTTCACATTCTACAATAAGGCTTTTCTCTTTTGCAATTATCATCAGGAAGCACCAATTGGATTTCATTTATGAAATGATATCAGTCCAAATGATATCTTTAGCTTGTATTAGTGAAATATTTCCTTTCATTCTTTATTTGAGATTTTTAATCTCAGCTTCAGCATTTCAGAAATCCATTTTGTATTTGTCTGTTTCATTTTCTATGACCTTCATCAATTTTTTTGCAGTCTCCAGATCTGTTTGAGCCTTCTTTCTCTCTCTTTCAGCCATCTGCAACTCAGTATTTAACTGAACAATTTGTGTTTGAGGGTCTTCATCACCTGTAGGAAAAACAAAAGTACAATTATGATTATCAATATGATTTTGCAATGAAATTGCAGTCTGCTTTATTTTGGATAGTTCTTCATCTTTCTGCATAAGTTGCTGCAACAACTTTTCTTTTTCTTTCTCTACCTCTGCAACTTCTGTAGCCATTGAATGTTCACCAGTAGGTAACTTCAACTTCTTCCTTAATGTAGATATCTCTACCTCAGCACTTTGGATGAATTTCTGCACAACAGTCTTATCACTGGGGTCTACTCCAATTTTTATAATAATCTTCTTCAATTCTTCATTTTTAACTGTTAAGGCTCTTGAGTTAGCCTTCTCTAACTTCAACTGTTTAACAACTATGCCCAAAATATTCTCTGCCTTTATGGCCATGGCATTAGTCTTTGTGAGGTCATTTACAATCAATTGACCTATTTGCATATGCAAATTCATTTTATCCATTAGTGGAATTTTCTTTACATCTACAGTCACATTGACATTGTTGAAATTTCTGGAAGAGTCAATTGACATATCTGTAGGATGGGAGAGGGCAATTCTAAATTGATCTTTCTCAAGATCCATTACAGTTAACAATCTTGTTTGTTCAACAGTGACTTGATATTCAGCTTGGGCCTCTGTGTTGGCCTTCATCCTCTGATTTCTTTCTTCAATTTGTGAAAACATTTGTTTAATCAAGGGCACCTGTTCATGAGAAGCTTCATGATTCTTGGGTGAGGCAAGAGCATTTTTTTCTTCTCCCAAATGTAAAGAAAAACCAGGAGCAGTAGATGCAGGCTCTTCAGTAAATTTTGTTCTCTTCATGGCTCCCTGCTCCTCATCATCTAGATCAATAACCACTTGGTTCTTTTAGCTGTTTTCTCTGCTATGATAGGAGTTTGAATGTTTGCATCTACTGAATTCTTCACATCTTTACATGTTAACTTCTCTTGTTCTGGCCTACTTTCATGAATGAAAGTAGAATACCCATTCTCAATTCTTCTATTTGAAATAACACTCTATGGGTCATAAGCCCAACTTTCTCCTAGTAACATCTGCATGTCATCGAACATTTTTGTTACTTCATCAAATGCCTGCCTCATATTTACTATGAAAGGGCCTACAACCATGGGTAATTTATACATGTGTCCTTTCTTCATAGGCACGAAATGAACCTAATCAACATTTAGACTCTGTCTAATGAACTCTAAAGCAAAAAGCCTCATTGGTACAAAAGTTGGGAGTCTGTAAGGCTCAACACTTGCTCCATATAGCCTTATTTCATAATATTCCTAAAAAACAAACCAGTCTCCATATTTACAATTATTTTCTAAATGCAGAAACTCCTGAGCTTTAGGTAAGAAACAGGAAGGAGGACTTCCATTCAATATTTTGTATGCAGTTGGCATGTAATAAATAGCAAAATCAAACAACCCAGCTTCATTTTTCTCCCTTCTAACTACATCTGTCAATAATATCACTGATTACCTTCTTTTATTTACATCCATAATATTTAGACCTAAATTCATGAATTCTTCCACATTCTGGTATAAGAACAAATATACAATTAATGAGGGAAATTTAAAGGAATCTGTTAATGAAAGGCTCATCAGCTGTGAATTGACTGCTTCCTGCCAATATGATGGAATATCCAACACCATTCCTGGCTTCATCATCATGGAAAACATCCCTAGCACTGATTTATCCACTGTATTATCATCGTTCTTACCCATAATTTTTGCAATATGACTCAATACTGGACAAGTCTCAGCATCAAAAACCCCCATATCAAACTCGCAATCTGGCTGAAGCTACTTCATGTTAGGCTTCAAATGAAACATGAACTGGTTGAATTCTTCTCCTGCAAGATTATCATAATATTGAACCAGTGAATCATCAGAAAATTGAATGGATGACTCTGACTCAGGATAGCACAGGGCTTGGCGGATTAATAGGGTAGACACCTGCAAAAAATTTTCTCCTTGAGAATTCATGACAAAACACTTCCTTGGATACATAACGGATACCAACCAATAGATGAATTCAGGGAAAAGGTGGGTTTTAGGAATGCATGCAGACAAGACTCCATATTTGACCATGGCAGAATACACAAGGGAGGCATTATTGTTCAAGATAACTTGCTGGAGGAAAGGGAGGTGAATCACTGAACAGAGGGTATCTTGAATATCCCTCTCAGTATCCATGAGAGGGATATGGCTAGTTGAACCCGATAAGGATGATCGTTTAGCCATGGTTAAAATTTTACGTGAAAAACAGTTTACAGGGTGGTCAAATTTTGCAGGTGGCAGAAAGATAAAATAGGGTGCAGCGCAGAAAATCACAAGTAATTTTGAAAAACAGATAAAAATTTCTTTAAATAGGTGGCGCGAGTTTTAAATTAAATGCTGACAAGACGCGCCAGCAAGCCGTTAACTCTGCTTGGCGTGGAAGACAGCTGTGACCAACTCAGTGTCTTACGTCACTACGGGGGCTCTCAAGGTACGAAGGAAAACTTTGGCTGGTGCCCCCGCATTCAATCTCTGCCGTTGATCTCCGTTGTCCCCACAGTCAACCCAGTCAACTGCGGAGGCACTCCTTCATGGTATCCGGTGTGCTAGTTGTGCCCGCAGGTTGGGATTTTTGATAAAGATTTCAACGATCGACACTTTCCGCCATTCAAACCAATCACTGTTTAACATTTAATACCGGACCCACAACTACAAAGTTTAAATGTTTAAACTTTAATTTAAACTTTGACGAGCATAGATCTTTTTTCATGCTATAGTATAAGACTTCGATACTTTAACATATTTTCCAACAATTTTTTTCTTTTTATATTTTCAAATATTTGAAAAATAAAAAGATATGCATATGATCCACAACATGGTCCATCATTTCTCTAGCTACTAATCAACATTGGTGTCTTCATTCAATGGATGTGAAGACAACCTTTCTTCATGGCATACTCAAGGAAGTAGTGTACCTAAAGCAACCATAGGGCTTTGAGAAGCATGTGAGGGAAACCCATGTTTAAAGATTGAAGAAATCCCTCTATGGATTGAAGCAAACCCCTGAGGCTTGGTATGCTCGAATTGATGGATACCTGATGAAGCTAGGATTCAACAAAAGCAATGTCGATTTGAACCTCTACTTTAAGGTTGTCCAAGGTATGCCTTTGATTTTGGTTTTAGATGTTGATGACTTGTTCATGATAGGAGCAAAGCCTTTGATCATCTAGTGTAAGAGGGAGCTTGCCTCTGAATTTCATTAGAGAAATTTTGAGGTCTAAAATGGGTCTCCTAAATAATATTATAAAATAAAAGTGGAAATAATAAAATAAGAATATATTACATCATCAATTTGTATAGGGAGAAAAACAATACTAATTTTTTAACTCATATTTTCAAATTATCTCCCTATGGTTTTACTCAAATTTCGAGTGAGAGCACTCGTTAGATGCAAAATTTAATTCCTCATCCAAGTACCCATGTTGCATACTTTTGATGAACAATGCTACATGAAAAATGAAAAATACATGAAAAAGTGTAGCAACGTCATATGCATTTCTCATTTTTCATGTAGCAGTGTCCATCAAAAGTATGCAACATGGCTACTCCTTGGATGAGGAATTATATTCTGCATCTAACGAGGTTCCATGCTCGAAATTCGAGTAAAACCATAGGGATATAAGTTGAAAATACAGATTGAAAATATAGTTATTTATTTATTTATTTTTATTTTTTAACCTTTTTACTTTTTTACTCTAGAAATGGTGAACCATCCCCCATGTTTGACATCAACATCTTGAATCATGTTCGTTCTTATAAATTTGATTTTAGTTGTACAATTTGTTTTTAGGCCCATTTTTCACCTCAAAATTTCTCAAATGGAGATAAAAGATCATGGGTTGATGCATTATTTCTTGGACTTAAAGGTGTGGCAGAGACCTAGAGAGATTTTCCTTAGCCATGGAAAATATGTTGTCAAACTCTTGGAGAGATTTGAGATGGCGGATTTCAAATCTATGGCCACACCAATGCAGAAAAACTTCAAGAAATTATGTGATGAAGTTGCGAGACCAGATCTAATGGATCCTTCTATGTGTCAGTAGTTGATTCAGGTTCTGATATTTCTGGTGAACACAACACCAAATATATGTTTTTCTATTAACACCTTGATCCAGTCCATGGTAAAAGCTTTGCATGCTCACTGGGTGGCCTCAAAACATGTGTTGAGATATCTACATGTGATGATCAATTATGGATTGAAATATGTCTTTAGTGATGAGTTGAGACTACATGGATATATAGATGCAAATTGGGATGAGAGAATTACTAACAGGAAGAGCACATCAAGGTGATGCTTTAGCTTGGGATTTGCCATGAATTCCTAGATGAGAATGAAGCAAAAATATGTTGCTCTCAGTATAGCTGATGTAATATTATTGCATCTAGTATAGCTAGATGTGAGGTAGTCATTAGAAAAAAATTGAGGTCTAAAATGGGCCTCCTAAGGAATATTATAAAATAATAGTGTAAATAATAAAATAAGATTAGATTACATCATCATATTTTAGAGGGAAAAAAACTACTTTTTCAACTCATATTTTCAACTTATCTCCCTACGGTTTTACTCAAATTTCAAGTCAGAGCACTCATTGGATGTGAAATTTAATTCCTCATCCAAGGCCTATCCGTGTTGCATACTTTGATTGGACTTGCAAGCACGCTCTTTTGTCCATTGAAAGTATGCAACATGGATACTCCTTGGATGAGGAATTATATTCCACATCCAACGAGTGCTTCTGCTCAAAATTTGAGTAAAACCATTTTTTACTCCAAAAATGGTGAATCACCCCCCATGGCTGACATCATCATCTTGAATCCTATTGGTTGCTATAAAGTTGATTTTGATTTTACATTTTTGCTTTGAAGTCAAATTTTGACCTCAAAATTTCTCTAATGGTGGTTGTGAAAGCTCTTTGCAGAGTTGTTTGATGACGTGCCAGATAAAACCATGGTATACTATGACAATAAAAGTGGGACCAAACTTTCATATAATCCAATATTCCATGACAGGTTGAAGCACATCGATATCAAGTACCACTATATCTAATAACTGGTACAGAGAGGAGCAGTGAGGCTCCAACACATCTCGATAGATGAGCAAGTTGCAAACATTCTCACCAAGCCTTTGCCAACAGTGAAGTGAATATTATTTAGAAAGAAACTTGGAGTGCATGAGAATGTATCCCTCCCTGAGAGGGAACACTACTGATCGAGAACAATAATCATATGCTCTTTCCCTAATCTTTCGACTAGCCATTTACTTGGTGTAGGGGTGGAGGTTGGGGGTTGGTAGGGGGATGAGCAGTGAGGCTCCTGGGTGTGAGGCTACTCCTTGGAGCCATGGACTTGGATGAGTACATGCCCTAGTATGCATCCTACCCACAAGTCACCTTATTTCTTTATTGACCAAGGGCCATGGACTTGGTTAAGCTTGTTGGGATTGCCACCATCTGGTCAGTTGGTGAGGAGACTTAGGTGTGTGTGATATTTACCAAAGTTAGACATGACTACCATGGACTTGGTTAATGTAGATAGATCTCTCCAAGTATTGGATGCAAGTGTTCTACCACTTGATTATTGAGGATCAAGTTGGGCGAGGGTCAGTTTGTGGATATAGGGTGTGTGTGATCTTTACCAAGGTCATTTATGAATTCCATGGACTTGGTTGTGGTAAATTGTTCTCCCATATTGTCATGTGGATCATTCATCTTCTTATATGGATCGATTCATCATTGTGCAACTAAGTTGAGATGAGACGAGATGAGCTTCTCTTATGTTGAGGCATGTACATCTAAGATAAGACTTATGGTGCATCCATAAATTCCTCCCTAGTTAAGAGGGAGTGATGAGAATGAGCAACCTCAATCATAATTTCCACTGACAAATTATCTAGAAGAGTAAAATTTATGACTTTGACTAGGTCAGCCTCAAAATCTTCAAGTAGGCCCCACAAGTCATTAGGGGAATTTTGAGGTCTTAAATGGGCCTCCTAAGAAAAATGTACAACCAAAATAAAATTTATAAGAACCAATAGGATTCAAGATGATGATGTCAACCATGGGGGATGATTCACCATTTTTTGAGTAAAAAAGTAAAAAGATTAAAAAATAATAAAATAATAAAACTACTTTTTCAACTCGTATTTTCAACTTATTTCCCTAAGGTTTTACTCAATTTTCGAGCAGGGGTACTCGTTGGATGCAAAATTTAATTCCTCATCCAAGGAGTACCCATGTTCCACAATTTTGCAAAGGCCCTGCTACACGAAAAATGAGAAATACATGAAAAAACGTGATTGCAATCATGTTTTTCATGTATTTCTCATTTTTCGTGTAGCAGGGCCTTTGCAAAATTGTGGAACATGGGTACTCCTTGGATGAGGAATTAAATTTTGCATCCAACGAGTACCCCTGCTCTAAAATTGAGTAAAACCTTAGGGAAATAAGTTGAAAATGCGTGTAGCAGGGTCCATCGAAAATATGCAACATGGGTATTCCTTGGATGAAGAATCAAATTTTGCATACAACAAGCATTGCCACTTGAAATTTGAGTAAACCCATAAAGAGATAAGTTGAAAATACGAGTTGAAAAAATAGTTTTTTTTTCCCCTCTAAAATTTGATGATATAATCTAATCTTATTTTTATTATTTCCACTATTATTTTATAATTTCCTTAGGAGGCCCATTTTAGAACTCAAAATTCCCCTAATAAGAAATTGTCCCTCCAAAACCACATATAAATAGACCAATTGTTGGAGGTCATTTGGCACATCATCATCACACATCACATCAGGCAAGTTCAATATGAAATTACAGGAGATATCTCACACGTGGGAAGGAGTCAAAGAAGATTCTCTTTTCTGTGTTGACCAAAATTTTCTCTCTCCATTGACATGCGTTGAATTGTGATGGTTGGATATATTTGACAAAGTTGTTTGGACTATTTTGGGAGGAAAAATATTCCTAGAATATTCTCTCTGTGCGAACCAAAGTTCTCGGCACATTTTTTGAGGTTGATTGCACTTTTTGACTAGGGTTTAACTACATGATTTGACTGTGGAAATTGAAAGAGTGTTGTAGGAGACTTTGACTCTGTTTGACCAAATTCTAACTGAGGAAAGACGATCGAATATTCTATTGGGTTGACCAAAGTTTTCTAAGCAAGTCTAATATCCCCTTGCTTGATATTACATGTAATTACATGTGCATATGTTCATTTATGGTTAAGTAAGACTGAAAGACAATTGAAAATTTTAAATTATTAGCAAATTTAGTGATGTTAATAACTGATGGTGAATTTGTAATTGTGATGCTTTAATTTTTTAAATTAAAAAAAAAAAAAACTGGAAAATTAGTTTTTTAGTAGAGATGACTGAATGAGATGAGCTTGCAAATCATGATAGAATAATTATTACCCATCAATGAGTCACATGCATCTAATCTGGAGGGTTATATTTAATTGAGGAATTATAATATTGACCAATTAATTGTTTCCTAGAAGACATGTAGTTGTCTTCAGGAGTGGGAAACAAAAGCTCATTAACGAGATGATAACTACTTGCCACCTGTCGATGAGGTGGAGGTAGTTATTAACCACCAAGAGAGTGGTAGATGGAAATTGGATAAAATTCTTTTTTCTACTTGATTTTATCTCATTTTGAGGGCAGAGGGGACCAAAGAGAAGTAAGGAAACAAAGACAAAAAGATTTTTGCATACTTTCTATGCTTAGGGGGAGTCAAGGTTGGGAGGAGTCAAGTAGTTTATTACTAATTTTCCAGATAATTGTTTTAAGTTGGTATTCTTGCCTCAAGACATATTATAAAAAATTAGTTGTTTGACACAATGTTATGCCATTGTTTAATAGTCTTGAAGTATTTTATGAATTACAGAAGAAAAAAATACAAAATGAGTAGAAATGTGTCGATTAAAGAAATTATTTATTTTATATTGATGAGAGAAAACTGATGGAACAAACATATTTAAGATATTTGATTAGTGAAACTTAGTGTTGCTAGTGCATGCAAAATTAAAATAATTATGAATATTGTTACACTCACCAAGAAAGGAAAATACTTTATTTGCTTTCTATATTTACTTATAATTTGTTGGTTACTGGTTACAACTAGATATAAATGTAAAAATAGAAGAATGAAAAAGTTCAACTCAGAAATAAATAAATATATATATATATATATATATATATATATATATTTGCATGAAAATATGTATAATGATATATGTTAGAAAACTACATGCTAAATTGTGACTGTTAGTGGGCTGATACTATAATACGAAAGGGTGCTACTGTTGTCCAATATCAATCATGCCATCACCATTGTCATATTGTCACAATATCATGAGCACTATCACTGGAACTATTACTATCATAAAGGAACATCTCAATCATACATCCATGCCATGCATCTATATAATTGTCATCTCGTCAAGGTTACTTATCATTATGTCACAACCATTGCTATATCAATAGATCTCTGTTAAACATGATTTCTTCTATGACAATTAAAACAATGCCATTGTCATCAAGTTAGGGTCACTATTATGTGCATTGTTATATATACAAATGTCATTATTATAAGGGTTCTACTAGCCCTGTTATCAGAGGTACTATCAAAGAGGCATTGTCACATCATTAGTGTCACACAAGGTCTCAAGGCCACAATCAAGTATAGTATTTGTATGTCTCCAAGTCACTATCTCTGTAAGTCATATCTTCACGTCACCGTCACTGTCAAGGTTATCATTGACTTCAAGAACATTGTTATCACTGCGCAAATCATTAGGTTATTGCCTCAAAGGTACATCACTATTAAGATCATTGTTAGGCATCACATTGTCTTGTATTGCCATAATTCATTGTCTTTATATAAGATTCACTGCCCAGTCACGACAATTACCACTGAATATTTTAAGTATTGCTATTTTCATTGTTGTCACATCATCATCGAAACACGTAATCAAGGCTACAATGACTCATCAAAGTTTATTTCCATCACTATTGTTTCCAAGGTTACTGCTAGCCTATATCACTATTATACAACACTGTAATGATGCCACTATGTGCAAAGTATTTCCAACTTCAGTCCCTACAACTTGCACAAAAGATTTTGTTACATCGATCAACTGTAATCAAACCTTGATCGAGAGAACATTGGCAACCACATGTCTCATCTGCTTGGTTCCTGTTTAGTAAACAATTCAACTAATAAATAAGGGTAACACAATGATAGACATTATATGAAGTTTGCAATTAACATATATGGTTAGATGCTCAATATAGTGTTCAACTCGTAGGTAGCCTTATTCAAGAGCTCTCATACTTCAAGCTTCCATGCACATTTCAGACCAACCATATTTGTGCACAATACACCAAGTACCTTCACTATAGCACCAACTCTATCAACGAAGGTAGAAAAATACATCAAAAGACCACTGTACAGGCTAGACCAATTTAAGGAGATGTATGTCTTTGTTTCTATTGTGATAGTGTTGAAACATTTATGTTTTGGTTCAGATGCACTATGTACAACTTCTTCACAAAATCCATGTTTTTTATATAGGGTTTAGCTAAGGCAGATTGCATAGATGGATTGATTCATGACTGTGATCTCTTTGGTTTGAATTATCATGTCAACGCATTCACAATAAAAATCACAATATTGTTACACAACAAACAATGCTCATGCATCCATACGTTCAAGCTTCACTTCAAATTTCCAAGGTCCAATTTTTTTGTTTCAAAAAAGACTTCGATTTGCCCAGAAAAATCACATAGAAGGAAAGGACATGACATGGAGGGCTTCCATAGGTTCGTGCTGGTCACAAAGGTATGAGCTGCACTTTAATTATGAGCCTTTTACGACCCCAAAGGTATGAATATTTCTAAATCTTAGAGATCAAAGCTTCTTATAAAATGATCAGAGGTTTTCCTTCAAATATTTGTCGAGTTAGGTCTTCTCAAAAATGTTGTTTTTTTCTTCGTAGCTCACGAGGAAGCCACGAGTATGATTGAACCCTTTAAGCATAGAAGTGTTTCCCTAGAGAGGGTCAGAACATAGATGAAATAAGATTTGGCTTCTTCAAAACTCTTGCAAGACAATTAACCCAACAAATCCCAAAATCGTAGCCCACACATGATTTGAATTATCCATACTAACATGTTTTGTTAATTCAGATCATACCCTGGGCAAGGTGAGAGTTGGTTGCAAAGAAACAAGATATCCATAGGTCACCTGCAAGACAAAACTTCAGCAAAACCTTATCCTAAAAAAAAGCAAACATCTTTTGTGTCATGGCCGTAGAAAACTTTAGAGAGGGAACTCCATTTCTTTGAGACATCCTAAGGATAGAATGGCTTTGCTTAGAGTAATCTATGGAGGATCCTTTTAGAGTAGTTTGAATGTTTGGAGGGAATCCTAATTTTAAAATTCAAATTCAAATTCCCTCTCTAATTTGATCCATCGACTTAAATTTGGACCATTTGGATCCATACACATTAATCATTAATTTTATCCCTTTTCGTAAAAGTTATAATAATAATATGATGCCAATTCATGTTTGGAGCCAAAAATAATCAACTTGGGAAACCATCATCCAACCAATACTATGATGCCACATTATCACTGTGGGGTTTTGGACCATTGGTTGGGTGAACCAACTATGTCTGGGAGTATCTCACAAACCGTGAAGCCGCTCGAGATGCTCCACATATCATCAAAATCATCATGTTGAGGAGAATCCACTGGAAAGGTTCTCTAAGGAAAACTGACTAATTTGATGCTTCAAAATTCCAACCGAATGCAAAGTATGAGCATCGTCTAGAGAATCCAAACCATAGAGTTCGGGTTACCTAAGGTTTCATTATTGCATCATCTCATCCATAACAACCAACATATCGAGGACATCAATGGTATCCTGCACCTATTGCATCTACTATGCCATCTTGCATCTGCTTTAACATCAATGGCAACATGCTCAATAAGGACAAGTGGTTGTGATCAGGTTTGAAGATGCAAACCTAAGGGTTGGATGCTTAGATGACTACTTACTGAAGATTTGAAGAGCAAAAGTTGTTGGCGACAAATCCAAGGAACAACTTGACGCCGAGTCAATGCTCAACTAGGGAATTGGCATTTCATGTTGGTTGGTGCCTACAAATTTTGAGTTGGTCCTCAACTGGGGGATTGGTGTCTGTCATAGGCTAGTGCCTACGAAAGTTGTAAGTTGGTGCTTACAGAGGATTGATGTCATTGCTAGTTGATGTAATAAATTGAAGTTGATAACAAAACATTCAAGAGGTTTTCTCTTGATTTGGATTTCCACTTTAAAACCTCTACGCTTAAGTGCTTTATCTCACATGGCTAATCATGTGATGCATTAATGGCTAAAATTTGTTAATATAGCAAAATATTGATTTCCCTCACGCCACTGCCTCTTAGTGTTTCAACAATTTTATCATTTGCCACATATTACTCCTCCTAAGTACACTAAAGAATATACACTCTAAAAATGCAGTTATCATCAAGAAAATACACAATGCTAAATTTCATTATTATCTAGTCAATAGAAAATATAAAATTTTATTCCATATTGAAAAATTGAATATTTAGTTACTAAAACTTCTATAGTTTATTAGCATACCTCAAACCATTTAACTCTAACCTTTGTAGGATATCTATATATATATATATATTCAGCCAGATAATACCATTGAAAAAGAAAAACAAATATTTGTTTTCATCTGCATCACTAAAATGAAGCTCTTTCCAAAAAATAATAAGTTTTACTAAGTGATGATAACATTTTTTTTATCAATCTTAATTTGTATATGTTTTAATTTTTTTAAAAGAATATATTTGAATAGAAAATATTGTGTTTACAATAACATGGTTAACGATTACTAAACAATATGGAATTATCATAAAGAGAACATACAAATGCTAAATTCTATCATTAGCCACATATTATTCTTCCTAAATTCAGTAAAGAAAATAAGCTTTTAAGATGCAATTAGCATAAAGATAATACGCAGTGTTAAATTTTATCATCAAATAATTAATAGAAAATTTAAATTTTATTTCATATTGAAAAAAGTGAATATTTAGTTACTAAAACTTAATTTAAATCTAACCTTCATAAGATAACTAGATATTACCACGAAGGGGGTGGGAGAACGTGGTGGTACAAGCTCTGACTCCTAGTAGGCGAGTTCAGATAGATGTGCGAAGCTTGGTGGGAGGGAAGCCACGCCAAGTGGCATCATGCGGGCAGAAGCCTCGAGAAGGAGTATTTATTTCTTTGTCCAACTAGGCGGTTTTGGTTACATTTTTTTCCTTGGTATGGGAGGGAGGGAGCACAATTAAAGTTTGAACGAGTATGCACACGCTTGTCACCCGTGCATGCCCGTTGGTTGGGTTGGCTCTGCAATTAGAATTAGCAGGGGGAGCACTCTTGCAGTGAGGTTTCTGAGTGTGTGAAGCATAGGGTGGTGTGGGATCCTGGAGAGTGGGGTTGGCGAAGAATTGTGGATGAGCTAGAATTACTAAATGCAGTTGGGTTTGTTAACAGTGTTGCAGAAGGGCTCGGGCTTGAGTGGCATCTTCAACCTATCCAAGGTAACTGGTTAAGCATTGGTCTTTATGTAATTCTCAAACTTCCCTAGTACTTCTTGCTCGGGTTGAGATTGGGTGTTTGGGTGTTGCTTTTGTCTAGGGAGTGTGTTGTCTTGGGTCGAATTGCAGGTCTTGGGTCGAGATTGGGTGTTTGGGTGAGTTTATGTCTGGGGAGTGTCTTGTCCTCGGTCAAATTGCAAGTCCTGGCAGCTGGGTTGGTTGCAGTGCATCAACCCCTCCCACGGTGAATTCTGAAGAGGAACCCACTGCGAGGGCTAGCAACATATGAGTTGGAGTTTGGTGTCGTGGTGGCAGAGGTGGCCACATTATCCATTTTAAAATTGTCTTCCCCTGCTGCTTGGAGTGTCCAAAGCGATGGGTGTGGGTTGGGTGTTCTTTCCTTTTGGGTGTTTTGGTGGCCTGACACAGTGAAAGACATGTTGTGACACCGCGGGTGGGCTAAGCGCGTTGCAACCTCACGGGGCCAACTCGGAGGGCGAGCAGACCGACAGATGGATATGGAAGAGGATGCGGCTAGTGAAGTTGGCGTGTTGGGTGAGAAAACCGAGAGATGCATATGGAAGAGGATATGGAAGAGGATGCAACTGGTGAAGTTGGCTTGGTGGGCGAGGAGACCGACATATAGATATGGAATCGGATACCACTGGTGAAGTTGGCTTGGTGGGCGAGGTTTCCCAAGCAGAGATATGATGATTGAAATGAAACAATTTCCTACATAAACAACATCCAATTCAGTCAGGGAGAAATTGTGGGTTGGTTAAATTATTTTCGGAGAAGCCAACGTCGCTCCAGTGAAATGCTGAATGAGATTGGGAAAATTTTAGGGGCTAATATTCGTAGATGGGTTAATTTTTCATGTTTTTTCCCAAAAAAAAGATTTGCCAATTTCCATTTTTTTTTAAATTGATTCGCCCAAATTTTATAATATAAAATTATTTTACCTTAAAAATCGCCAGAATTGTATATATACTAATATAAAATTATTAGAAACCTAAATATTTTTGCCAAAGTAACATAAATTTTTTTACAATTTACGTATTGAGGACTAGTAATATTAGCTAAGATTTCTAATCTTTAAGATAAGCTTCCATCCTTAATTTTTTCCTTGAACAAGATAGAAGTTAGGCGAGCACACACTGACTTCTATGTACATGAAGACCGTGGCCCTCCAAGGGCTCTTGGTGTTGGTCATGCACCACCATTTCCTCCTTGATATGGTATCTGCAATTTGTTTCTTAGTTTTACTAGTTTTTTCGGCTGCCTAGATTTTATGCCTTTGGAATTCATGTAAAAATCTTCAGTTTCTAGTCTTTTTTTGCATCGCTATCCTGGCTAACAAATCTAGCCAGAGTGAAACCAGGAGAGCAAAGAGAACCAGGATTGTAATAGGATTGTAATCTGCATCTTTTTTATTAATTAATGAAAGTGATTTGGCCGACCAAATAAAATATCTACATAACATTTTTTCTATCCTAATTTGTATGGATTTTAATGACTACAATACCAATAACATGATTAATGGCTACCAAACAATATGGAATCCACATTTAAACCAACAACCGACTCATTAAATTACTATATTGTAAAATATCTATAATGTCAACAAATTGTGGCTTCTATAAATAAAAAAAAATAACAAATGCCAATATCCTCCCATTGAGGAAAGGCATTTTAAGATACCAAGTACAATTTTTGCTTTATGCTCACGAAATGTTTTGTGCAATGGTGCTAGTGATTATTACACCACCAGTTTGTGGCCGAGCCTCATTCATTTACATTGTAAGATAATCATTTGGATTTTTGAAACCCTCATTAAAAACCTCAAAAAGAGTGAAGAACTACAATCTACTTGGTGGCATGAAATTTTCTCCCAGCTTCAACAGCTTCCCTGTTAAACAAAGCACCATACTATGTAACATGAAAATAAACAATTTATTGAAGCATCTTACTTAAAGAAGAATGGAAATTCTACAAAAATATCAAAAATTAAAATAAAGTTCGATGTCAATTTGAGAAAATTCTTATTTCACAATATCTCATTTCCTTTTCATTACTACACGACAATATGCATATTTTGAAAATTGAACAACACATTAGTTTAATTCATGAATTCCTTTGCAATTTCATTTCTATGACCAAACTTAGGGCACATCATAGGAAATACATAGTACAAAACAATTCTTTTTGGCGCCCTATAACAATGGCCTATAACAAGGTCTACATGAGTGAGGATTTCCATATAAGATTATTATAAATATTCACATACACAATCGTATATGATCAAACCCTATTATTATAGATGCTTAAGTTGCTATTGATTTGTGAAAACACTTAATTCACATGAAATATGATTTGATGTGCATTCCTAAAAGGATGATATACATATTTTACATGTTGAAGAACACGTTTAACTTGTAAATTCCCATGCATTTTCATTTCTACGACAATGCTTAGGGCACGCCATAAGTAATACATAATACAAAACCATTATTATGATACTCTATTGAATATTAACAGAAAAATGGCCTATAAGATGAACATGAACAACACTAATGAGTGAGGACATTAACATTCCATTCTTCTTTCTTTGTACTCTTTAACCTTTGATTTTGTATGTTCTTCTTCCTGATTGTGTTGTCACATTGGTTTTCCTTCAATTATCTCCATTCTTCTTTCTTTGAATTCTTTAACCTTTAATTTTGTATATTCTTCTTCCTAATTGTGTTGTCACATTGGTTTCCCTTCAAGTGCCTTTGTAGCTTCTTCTTCTTATTTAACCCTAAACTCTTCTTCATCTAATGTGTCAATAGGTACTGCAATTTGTTCCCTTGCAAAGACTTCATGTGACTCATTATACCCTTCTATTTACTAAGAGACATATCAAGTAGTGTGATTTCATATTTGTTGTACCAAAACTTCAACTTTTGTACATTAATATTAACTATATTGAGTCCATCCAAGGATATTCTAAAACAATATCCACATCATCCATATCTATGGCATACAAGTATGAATGCAACACATGTTTATCCATGGTAATATTCAAATCTTCAAGAATTTGAACCATTAACTTGTGTACTGTGAATATTCTTTGTAGGTACTTGCAAACTTTTAGCGAAGTCAACATTGATGAAATTGTACTTGCAACTAAAGTTAATAAAAACACTAACCTCTCTTGCTCAATACATCAATAAACATGTAATAAAAGGTTGACATATGAAAATAAAACCCAATGGATCTTATTACATATCTTCTTGGCATGGGATTATCTATCTATATATAGTTTCTCATATTCATCATTTGAAATTCCCTTTATCTTGTATGGTTAAATAAATTCCACCAAATGTGAGCACCCTCCCTTAAATTACAAACTACCCAAAACTTCCACTTCTTTGCCCAGTTTGTTCTCGTTAACTGTGATCATCATCTTTCATTATAAAATACATCTTGTTTGAAAACCCAAAAAATATAATTAGGATTTCAAAGAAAATTATTTACCTTTTAATTGAGCTCTTTTATGCAGTTATGATTTGTAGTTGAAATGTGTTGGACACCTAATCTGTTAGGGTTGGTGTGGGGGAATTCCAATAGTTATTGTAAGTCCAAGAGACCCATTGAAAGATGAAAACTAAGGGTCATTGAGATATGTATTTATGTGTATCATATTCTTAATTGAATGTATTCCAAAATTATCAAGATATGTATTTATGTGTATCATATTCTTAATTGAATGTACTCCAAAATTATCAAGATATGTATTTATGTGTCTCATATTCTTAATTGAATGTATTCCAAGACTATCTAATTTGTTGTTTACATTTTCATGATTTTTTTAACATGGTATCAAAGCATGCGTATTCCTGCCCTGCTTAAGTTTGAGCCACAAGTTTTGTGGCCTTCAAATTTGTGAACCATGTGTTTTGTGGTCCTCTTCTTAACAACCGATCTATGTTGGTTTTGTTTGCTAAATTTCCCAATGAATTTACGACAGAAGTTTGCCATAATCATATTGTAGTTGCTCGGTTTCATGCAAGGTAAATGTTGTGTTGTTGTACCATTGTAGTTTGCTACCATTTCCTAATATTCTTAGTTGCTACTATCTCTCTGCATTGAGCCCTGATTTTTGTTGAGCACAGTTTGCCTCAAAAGATACATATAACACGTTGGTCTATGCTTGTACGTACTCTTTGAGCAACTGTTTGACGATCCACGTTGAGCCCATCTCCTTTTGCTACCCAGTTGCAGCAAAAACTGTAATCATCCCTAATTGGATTATCTAAATCACAAATGGTAGCTCAAACTTCATAATCTCGATCCAACAACTTTACCAGCCGTGAGGCAATGAATTTGAGGGTCTAATGCAAAACTGTCTGTTGCTCATGGATAAGCTTCGACACACGCGTTAAGAAAATTAATAGTCTACTGGATCAAGCATTTCAGCCTAGGAATCTTTGATGCTAGTGTAAAACGATGATGTAGTGTGAAAGCCACCCTCACAACCTTCCATTGGTATCGTATATTTGCAAACTCGAGAAGTTCTCTGCTGATGGCCACAAGTGCTTGTTCATCCAACGATGTATTGCTTTCTATCAACTACTCACTCAACTTCTGAACGATGCACACCAATTCTTGATATAGAAATGCATCTCTCCCTCCCAACTTTGTGGGTATGAAAGCATTACACTGTCTTCAGGTTCCCTGATCAGTTTTGTACACCCAAACTTGTCCACTCTACCGTTATGAGCACTCTTTCCACATGTCAACGTTATCATCTAGTCTTGTCATTCTGGTCAATCTACCAGTGCTCACATAAAGTTTCCCTGCATTATCTCAGCGCTTCAGATGCCATTCATGTGCTCTGTAACACTCACCTCTCTACCCATCTGACCCATTCAGAGTCTCTGTTGAGCCCTCAGTGCTTATCTAGCTTGTAATGATGCCTGATATTCCTATAGTGCCTCAAGGAGGGTCAGGATCCCGCTTACCATCTTGAACGCCTCCACACAAAATATCTCGTACAACATTTTCCCTTTGTGTACTTGCTCAACATGGAAATCATCGAATCAAAAATAGTGCACATGTGTTTGAGAGTAATTGGAACTGTCTTTGACGACCACTATGTTGATGCAATTGTTGCGAGAGGAGAGGAGTCCAAGAATTGGCAGTGATAGTAATAAAAACAATGAAATTCACCACCTTTTGCACCTGAACAATCAACTTGAGCATCATCTCTCTAGGCCATCCAGGGCATTTCTTCTCGGCCATAGCATCCTCAGGCTCAACCTCATGACCTCACTTCTAGCCCACTAAAGGGTTGCCACTTGAGTCTGTATCTTTATTAAGTAGTGTCTTTTTAACACGTGTGAAGAATACTACTGACAATCTTATAATTCAATAGCCTCTAGTGCCTCTTGAACACAATTCTCAAGCCACAACTTGTCCTTCATGGTAACTATGGAGTTTTAAACTCAAAATTGAAAGTTGGAAAGATGTTGTTGTTCGGCCTTTACATTCTCAAAAATCTAGTGTATATCACTTATTGAAGTCAACTTGACTCTAGTGTGTCTATTCAATTCACAATCGAAACGAAGAGCAACTTAAGGATATCAGTACATGCGAACAAGCATCAAAAGATTGCTCAACCACCATCATTGGTTTCTAGTGGAGTCCCTTATATCTTAAATATGTTCGTAATATGCCTAGATAATAAATTGTGACCAACATGGCTTTTTAAATTCTTGGGTCGAGGCATGCAAACTGCTTGATAGGAATTACATAAGAATCTAATGCCTTAGCTACTGATATTAGAGAACACTGTAAGCTCTTCAGAGGACAAAGCCATCTGGGAAATTCGCAAGAGTTAGTCTTTCCACAAAGAGGCATAGGTTCTTTCCAGTCCTATGCCATTTCCTTTGGAAGTGTTCTTCAAACAAATCAATGGACCTTTCTGTTGTAGCAAAAAGATCAACCCATTGCCACCCATTATTCTTCCTTGAAACACTTACAACATCATCCAAGTATCTATAAAATGCCTAATCAGGTTACATGTCTATTCCAAAAGCGATGAGGAATTGCCTTTCATAGGAACATAATAGTGACTCTTATTTCAATTGTATATATCAACATAAAAAAAGTGAAAAAAAAAACACTCTAAACAGTGTGAAAAGTGAGCCTTGTTGGTTGATAATCGTGTCAAGTCTACTACCTATTAGGTCCCTATATTACTAGTGTAGTATCTTATTGTTGTTAGTGTAGCCCCCTTATTGTTATTGTTGTACCCCTGTAACCCCAATATTGTTATTATTGTGCCCTTACATTATTATTGTTAGGTCGGCTAGGATTATATTGTGACCACATGGACTCCAATATATAGAAGGAGGTTTTGTCATTTGTATCATCTAAGAATTGTTCATTTATGTAATGTAAATGAGGTTGCCCCCTCGAAGTGGCTTATTTCTAAGGCGTTGATTTCTCTTTTCTTCTATTTTTGGAGCTAGTTTCGTACATTTGGTATTAGAGTTTTGGATTCTAGGGTTTCGCTACTCCAAAAAGGTCATCATGGCATTTCCGCTATAACTTTTTTTCTACGAAGGTTTGGAAGTTGAAATTTTTATCACGCGAAGCTGAAAGCTTGAGGAAAGTCGTGTAAAAATTTCAGATCTTGGTTCGCAATATTTTTGGAGATATGATCTGTGGAAGTTAGGGTTTTTCCAGGCTCCCGAATTTCACCAAATAGTTTGAATTGATTCCAAGGGCATATTGTAGAATCCATATCAGTATTAGGTTCTAAAATGCCCTCTAAAATAATTCAACACCCATTAAGCCTTCAGAAGACTCTATTATGACTCATGAAGACGAAGAAGTGCAACATGACATATCAAAATTAAAGAGCAAGTGCACCAAATTTCGCTCTCGCAAAGAGCAAAAAAAAATGAAATGTTAGTTTTGAAGAAGGGTGGAAGCTAAGATGGATGGTTTGAAGAAATGCATGGAAGCTAAGATGGATGGTTTGAAGAATGACATAGAAGCTAAGATGGATGGCATGGAAGCTAAGATGGATGACATGGAAGCTAAGATCGATGAAAAAATGGAAAACACAAAGAATGAGCTAAAAGAAGACATGGAAGGTTTGACAAAGTTGATACAAGAAATGTTTCCTAATGGCAAAAAGATAGTAGAGGAAACTCATGATGAGAACAAAATAAATGTTAATCGTGATTTCATAAACTCTAATGTTGGATGGAAGACCCACCATATTCCAAAGATCGACATGAGGAAGTTTGATGGCAAGGATCTCGTAACATGGATACTATGGATGGAGCAATATTTTGATCTCAATAATGTGCAAAACACCAAAAGGTATGCATCACAACTTTATATTTAAAACAAAATACATTTGTGTGGTATCGATGGCTTTGCTCCCGTAAAAAAAATTGTCACTTGGTCAATTTTTATGGAGGAAATGATAGCACATTATGAGGATACAAAGAGCAACACCTTTTTTAGCCAATTAATAAATCTCAAACAAAAGGGTTCAATGGTGGAGCACATTGAGGACTTCCAAAAATTGAATATAAGGGTAACTTCTATTCTAGAGGAACACAAGATTGATGTCTTCATAGGGACTTTAAAGGATAGCATCCAACATGAGGTTCGTGTTTGGGAACTTGATTCATTGGAAAAGGCATTCAGGTTGGCAAGAAAAATTGAATGTAAAATTATGGCGACAAGGAAGCCTACCACTCACATCTATAAAGATGGAAGTGTTGCTACTCCTAGAATTCCACAACCTACAAGGTTGACACCACAACAATTGGAAGAAAAAGAGCAAAAGGGCTTTGCTACAGTTGTGATAGAAAATACACTAAAGGTCATAAGTGTGCTGAGAAGAAATTATTTTACATAGATTGTGAAGAGGAAGAAGAAAATGAACAAGAAGAGGATATACACCAAGAAACAACCCAAGAAGAGGAAGAAATGAGTCCAAACATATCGTGTAATGCATTGGCAGGAATTACCACTCCTCAAACTCTCAAGATAGAAGGACTTATCAAGAAGAAAAAGGTAATAGTGTTGATTGATTCAGGTAGTACCCATAATTTTATTCATTGTAAGGTAGCCAAGGAATTAAATTGTTTCCTATACCCAGCACCAGAATGTCAAGCGATGGTTGCAAATGGAGGAACTATAAATTGCTTTGGAAAATGCCATAATATTAAGCTAACCATGGGGGAATATGTATTGACTAGTCCAATGCTTTCCATTCCTATGGGAGGTGCCGATGTTGTACTAGGAGTACAATGGTTACAATCTTTGGGGACGGTAGCTTTTAATTTTCAAGAACTTTTCTTGAAATTTTTTTCAGAAGGAAAGGAAGTTGAATTACGGGGTATTGCAGGGAAGCCAGGAAGGATAATAAGCTGTAATGTCATGACAAAGCTTCTAAAGAAAGAACAGCGAGGCGTAATTGCACAATTATGCTCACTAGAAGTTCCAACATCAAAATCATCTATTTCTGCAGATCTCCAACAAGTCTTGGACAATCATTCCAAGGTGTTTGAAACTCCCAAAGGACTCCCACCTATTCGTGATCATGATCATGCTATTCATTTGATTCCAGGAAGTGTTCCTCCAAACATCAGGCCTTATAGATATCCTTTTGTCCAAAAGAGTGAAATTGAACGTATGATTGCAGAAATGTTAGAGGCGGGTATAATTCAACCTAGTCAAAGTTCTTTCTCTGCTCCTGTAGTATTGGTACACAAGAAGAATGGATCATGGCGAATGTGTCCGGATTATAGGGAGCTCAATAAGCTCACCATTAAAGATAAATTTCCCATTCCTGTGATTGATGAATTATTGGATGAATTACATAGAGCAATTTATTTTACCAAGTTGGATCTTCGTTCAGGATATCATCAAATTAGAATGAAGACTGAAGATATTCCGAAAACAACATTTCGAACTCATGAGGGTCATTATGAATTTTTGTTCATGCCTTTTTGCCTTACCAATGCACCTTCTACATTTCAAGGATTGATGAATTCCATTTTCAAACCCTTCCTTAGAAAATTTGTGCTAATATTTTTTGATGATATACTAATCTACAATAGGTCTTGGAAGGATCATGTTCAACATGTTGGCAGGGTGCTCAAACTATTGGAGGAGAAACTATTATATGCAAAAACATCCACATTCTCAGAATTTTAAATGCGGCTCTCAATGGTGAGATCAGATTCTTTGATACGTAGAGATTCTTAGAATTTCATAAGGATCTTAATGGTGAGATCAGATTCTTGTTTTGAGTGGCAGATTTGCAGATTCCCTATGGAGCAGCGTCTTTGAGGAATCTAAAGGGAATCTAAAATATTCCTTACGGCACAAATTTCGACAGTGTCAGAATTCAGCAAATTCACAGTCGATTCTACACTTCTCGACGACATGAATCCAATGGTGTAGTCAAATTTTTCATCTGAGCCTTTTTCAGTCATTTTCCAATATGGGATGACGGTGTCATATTTCAGCATGTGGACAGTCGATTTCTTGCCATTCGACGCCACGTTTGCGATGGTGCATTCAAATCCAGCGATTGAGCAACCTATTCTTCAGCGATCATTAGAGTTGAGGTATATTAAGTGTTGTTGTCATGTACTTCATTGATTATTGCTGTAGGATGCTTTATGTCATGTTGATTCCTGCTTGATGTGTGATGTAGAATCTTTATGTTTATTTGTTGTTATTAATTCCTGCTTGATGTCAAATGTAGAATCTTTATGTGTATTGATGTGGTATGTATTTATCAGGGATGGTGATTTGTGTTGTGAGATCCCTTTGTTGCCTTGAAGGTGGGTTACTCTTTGTTACCATGTGTGAAGTTGTCATGCTGATAGGAGGTTTTGTTAATAAGTGAGAGTTCACGGAATGTCTCGTGGAGAGACTTTGTCAATCATGTTGAGGGTTTTCCTTGCATGACAAGTCAGCAGCATCCATGTACATTATCACCAGCTACAACACCGAATAAAGCGGCCAACACCATCGAGACACCGAGGCCCAGAGACGTAGTCCACACTGGACGAACTTGGTTATTAAACCTCTTGCATTTTTGTCGTATGATTGTTGACATGCTTTCCTCTTGATTATATCGGCATGTGTTCATTAATGCTTTTGATAAAATGTAATTTTAACATATCAGCCGAAGTAAAAGGTCTTGGTAAAAAGGGTATCAGAAATTTACCCAGATCATGAGGAGAAGAGAGGAGAGAAGGAGAGATTGCTAAAGAGAAATTTCAGCAAGAAGGAGGCACGAATTTCTCGGAGGGCACACAACACAAATTTTGAGGAAGAGGACAGTTATAGTAGGTACAAATTTCGAGGCAAGAAGCCACGATTTTCAAGGGTTGTAGCATGAATTTTGAGGAGTTGTACACCATGAAATTCGAGGAGGTTTTTGCTGTTGTCAAGATCGAAATTTGAGGCATGAATTTCAGGAAAACTGTTAAACACCATGTTGAAGCACACACATGGTGTATGAGGAAGATGAGCACACACACAAGAGAGTAAACACACAATGAAAGATAAGCGTGAGGCTTTCTTATTTTCCATTATACATATGATGTACATTTATAGTACAATGGTGTGACTCTTGGTTTCACATTCCAAGGTCACTTGGACTCCATTGTGACTTTTCATATTCCACACCTACCCATGTAGGATTAGGTGTTCCAACATCCCCCCTTAATCCGAAGGGGTATGTGTGAGTCCAAGAAAAGAGTTGTAATACAAATCTGCAAAGTATACATGACAGCACTTGGGCTGAATCAACTCTCTGAAATGTTGGAAAAAGAGGTGGTTTTAGGATGACCACAAACACTGGAACGCAATACATGTTGCAGTTCCCGGAACTCTTCCAAAACTGGCAAGAAGCTGAAGGCTTCTGCTAGAGGAATTGTCCCTCATAAAAAAGGGAGACCTTCGACCTAAAAGAAGGGAGGTCTACGATCTGTGATGGTTTTAGGGTTACCAACAACTCTGGAATGCTTGTAGCATTTCCTGGAACTCAACCAATGCTGGCAAGAAGCTGAAGGCTGCTAAGCTGAAGGCTTCTGCTAGAGGAAGTGCTCCTCGCTTGTGGTGGTTTTAGGTTGTCCACCAACCAAAGATGATGGTTTTAGGTTATCCACCAACCGAAGGCATGCTCATGGGCATCCGTGTCTCTGGCTACATCTCTGAATCCGGAATGATGAATTGTGGCTCAGGCTCGCTTGAACTGCTGGCTACAACTCTGAACATGGAATGAGAGATTGTGGCTCAGGCTCGCTTGATCTATCGTCGAAGCTTGTACATGACCACCATTTTCCCCCCTGTCAGGGACAAGGTGAGATGATGGCGAAAACTCAACTGCAAGTTTGCTCAATATCCGTGAACAAATTCTAACATGTGTCGTAAACATCTTCTTGGCTGCTGATGCCCATTGCCAAGAAGCGATCCATCCAAGATGAATCTTGGTTCTTGCAGGAGGCTTGTGTCTGAAGCATCTGTCTGAAGAATGGGTGTGCCGACCACAGTGCTTGCATGGATGAAGATCAAAACAGTGATCTTTCATATGGCCAACTCGATCATAGTGTTGGCATTTCTCAATCTGTTGTGGAAGTGGAACAGGATCTGGAACAGCTGCAGGTGAACTGTCATACATGAATCCGGCACTCTGAAATTTGATGGGCTTTGTGTAGTCTGGAGTATGAAAGGAGACATCCTTGTCATATCCAAGACCAGTTCGGTGCTTGTTGTGGACAAGCTCTTCCCAAGGTCTGATGATGGGCTTGAGAAGTGCAGGCTGAGGTGCTGCATCTGCATGAAAATCTGCTCTAGTGCAAGGAACTGAATGTGAATCAACTGAAACTTTACTGACATGCTGCTGATGGGAGTCAATCTCAATCTTCTGAACAGAAACAGGTTCAAAATGGTGACTCTTTTGCTGAAGTTCTTCTTGTTGGAGTTGAGATTCCAACTGCAAAAACTCAATCTTTTCATGTGCATATAGCAAACAGCTTTGAATGTTACAAAGAGCATCCTTGCTCATTTTTATCATATCATGAACATTTGAATGAATGAGGTCATTCAACAACACTAATGCCTCATTGATTTTGGCCATTTTGACAACTTAGGCTCAAAATAAATGAAAGGGTGTCGGCTACAACCGAAAATGCACCCGTTTACAATGTGATTCAACAAAAAAGATAAATGACTCAAGAGAACTCTCAAAGTACAAAATCTGAATTTTCCTTCAAATAGTTGTTTTGAATGATAGAAAACTTGTCTTCAAATGTGAAATTCTTCAAAAAAATCACCTTTTATCAATGCCACAATGCATACAATGTCAAATCTGCAAATTCTTTTATGTCATTTCTTCAATTCTGCTCACATGTCATTGTTGTTCAAATCTTCTCTCTCTCCTCTCTCTCTCTGCTGTTTTTTTTTTTTTTTTTTTAAATAAATGAATTAAAAATGGGAAATATTTTAAAAATGAAAAGGAATTTATTATATCAAAAGGGGGGGAGAGAAATTTATGAAAGGGGAGGGGGGTATTATAATTAGGAAATGGGATTTATTTAAAAGGGGACTATTAAAAAATGATGGAGTTTATTAAATTAAGTGGAAATTATTAAATTAAATGGGGAAATATAAAAAATCGAAATATGAAAAGGAGTGGGAGAGGGATTATTATATGAGAGGGAATTGTATTGAAAGGGAGATTTTTAAAAAAAGGGTGGTTTTATTGAATGGAGAAAGGGCGAATGGAGCTGTAAAAGTCGAATTTAAAATGGAGGCGGATTTTACAATGGAAAGGGCGGTATTGTGTTAGGTATGGCAGGTGGGGTAGGTGGGCAGGACGCGCGGAGCAGTCGTGGAGGCGTTTCAATGCCGTGAGAGTTTGCAGAGCGTTTGAAAGGTTGTAGGAGATGGCGTTATGGAGAGGGGGCGGTGTTACAAATATGTTGGGGGCGAGCGGTATTGTAAAGGCGGTTTGTATTGCAATGGAGGGCGGATATATATTACCAAAATCGAATATAAGGAGAGGGCTGCCGTTGCAGTGAGGGTGAGCGAATCGATTGGAAGGCCGAACGTTAGTTGCAGAGGTGAGGCCGAGCGTGTGCGGGTTAGACAGGGTGTAGCAGTCGTGGTATGGGCCGGTTAGGTAACGAGCGTTTGACAGCGGCGCTTGCGTGGGGAAGAGAAACGAATTGAGTGTTGTAGGCGGAGTTGACTGTTGTGATGGTTGATAGGGTTGTGAAGTTGGGCGGAAGGAGAGTCGTGGTTGTGCATGCCAGGAGAGGGAGCTCGCGGGTAGAGTGAGGTAGAGCTGTAAGGAGAGGGCGTAAGGGGCGTAGGCGTAGGTCGAGAGGGCGTAGCTCGAGCTGTAAAGAGGGGGAGTGCGTGTGAGAGTTACAGGCCAGCGAGGGGGGAGTGCATTGAAGCAGCAGCAGGAGTGAAGGGTTTAGGGAGAGCGCAAGTGCTGTAAGGGAGTATGCATGTGCGGAGGAGCGGCAGATTAGTGGGAGGAGGGCCGTATGTATGCAGAGGGGATGTAGTTGTGAGGGGGCGTTAAGCCGTATAGTGTGAGAATGGGGGCGTAGGGAGGTGATTGTAGAGCGAGCTGTGCGTAGATGGGAGGAGAGCGATAGGAATTAAGCAATGATAGCTAGGTAAGGGGGCCGAAAGGCCATGGAATTGCATGGATTTTTATTTTTTTTTTATTTTTTTTTTAAATTTTAAACAGCAGAGAGCAAAGATGAGGAAATCAGGAAATCCACAGCAGTAGAATTTTTCCAAATGTATAGCAGAAAATGTAGAGATTGTCAATAGAACTCAGAAATTTTCCAACAGCCCAGCAATAGGAAAATGCAGAATTGCAGAAACTCAGAAATCTTCCAATGAAAACTCAGGAATATTTCCAGTGAAAACTCAGAAACTTGTTCAGAAACCCAATTTAAAATCGTATTCAGCAGCTCTTCAAAATGCAGAATTTAAAATGCAGATATTGCAGGAAGAAATAATCGCTGAGAAAAACCTTCGTATGCACAAGGTCGCTTCCTTCAAACCAATGCTTTAATGGGGCCGCTATTCTAATGCTGGGATTTGAATGCTGCTCCTCTTCAAAACACCTTCTGAATGGCGGCAAAAACACTGCTGCAAAAACTCTCTAAATGCTGCAAAAATGCAGATATGCACAGGCCATAAACACAAATGGCTCACTCAATTTGGAGCAGGGCCAGCAATCGCCCGCTTTGATACCATGTTAAACACCATGTTGAAGCACACACATGGTGTATGAGGAAGATGAACACACACACAAGAGACTCAACACACAATGAAGGATAAGCGTGAGGCTTTCTTATTTTTCCATTATACATGATGTACATTTATAGTACAATGGTGTGACTCTTGGTTTCACATTCCAAGGTCACTTGGATTCCATTGTGACTTTTCGCATTCCACACCTACTCATGGAGGATTAGGTGTTCCAACAAAACAATCCATTGTCAAGGCAAATTGAGGCAAAGATACAAAAACAAGAATTATGCATTTTTTCACCTTCAACACAGCTTATCGAGGAAAAGCCTGCACATTTTGAGGAGTTGAACTAGGAAAAATTGCGTAAATTCAGGGCATGTAAATTTGTGAAAATTTGAAGATTTCAGTGGGCACAAATTTCCAAAAATTGCAAAATGATACAATAGAAAAAGGGAGATAAGTACAATGATTTTTTGTACTTATTTTATAATTTCTTAAGCAATAAAATCCTCCTTTAAAGACCAATTGTAACAACGGAACTTGTAGATTTGTTGGCTTTAATAGAGAAAAGGCTTTAATTATAAAAATACACAAGAGGTATTTATAATAATAAATATTGATTGATATGATATGAATAAGATGATTTGAAAGTTACAATGAGGTCCTGCTTTTATACCCATGCAGGTGACCTTTCATGAACAGGCATGTCTTTTAGACATGCCTTTTCAGCTAACTTAATCACTAATTTACATAATTACTATTTAACTATTAATGACTATATTTATTACATTAGTTATGAATTAGGGTCATAACACCAATTTTCCCCAAGAGGTTGTGGGGTTTTTCCAGGGTCAACTTGACAAAAAATAAGTGTCTCATATGGTTGAATTCCTGCCTAAAATTTGCATTAATTTTCGGTTGATATGAAAGTGAAAAAATTAGTAGAAGTACTCTTTAATGTTTGCAATGAATGCACAACAAAATTTATATCAGCGTAAAAAAACATGTAGGTTAGGCCTAAACAAACACATGCAAATCCTAGCAACCGTTGTGGGGTGATCATATCCTTTCACATGAATCAAACCCAAGTTGAGGCTCAAATACTAACAGACGTCACGAATAAAGAGAGAAGCAAGCATTTAAAGTCTTTCAAACAATGAACCAAAACCTTTGAAACTTTGCCAGAAACCCAAAGACGGCACAGCCGAGGGAGGAAGGTTCTAGCTTCCGCATTTGCTCCATTTAGTTGGTTGTGGGTGTTATGGCGTTGAGTTGTGTTAGGTCCTGGCGATTCATAGGTTCAATTAATATCATGCAAATTTAGTTGATGAATGGTAAATAATATTGTATTTCAGAAATGAGTTACAAAACAAATATATATATATATATATATATATATATATATATATATATATATATAAAAACAAAACAAAAAAAAGAAAAGAGGGTGTAAAAAATATATTTGAGAAAAAGAGAAAATAGAATAAAACAAAATAAAAAAGAAAATTCAAGAAACTCCAAAAGAATGTATAAATGTGTAGGAGTGAGCAAGTCCAAATGCCACTAGAAAAAAACAATTTTTTGCATCAAAGAATAAATTAGGATTTTTGTGTGCAGCTTGTTTAAATGCCACAATGAAAAAATTCTTATTTGAATCATAATGCTTAATCATGATCTAACACATTTGAATTTTGGCTTCTTAGGTTAGTGAGTAACTTAACCAAACAATTTAATCTTGGTTAAGGATTATTTAGGTAGGTGAAAATATTAATCAAAATGTCTAAGCTTGATTAATTTATTATATCAATAAGGTTAGGGTAGAAATTAGAAAATACCTCTTTGAGAAATAAAAGTCGGCTTGCACATTTTAAATGCGGCTATGGTTGCTTAAAGATAGCTTAGGGTTTGATTTAGTATTAATTGTGCAAATTAAACACAATTAATTTTTTAAATAAAGCATATAGCCTAAAGTTCAGACCTTTTTATAAAGTTCAGAAAATGACAAAAGTTTTTGGCGCTTGTGATTAAAAAGGGCACATGATCTGACGGAGGAGACCTTCCAGGTAGGTGAAAAGATTAATCAAAATGTTTAAGCTTGATTAATTTATTAAATCAATAAGGTTAGGGTAGAAATAAGAAAAATATCTCTTTGACAAATAAAAGTGGGCTTGCACATTTTAATTGCGTCTATGGTTGCTTAAAGATAGCTTAGGGTTTGCTTTAGTATTAATTGTGCAAATTAAACACAATTAATTTTCGTAAATAAAGCATATAGTCTAAAGTTTGGACCTTTTTCTAAAGTTTGGAAAATGACAAAAGTTTTTGGCGCTTGTCATTAAAAAGGGCACATGATCCAATGGAGGAGATCTTCCCTGCCCGGATCAACGATGGGGAACGACTTCACACCCCCCTCACCCATTTCTTGTTAATTGGGGAGGGGCATGTTATTGGCCAGGCCCCACGCTACATGGCGGGCGCTCATGATTTCGCATGCCCCCCCGGTCGGCTTCAAACCACTTACCATCACCCCCCCTCCAAAAACTGCTTCTCTCTCCATCTTCTCCCGCTAATGGTCCACGACGTCAAATGCCACAATTGATCCTCTGCCAACCACATTACGCCACATGTCCCTCGCCTGTTTGTCAGTGGACTATTAACATTATACATTAGCTTGTTACACACTCACCCGTTATATTTTTCCCGTTGTTGCCTATCGTTTCACCATTAATGCAGTGAATTCTCAAGAACCAGTTCTGTAATGGATCTATACATAACGACAACCAATCAACTACTATAAATCAACCCTGCTTAATCCTGTGCAGCTCTCCTTCTGCACTGTTTCTATTATTGGATTACAGGTACGGTAAATTTACTTGTCAGGTATATAATCTGGTTCCATTATCAGTGCACGTCGTCTCCAGCTAATCCAGAGCCTAGTCACTAGTTACAGAAGTCTAATTATCCATTTAGGTACTATTTTCACCTCGAAAATCTGTTATTTCTTTGTTTATCCCTTAAGTTTGCACCAAAGGGAAAAGGAAAATCTACCAATGGCAAACAAAACGATGATAACCCTATGCCATATGTTGCCCCAGACCTCGACCATATACCCCTTGCAAATCAATACTACAAAATTGCTGACACCGGAAGTGAATTCGACTTGTTCGAATTGTGTCACTGGTTGAACAAACTTAACTGGACCAGGGGGATGATATTAACCTTTGGGAATCCATCTTACCTATGTTTATGTTTCCAGAGACGCACCATTTCCCCGATTTCATTATATGGTGCCAAACCAGATTCAACCCAGTTCAGAGAACCATTGTGGCCTAGAATGGAGACATTCTGGTCACTATTTCACTAGAAACCATCAACCAAATGCTATCGATCCCTCAAAACGATTCACTAAGTCATTTTTCTACAAATTCCCTCATGGAAATATATCATAAACTCACTTTCCCTCAGAGAGCCCAAATTTTTGAGATTTTCCTCCCAGAGGATGTTCAACTCCCCAAGAAAAATCCCCCTTATCCAACTTCCATGTTCCTAGAAAAAACTAAGAAAATTGATTCTTTAGTGTCTTGCCTTCTAGGGTGCCAGTCAGACCAGTGGGTGGATGAGCCTACTTTAGGCTTTCTTTCCATTTTTTCAAAGGAACACAAGCCATCATTCATGTTTAATTTCAGTCAGTTCTTGGTAGATAATATGCATGAACAAATGATGAATATCACTACAAAAGGCATGTTCAAGTATGCATATCTATTAGTTTACATGTTTCTATTTCAACAAGGTGACACATTTCCAATAACACTGCACAAGCAAGATGATCAAGGAGTCATTCAATCAGTAATACAATGGACCTCATTAGTAAGAAGAAATTCAACAAAGTTTAGTTTTGTAGATTTTATAGACAGATTTATTCATACAGCTGCAGGGCTTCTCAACAGTCAAGTTGAGCCAAGGATTAGCTCAAAGATCAAAAGGATTTTGCACCTAAATGAGCAGACCAAGACTGGAGACTGGTATTTATACCAGAATTATACAAAAATAAGTGTATACAGGTGTGATTTGGCTCCATACAGACTGCCCATTTATGTTCCAATGAGGATTTTTTCCTTGGAATATATAAGGAAAATGATTAATATGGATGAAATCCACTTTGTTTCAGCTAAAATGAAGTCACAGTTTAAGATCAAAACACAAGTGGGACCTTCCATATGCAATAACAGAGCTGTTGGGAATGAGGGAGATTCAATCCTAAAGCAGATGAATTTTCAACCAAGTTTTACTTGGTCATATAACCCCTTCAGCATAATTTCTAATTTGAGGGTGGAGCACAAAACCACACCTTACAATCATACCCCCAGACCAGAGATCGAGAAATTCATGAACCAAGATCAGTGGGAGGAGAATACACTACAGGAAGCAAAAGAGCAGATTATGTCAACAGCCACCTCCCAAACTCCAGTGCCTCAAGAGAAACATGAAAAAAGACAGATGGAAGAAACATCTCCAGCAGTTACTGAGATTAAGGCCAAGGAATTCGTCATCTATAAGACAAAGCAGAAGACAAACCACACCACTGTCACCATTCAGGCCGATGAGGGACATGACACCATAGTCCTGACTGGTTCACATGTCTCAACAGGGCCAGAGGACCTTTTCTCTGATACTCCATCCCCTCCTCAGTCTCACAGGATCCTTCAAAGGTAGTTTAGTTGACAAAGTTGGTTGATAACCAAGATGAGCCCAACATTTTCCATAAGTTTTTGGAAATTAAACAGAAGAATGAAGCACGTAAGGCCAACACATATGCTCAGTTTTGGAAACAAACCTCTACTTCCCAACATAGAATATTAACAGCCTTTGATAGTGAGAAAGGAAGAATGCAGATGGCATTCTTACAAGCTCAAGTGCCATTTCCAAAGTCCCCGGAAGACTACAAGAAAACCATTTTTTCATTTGATGCAAAGAAAATACATCCTATAGATCAAATGGACATGCATAGACAGTATGGAGAAATGTTATTCTCCAGCATGACCAACACTGCTATGACTGCTATAAAACTAAAGACATCAATCATCAATGTCGAGTCACAGTTGAAGCTGGAGAAAATCTCCTCATTGGTAAAAGACAACAAAATAAAATCATTGGATGATTTGGTGATCAAGCCGGGTTATGATCCCAATGATGTCAAAGTAGTGGAAGACATATTGAAGAGAAAAAATGCAGAAATAACATCACTAAAGAAGCATCTTAAGCTACCATCTACAGAGGATCCACAAGCAAAAGAAACAAAAGAGAATGAGCACCAAAAATAAGACATGCTCAAACTAATTATTGAGCAAAATGTACAGATCAAGGAGATGGATGAGCAAATAGAAAAACTGCTCAAGGAAAAGGAGCAAGCTGCACAATTGGCCATAGCTCTAGTCACAGCTATACCAATTTCAATTGCAGGGACAGTCGAGGATTCGACATCAGCATCAAGTGATTTGAACAAATTCATACAGGACTTGTCCCTTCAGAGATAAGAGAATGACAAGCTAAAGGATAAATTGAAGAATCTGGAAGAACATAAGTTAAAAATTGACAACTTCTATGTAGTTGAGTTGCAGAAATCCCAGAAGCTTGCGCAGAAGATTGAACAACTGCAGAGTGAGTCACTGATGGCTCAGGCTTTGGCACAGGCCAGGGCGAATGTTTGGGTGGAAATAAGTCAGGCCGTGACTGAAATTTGGCCATCCATTCAGATCTTTTTTTAGCAAGAAGAGCTAATTGAAAGATCCAAGACAATAATAGAACAAGTTAGAACATCCCTGGGACAAAAACCAGGTGAGGCCACAACTATGACTAAAGTTTTGAATTTAAAGATGAGCAGAATTAGAACACATTCAGATTGCAGATAGGACAGAGACTATCCTAGAGATTAAGAAAGTTTTACAGAAGAAAAATTTAATGACTCGGTTGGAAAATAAATGTCCGACTCTGGAAAATTCAGTCCAGAGATTTCATATCAAATTTAATTTTTTATGTTAGAGAGGATTGCTAGGATTAGTAGCACCAAATGACAAGTTAATTAACTTGGAAAGTTACTGTCAGAATCTCTACACCATTTCGACAGACAAATCCAAATTTGCAGGCATCAAATGGCACATCACAGGGAAAGCTTTCTTAGAAGCTTTGGAGTTTGATTTAACTATCAAACATGAAATCAAACATATTTTCATCAACACGCCAACTTTTGAGAAATACACTGAGGTCGATGAAGTCTGTAGAAAGCTACTTAATCTTTCTATCCCCAGTGATTAACGATGGGATCAATTATGTAACAATTGAGTAAAAAGTTTTCATCTCTAACATACATACAACAAGGCAAAAAACACAACAGATTTGGAGGCCCAGTCATCAACAATCATCCTAAACAATAGGGCTAGTGCGTTCAACACTTCACCCATTCCTACATTTTTGTACTATTTTGTAAACATTTTCTACATATTTTAAGATTCTATCTTGATCTCTATTATCAAGATATTTTGTAATAAATTTGTATAAATACTTCATAATTTGAAGTAATATATCTTGGGACTTGTTGGAAGAAAGGACTTGAATTGAAAGCAGCTCACAGAGCCACCATTGATCATACTTTCAGTAATACATTGCAATCATTACAGGATTCTTGTGTCAATTTTATTGGTGAAGTGCACCTATCTTTGTTTATGTGTTTATTTCTTGTTTTCATTATGTGTTCTAAATATGAATTATTCCAAGAAGACTAAGAACATAATTTATTTAAATGTACACTCTGTCTCTAGCTTAAGAATAATTTCTATGTTTGCCACTGAAAATTAAACTCAGAATTCTTAACTACTCTGTTTTTAATTATATTTTCTAAAACTATTCCTCACCATCATACCACAAATTTTAAAGGATCCAGTTAAGTTGCCTACCATGCCCTGTAAGTTTAGCCTGTAAAATTTGTATTTGATCAATCCAAACCCGTGACTTCATTTGCCCATGGCTTATCTTCCCAGTTTCAAGTCAACAACACAAAAAACCCAAACCTGAACTTAATAGCTAGCATAATACCTTTAGTCAAACAAAGCTAAAATTATAAAGGGAGATCCCTCTCTGAAACTGGAAGGGCTAAATTCTCAGTTTCCAAAGTGGTTCTAAGGTTACCTCTGTGCTTTTCTCTGCAACCTCAAAATTACAGAGTGATAACAGGTTGAGAGTAGAGGACAAATTGGCAGGGGATCAAAACTTTGTGTTCAAAATGGCACCAAGAAAGATTCTAATTTAATTTTCCCTTGAATTAAATTAGAAGAAAATTGTAATTACACATCACATGACAACTTGTACGAGTTAACTAAGTTATTTTGACTTATGGTTCAGTTAATTCGAGTTGAGGGTCTAACTTGAGTCATGTAGAGTGGTTCCTACTTTTTCGGAGCCTAGGTTGAGTTTATTTTGAGTTGTAATTAATTAATTCAGTAAAATTGAGTTAAAGTCAGTTAAACTAGTTCCAACTGTTGGAGGAACTAGTGGGAGGTCTAGTAGTCGGATGTGTACTCTGTGATCAACTAGTTAACTGATAATTCAACCATAAATAACTCATGCATGTGTGATCTACAAGTTACCAAGTTGAGATTAGAGTTCAAGGGAAGTGTACTACCAGTTGTATAATCATCCAAATTGTACAGGTGGTGCATGCATTCAGAGGAAGGACTATGATGGATTGTGTATTTGTGGATGAGGAATTTCCCTAAATAATAGGGGCTAATTGCCAAGGAAACAATGCAAGGAATTAAGGACTTGCCAAGCAAAAAATTGGTTAAAATTGGTTAAGTATTGGCCAAGTCTTGTCTATGAAGCAGTGAGACAAATAGAGATAGTGCAGAGGTTGCTCGGGTTTGAGCAAAGCATTGTAATCTTCTCATATTTTCTGACTAATGCAATATACATATAGCAGGGGTTTTTAGTTGTGGCTTTCCCCACAAAATCATTGTGTAATGTGTTGATTGAATTCTCTCTTGTATGCTTTGTGATTTCGCGATCGTTTAATTGTGTCCATTGATGAGTAGAGTAGATTCAAGTCTATTGGTTTAGTAAATTACAATTAGCAATTTGAATCTACAAGGAATTTCTACATGGTATCGGAGTTGAAATCACTATAGAAGAGAAGAATATGAAGTTATCTTTGCAGGAGGAATGAGTTTTGCAGATCTATTCTTCAGAGCTAACAGCAGGATCAGGATGGCGTTCTATGGTCGGAGGCTTGAGTATGCTTGAGGGTAGCTCCAATTACATTGCTTGGAGGGATTAGATAGAAGCAATCATGGAAGATAATGGGTTGATAGAATACATTGATAGCAATGTTCTGAGACTAGCAGCTATTGATGCACAAAATCTAGTAGAATGGAATAAGAATGTAGCCAAGGCAAGAAGGATCTTACTGGAAGGAGTTCGAGATTATATTGTCTCGAACCATCATGGGAAGGAGAATCCATATGTAATGTGGAAATCCTTGCAAATAATAGTAACCATAGGAAGCTGGCACTGAAGGATAAGCTTCGGAAAATCAAGATGGAAAAGGGCGACACAATACGACAGTACTTGAGCAAGTTCACCCAATGTCAGAATGATCTTGGAAGTGTTGGTGTTACAGTTGTTGAAGATGGTCTGGTCATCCTAACACTTCTAGGCCTTCCCAAGAGCTCGCACAACTACCGGGATTCGGTAAATGGGAGGGAGAATCTACCAGAGTGGGAGCGTTCGTGGTTTGACATGGTGCAAGAAGAGATAAGGCATAACACCAGAGATGGAATCTCATCCAAGCATGATGATGAGGAGAATTGTTCCTTGGCTGGAAAGGGAAGAAATCCCAATCCAAAGGAGACTCTGATCAGGTAGGCAAGAAGAAGGACTAGTCGAAAATTAAATGTTTTCACTGTCATGAGTTGGGACACTATGCCACGAAGTGTCCACACAAGAAGGCTGACAAGAAGCCCTCAGGAGGAGCGGCAGGTGAAGCTCTAGCCTCACAATTCAAGTTGGATTTCACCCTCATTGCATGCATGGTGACATCGGTGATGGGTAGTGTGTGGTGTTAGTGTCTTATGTTATAGTAGTCAAAGTTAAGCCTAGTTTTTTTCATTTTTTTTGGTCAATTTGTAAAGTGTTGCTATGATCTCATAGAGATCAATTCAATAGGATATATTAAATTTTGAGTGGTAAATAAAATCAAGTTGCCAAAGTCTTAAGAGGTCTAGTTTTAGTAAGTTTAGGAAAATGTGGCATCCAAGTCATGAGTGAAGATAATAACAGATTTGGGTTTTTCATCATTGAGTCGAGTTAAGTGGTGTCTTGTCAAGTCAGTTGTAAGGTCATATCAAACGTTTCATCATAACATTATCACCACAAGTTGATGCCACGCTTTTCTTTTTGTTGCACATCTCCTTTTTGTTGCGCTTCAATATTCCAAATTTGAAAAGAAATCATTGCAATTAAAGCACAGCTTGGATCACGTGGAAGGTGACAGATACATTCATTGGCTCTCAAAAGGTCATCGAGCAGGTTTCTCGTCCTCCTCACACACTGTGAACAACAAATGAGATTTGATGCGCTTTGGCTGTAGGGGTTTGCTACGCTTCTGCAAGTTAAATGTTCACGATCACCCTCAGGGTCCAATTCTCTATTTTCTAGCATAATTCATGTTGTGTATTGTTAGATTCACCTTTAAAAATTGAGCAAAGCACCTAGATGAGCTTCCAACCCTCATAACTTGTGACTCATTGCGCTTTCTCGTTGCACCTTTGTATTAGCAAATACGTTGCATATTGAAAAAACAAGTTGCTACATTTTGGTCTGTGTTGGGTTATTGTAGTTTGAACTTGATAATATAGGGGATTTCCATCCAAAACTTGCCAGAAACCCTCATCTACACCCTAATTCCATAGTTGTTGCACTCTTGTTGCGCTAAGTTGTTGAGCGTTGTTTCTGCATTTTGAAACCATAGAATTCTCCTTTCATTGTGAGCCATGACAACACCAGACAGGAAAAAGCACAACAGGGGAGACATCATTAGGTTTGAGCCTCAATCGCTTGCCTTGATAAATTCAGATCCAGTTATTAAGGTTGCATTTGAGTAGACTAGTTGCATCAGGTTTTGTGAAAAGATACAGGGTTACAGTGTTCAGCGGACCAAAGGATTTTCTTTGAACTTCAATGGGGTAGAAGCCAAGGTTGGAGATTTGAGTTTCCAAGTGTCAGAGGTTACTATTTCAGATGTTACCGAGATCCCTCTGCATGGAGAACAATGGTTCAAAGACATGTCTTTAGATATAGCCAACTACAAAGATTTCCTAAAGCCAAAGTATAAAAACAAAGAATATGGAGCTATTGTGCCAAGAGAATATCTTCTTGAACCCTACAACAAATTACTTAAGGTCATCAAAAGATATTTCACTTGTGAAGGCGGATTTGGGAGGGTTTATCAGTAACATTTCAAGTTGTTGAGGCATTTTACAGGTACAGGTCCTTTAATTCTACATTTTTACTTGTTCAGGAGCATTGTTAAGATGGCATATAAGGTTCAGGGTAAGCAAAGTCTAGTGGAGCCTAGTCTCTTTCATTTCTCCTTGATCACATTGTTAGTGGTGGAAGAGCTGAAGAAGAAAAATCAGTCATGGCAAGCATTTTTGGATCCATACAAGTTGACAGCTAAACTTTTTGATAACCCCTGGAGCAAGAAAGATACACCTTCATAAATGGAAAAGGATGTTCAAACTTCAACCAACAACAAGAAGCTTAGTCAAAAGGCCACAGATTTCGGTTGACCCATCTGATAGGAAAAAGGGTAAAAAACTACATTTCTCTCTTGAGGTGGTGGAGGTTTCCAAGAAACCACTCACAAGAGTTGTTGCAAAGAGGTTACCCACTGAGCAAACACCTAAAAAGTATGTTGAAGTTCAAGGCACCGTATCAGAGAATGTTGATTTAGATGATAGGGATAAGGATATAATGGAATTGCAGGAGCAGTTGAAAAAGGCCCATTCAGTCATTACTCAACTTCAACATGATAATAGGGAATTGAAGACGAACATTTTAGAGAAGACATCTAAAACTGCTAAAGTAGAACCTGTGATGAAGACAATTTCACTTGCCACCAGATCTGACGGTAAAAGAAAGGCAAAACAAAGGACATCTAGGAGCTACAGATTTCACAATCAAGGGTCCCTATGACTAGATCTTCAACCAGAAAATTGGAGCTACAGAAAGAAAGTCTGCTCAAAGGAGAGTCAATGCAAGAGAAGAAGAAGATTGAGTTGGCTGAAGGACAACACAATTTTCATAGGCTGAGGAAGAAATTGAAGAAAGCTCAAGATGAAATTACTAGGCTTAGAGAACAAGATGAAAGAGCCAAACAAAAGATACATGACCACTTGAATATATGTGAGGCAACATTGTTTGAAGCTAAGTATATGTTGAAGAGAACTCTGCCCCTACATAGACAACTCAAGAACATTTGCAGGCAAAATATCACTTTGAAGGAGGAGTTGAGGGCTACAAAACAAAAGTTACAAGAGGCATTGCAGGAAAGACAGTAGGAAAAAAGAGGAAATCTAGACATGTTGGCTAATGCAGCAAAGGTTTGAGTTTGGACAAGAAACCAAGATAAATTTTTCTTTTTGCCCTTTTGTTTGAAGTGAACTAGCCTATATCAATCATATCCTCTACGTTTTTGGAATTTTTTTGTAAAGGAGGCAAGTGACACAGTAACGCGGCAAATTTGTTGTGCTACTGTCAAAGCATCAAAATTTTATAGAGAATTAGGATTTTGGCACTATTTCTTATGTATGGAGGCTCAAGAAGGTTTTTAAGGTTGTCAACATCATCAACTAACTATTTTCCTTGGTAAGAGACCCCAACACTTATTCAAACCTATACAGGTGAAAATTTGTTGCACTCAGTCGTTGCGCTTCTGCTGTAGGTGATAATTTTGAAGGATGGGAATTTGCAGTAAGAACAAATGTTATCCAATAGGTATCTGATGTTTTACAGGTTGTATTTCACGTGTGACACATTTAGAAGTCTAGGAGGTGATCTAAGGCATGCAAATCATGAAGTCGTTGCATTTTTGTTGAAGTAGCGCAACAAATTTGTTGTGCTTCCACACAGTCAACAATTTGACCTTGAAATTTGAATCCAAACCTCATGAAATTGATTCTCATGGTTATGACAAATGTCTTGAAGTGTTTTAGAGGTTTGAGCCTCATCCTTATGCATGTATTCAATATAATTTGTTAGAGATTCCTTTTGTCAAAACAGTTCCCTAATTTCTAGAACGTAGTTCTATATTCACTGCTACAAGCAAAAAACTGAATCTTTTGAGGGAATTCCGCTCCTAAAGGGAGGACTAATAGTTTTTGATGTATATATGATGTATTTTTGACTACGAAAAGAGTTGGTTAGGATATGATAGAGAAGACATGAGCATTGTACATTTTCATTAAAAATTTTCAGTGAATGATGAACGCTGAAGTCCACTTGTTCAAGGATTCATGTGTCAATTTTTTATGGTGATGTTTTGATGCAAATTTCTTTAGCTACCGGAATTAACCAATATCTTTTACTTCTATGATGTTAATAGAATTGCACTTACAAGAGCATAAAACAATCACATGTGCATGCTTAAACAAGAGGAAACATAATGACAATCAACAAATCAAGAACACAAAACACAATCACGAACACGAGACACATTGATAACGGAGTTCACCCAGTGTGGGTTACGTCTTTGAGCCCGGTGTCAAGAGAGTGGAGCTTACTTTATTAATTGCTGCAAATGACGATGATGTATATGGCATGTTCTTTGTCATTACAAGGAAAAATACCCTCAACTTGAGTAGTGTGTCTCTCCACGAGACGTTCTCCCTACAGGAACTCTCACTCAAATGGGAATTCCATTAGCGTGACAAGCTAATGAAATCTCACATAATGTGGCAACACATCTCCCTCAACATAATGGTAATCAGGGATCTCAACAATAAAAACATCATCTCAAAAAATCATAAGAAAAGAAAGACATGACTACATCATATACCTCCACTTCCGGTGATGGCTGAAAAATGCAAAGCTCAGCTGCCGTAATGGACTGCACCACTGAATTCCTAGCAATGAATGGTGCAAAATCGACTATAAACTTGTCCAATTCTGCCACCGTCAAATTTTAGACCCTCGAGAACCTTGAAGATTCCCCTAAAGATTCGTTCCTGAAGATGGCCTGAAAATTTGCTGCACGGATGGAGATTTTGACTGCACGGTTGGACTTCTGGTTAGAAAACGTGCAAAAATGACTATAAGCATGAAAAATTGTATCACCCGCACCTCTGGCCCTCAAGGGAATCTTTTCAGCATCTTAATACTCCCAAGTTCATGGGTGTGCCCTCCTGCAACTCATGGTTCCACTGGCTCGCTCCTGCCTTAGCTTGACGTGGTTTCGTCCTCCTTGTTCTGCTTCTCCTCTGTTAGCTCCCCCGTGCAAATGAAAAACAAAGGTTTTTATATCGCCCAACAGGCGGACTTTGCAACAGAGGTCTTTTAGCATAGTGGTTAGGGCAGAGGCTTAGAGGCGGGGAGGTTGGAGGGGTTCCATCCCCACCGACCACCCGTCCTCGCAATATTTGTTTTAACCATATGTTAAATTGGCGCATAACTTGTTTTAACCGTTTAACATTTTTTATACCCTGCTGTTGGTAATCGTTGGCTAGCAGTTAGTGTTATGGTTCGTCATTTGCTATGTTTTAGGGTCACCCGATGGGGGTCAACAACGTGGGTCGGGGGGTTCGAGCCCCGCCGACCCCGAATTGACTTGAGGGCGGCGTTCGCAGCACATGGCCCCAACCCATACCTTCCAATATATTATGGTTATGATATAGTGCAAGGGTGGCGGGGTTGGCAACCCACCCCCCTTCCTCATAAATTACATTTATTTTTGTTTTTCTAACCATAACCATAAATTTTTTATTTTGCCGAAATTAAGGGGTCATAGACAAAAGAAGCATCCTAGAAATTCACCCATTCTCGGGAGCCAAGTTCCATATACCCCGAACTCGGTCAATTTGTAAGATCCTTAAAACTGGCCCACTTGTCCACTTTGACCAGCCCTATATTCTTCATACGAACTCGGATTGAAGTGTCGTTCGCACCTTTGGAATCAGGGCGACGAGCACTTGGATCTAGTCCTAGTTCGGGAGCAATCTGACCACTTTGATTTTTGAGCTATTCTGAGTCTTCTTGGACTTCTGAGTGTCTCTGGAGCCACCTGGATCATGCTTATCTCCTATTTTTGTTTCATTATCTTATGTTATTTTCATGCTTAAATGTCATTTCTTCAATGTTTAGTTAAGAAAAAATTATTTCAGAATTCACTTTTAGGTGCTTTGTTATAAGTAGTTAAACATTTTAGTGTGTTTCCTCTATTGTAATATCTAAAATTCATCCTCAACTAGATGCTTTAGATGTTGTCAATTTCAACTACTCTTCTGCTCACCTCTCTACACCATAAGGATTTCATACCTTGCCCTTGTCCAAGGATTCCTAATTTTCCCATGATATCACTGAAAATCATTAGCTCAATATGACTCCATGTCCAATGGATTTTCCCTCTTCCCTGCCATCAAATTGTTGAAATTATCCTACCTTAATCTATAGACCTAGCCTAAAATCCATAAGATTTTATAAGAGAGAGCCCTCTCTGGGTTTGGAAGGGTTAGCTTCTTGCCCTAAAGATTGGTTTGTGGGTTACCTTTGGGTTCCTCTCCTCAGCCTGGAGGAATTACGAAGTGCTAACATGTGGTATCTGGATAGTGGAGCCTAATTCCATATGACGGGTGGGCAACAAAGAAATTTTCAGCGACTTGGAGGAGGACCTCCAGATGCACATTGAGATGTGAGATGATGGAAGGTATATGCGACCAACATTGATAATGTTATTTTTCAAAGGGAGTCTGGTTCTCCTCTCACATTAAAATATGTCATGTATGTTCTAGGTCTGAAGAAGAATTTAGTTTCAGTTTCTATGTTGGAAGACCGTGGCTACAATGTCATATTTAGCAAAGGAAAGGTTTTCTTTCGTCACATAGCCACATGACAAGTGAAGCGGATTGAGGTTCGGGTGAAGAAACTCTACAAATTGGATGTAGAAGACTGTGTTGCTTTGAGCATGAAATCATAGAAGGTGGAGAGCCGAGACATCAGTGAATTATGCCATAGGCGACTTGGCCATTTGCACCATGGAGCTTTGAAGATCATGCAACAAATTTCTATAGGATTTCCCAAGGGTGCACTAGAGCAGCGTGATACATGCAAAGGGTGTACATTGGGGAAGTACACCAAATCCACCTTTCATGATAAGGACAGTCGAGTGCAAGCAATTCTTGAAAGAGTTCACTCAGATGTGTGTGGACCGTTCTCGACAGCCTCCACGACCAAGCACATGTATTATGTTATATATGTCAATGATTTCTCACGTAAGTGCTAGTCATTCTTCATGCAGAAGAAGGACCAGACATTCTCAAAATTTTGTGAATTTAAAGCACTTGTTGAGAAAGACAAGCAGGAAAGTGAAGCCTTTTAGGAGCAATAACGGAGGAGAATATGTGTCGAATGAGTTCAAGAACTTTTGTGCATCAAAAGACATTTGACAGGAGTTAATAACACCCGATAACCCACAACAGAATGGCGTTGTTGAAAGGAAGAACATAAGTATTGCGGGAGTTTCGCGAGCGATGTTGCATGATCAGGGCCTACTGTTGCACTTGTGGGCTGAAGCATGCAACACATCGGTATATGTGCAAAACAAGAGTCCTCATTGGGTTCTCGGGATGAGTACACCAAAATAAGTCTTTTCAGGTAAGAAACCAGATGTGGTACACTTCAGGATCTTTGGTTCATCAATTTATTGTCATGTTTCCAAGGATGCAGGGAAAAATCTAGAACCAAGAACTGAGTTGGCCTTATTTGTGGGGTACACAGATACACCTCACAACTATCATGTGTACCTTCCATCTCACAGGATTACAATTGTTTGTAAAGATGTGAATTTCGATGAAGAGAAGGCCATGAGATGTTCTCTTGAAGGGGAGCTTTACTTGCATGCAGATGAGGAGCTTTTAGCTCCAAAGAAAGAACCTTAGAATGTTGTGGAACAACCACAACTAGAGGATCAAAGACTGGAAGCATCCACTCATGCAGAGACATCTAGAGATGGAAGGAAACGCATCAGATAGGCTGTGTTAGGTCCCTATAATACTAGTGTAGCCCCCTTACTGTTATTATTAGTGTAGCCCCCTTATTGTTATTGTTGTGCCCATGTAGTCCCCATAGTGTTATTATTGTGCCCCATAGAAGCCCATTATTGTTATTGTTGTGCCCCTACATTATTATTCTTATGTAGGCTCTGATTATATTGGAACCCCTTAGACTCCTATATATAGAAAGTAGGTTTTTGTCATTTGAATCATCCAAGAATTATTCATTTATGTAATGTAAAGGAGGTTGCCTCCTCGAAGGGGATTATTTCTAAGTCATTGATCTATCTTTTCTTATATTTTGTGAGTTAGTTTCATAACATTTGGTATCAGAGTTTGGGATTCTAGGGTTTCGCTTCTTCAGATGGGTCATCTTGGCATTTTCGCTATAATTTTCTACGAGGCTTCAAAAGGTGGAATTTTTACCACGTGGAGCCGAAATTTTGATGAACTTCGTGTAAAAATTTTAGATCTTGGTTCGCTATATTTTCAGAGATATGATCTGTGGAAGTTAGGGTTTTTTCAGGCTCCAGAATTTCATCTCAAACAGGTGACCAAGGGAAAATTGTCATAACTTTCATTTTAGGCATCGGATTGGAATTCTGTAAGTGGTTGAAAGTGAACGAACTGTGGTTTCTTGTGTATCGATTTCAGATCCGAAGGTTGAAACAGTGACACGTGACATGCCATACAAGTTCTCTCTACTGAATCAGTCCTTAATTAGGTCATTGTGGGAGATTAGGATTAAATTTATCTTGAAGAATCTAAATTAGGTCTGACTTGTGGCATTGGAAAGAAGACTCAGAGGACTACTACAGGACCAAAGATCAAATCTTGGGGATCTGAAATCACAGAGATACATCAATTTCAATATCAAGCTCCTCAAAAGCAAGAAAAATGTGTGTATCTTTTTTTTTTAAATTACATAACTTTTGTTTGAAAAAACAACTTCAAGTGAGTCCAAGGGCATATTGAAGCATATATCAGTATTGGGTTCTAAATGCCTCCCAAAAAGAATTCCACACCCATTAAGCCCTCGGAAAGCTCTACTATAACACATGAAGAAGAAGAAGTGCAACATGATATATCAAAATTACGAGACCAAGTGCAACAAATTTTGCTCTCACAAGGAGTAACCAAAAATGAAATGGAAGCTAAGATGGATGGTTTGAAGAAAGACATGAATGGATTGACGAATGGTGTAGAATCTAAGATCGATGGTATAGGAGAAAAACTGAAAGGCAACATGGAAGACATGAAGAATGGTACAAAAGCAGACATAGAAAGTTTGAAGGAACATTTGACAAAGTTGCTACAAGAAATGATTCCTAATGGTGAAAATGCAGTAGATGAAACTCATGATGAGAACAAAAGAAATGTTTATCATGATTTCATAGGCTCTAATGTTGGATTTAAGAACCACCATATTCCAAAGATCGATATGAGGAAGTTTGATGGCAAGGATCTGATAACATGGATACTACAGACGAAGCAATATTTTGATCTCCATAATGTGCAAAACAACAAAAGGTATGCATTGCAACTTTATATTGAGAATCCAATCAATTTGTATGGTATCGATGGCATTGTTTCCGTAAACCACTTGTCACTTGGTGAATTTTTTACGGAGGAAATGATAGCACATTATGAGGATACAAAGAGAAACACAAAAGGGTTCAATGGTAGAGCACATCGAGGACTTCCAAAAATTGAATATCAGGGTAGCAGATATTCTAGAGAAGCATAAGATTGATGTCTTCATAGGGACATTAAAGGGTAACATCTAACATGACGTTCACCTTTGGGAACTTGATTCATTGGACTTCGACATTCAGGGTGGCAAGAAAAGTTGAAAGCAAAATTATGGCAACAAGGAAGTCTACCAATCACAACTATAAAGATGGAAATGTTGTTGCTCCTAGCCTTCCACAACCTATAAGGTTGACACCACAACAATTGGAGGAAAAAAAAGCAAAAGGGCTTTGTTATAGTTGTGGTAGAAAATACACTAAAGGTCATAAGTGCACTGAGAAGAAATTATTTTACATAGATTGTGAAGAGGAGGAAGAAAAGGAACAAGAAACATCAAAAGAGGAGGATATACACCAGGAACCAACCCCAGAGAAGGAAGAAATGAATCCAATCATTTCTTGTAATGCATTAGCAGGATTACCACTTCTCAAACTCTCAAGATAGAAGGATATATCAAGAAAAAAAAGGTAATAGTGTTGATTGATTCGGGTAGTACACATAATTTTATTCATTTTAAGATAGCCAATGAATTGAATTGTTTCCTATATCCAACACTAGAATGTCAAGTGATGGTTGCAAATGGAGGAACTATAAATTGCTCTGGAAAGTGCCATAATATCAAGCTAACCATGGGGGAATATGTATTGAATAGTCCAATGCTTTCCATTCCAATGGGTGGTGTTGATGTTGTACTAGGAGTCCAATGGTAACAATCTTTGGGGACCATAGCTTTTAATTTTCAACAACTTCTCTTGAAATTTTTTTGGGAAGGAAAGGAACGAGGCTTAATTTCACAATTATGCTCACTACAGGGTCAAACATTGAAATCATTTATTTCTCCAGATATCTAAAAGGCCTTGCACAATCATTCCAAGGTGTTTGAGACTCCCAAAGGCCTCCCACCTATTAGTGATCATGATCATGCTATTTATTTGACTCCAGGAAGTGTTCCTTCAAACATCAGGCCTTACAAATATCCTTATGCCCAAAAGAGTGAAATTGAGCGTATGATTGCAAAATACTAGAGACTGGTATAATTCAACCTAGCCAAAGTTCTTTCTCTGCTCCAATAGTATTGGGTGCACAAGAAGGATGGATCATGGCACATGTGTCTGGATTATAGGGAGCTCAACAAGCTCTCACTATTAAAGATAAATTTCCCATTCATGTCATTGATGAAATATTGGATGAATTACATGGGGAAATTTACTTACCAAGTTTCCTCTCCGTTCAGGTCTTCATCAAATTAGAATGAAGACTAAAGACATTCTGAAAACAATATTTAGAACTCATGAGGGTCATTATGAATTTTTGGTCATGCCTTTTGGCCTTATCAATGCGCCTTCTACATTTCAAGGGTTGATGAATTCCATTTTCAAACCATTCCTTAGAAAATTGTGTTAGTATTTTTTGATGATATACTAATCTACAACAAGTCTTGGAAGGATCATGTTCAACATATTGACAAGGTGCTCAAACTATTAGAGAAAAAATTATATGCAAAGACCTCCAAATATTTCTTTGGAGTACAGGAGGTGGAATATCTGGGTCATATTGTATCTCATGAGGGTGTTAAGGTAGACCATAACAAAATTAAAGCCATTAAGGAATGAAAAATCCCTACAACCCTAAAGCATCTGCGAGGATTTCTCGGGTTAACAGGATATTATTGCAATTTTGTTAAGAATCATGGGAGATTAGCAGCACCTCTAACAACATTATTGAAGAAAGATGCATTTTCTTGGACTCCAGAAGCAATTAAGGCCTTTGAACATCTTAAAGAAACAATGTGCCAAGCCCCGGTCTTAGCTACGCCAGACTTCACAAAAACCTTTATTGTGGAATGTGATGCCTCAGGTAATGGAATTCGTGTTGTTTTAATGCAAGAAGGAAGACCCATTACTTTTGAAAGTCGTCCAATCAAAGGAAACTAATAACATAAAGCTATTTATGAGAAGGAAATGTTGGAAATACTACATGCACTAAAGAAATGGTGACCTTACCTAATGGGAAGATACTTCAAGGTAAAAAAAAATCATGATAGTCTTAAATACTTTTTGGAACAAAGACTATCTTCAGAAGAGCAGCAAAAATGGGTCACATAGATGTTGGGTTATGACTTTGAAATCATCTACAAAAAAAGGAAGCTAAATGTTGTTGCAGATGCACTCTCAAGAAAGGATGAGGATGTGGAAACATTTATTTGTGCCATTTCTATTATCCAACCAGATTAGATAACCGAAGCAAGGGAAGAGTGGAAGAATGACGTAGAAGTGTGGAAACTCATTCAAATATTGCAGCAAGATCCCAGTACATTTGATACATTTAGCTGGAGAAAATATTCATTATGGTACAAAGATCGTTTATATCTTTGTAAGAATTCCCAACTAAAACAAAAGACTCTTTTGGAATTGCAAACCTCTCCCTTAGGAGGACACTTAGGCTTTTTAAAAACTTATCACAGGGTCAAGAAAGATTTTTTTTGGGATGACCTTAAATCTGATATTCAAAAGTTTGTGGTAGAATGTTTGGTCTGCCAAAAAAATAAAGTTGAGACAATTAAGACCCCGAGTCTACTACAACCTTTATTTATTCCAAGTCAACGTTGGGAGGGGGTTTCAACGGATTTTATCACAAGTTTACCCAAGTCCAAAGGAAAGAGTTCCATCATGGTGGTAGTTGATAGACTTACCAAGTATGCACGCTTTTGTGCATTATCTCATCCATTTAAAGCCAATACAGTTGTTATCGCATTTATGGAAACAATTCAAAAGCTACATGGAAACCCAAATATTATTGTAAATGACAGAGATCTCATTTTCATTGGAATTTTTTGGACGGAATTATTTTATTGTCTGGGTACTCAACTAGCTCATAGATCATCTTATCATCCTCAATATGATGGGCAAAATGAGATAGAAACAAATGTTTGGAAGGATATCTGCGTTGCTTTGTATCTGATAAACAAACACAATAGGTCAAGTGGTTACCTTTGGCTGAATGGTGGTATAACACTTCCGTCCACACTATAGCAAAAATGACGCAATTTATGGCACTTTATGGATATCATCCACCATCCATCACATCATCTTTAAGAGAAAATTCTAAGGTTCAAGCAGTGGAAGATCACATCGAGCATCAACAACAAGTTCTCCAACTCTTAAAGGATAACCTAACTTCGGCGCAGAATCGAATGAAACAACAGACATATCAACATCACAAAGAAAGAAGTTTTGATGTAGGCGTCTGGGTGTTTTTACAGCTACAACCATGCAAACAAATGTCCCTCAAGCAAGCTAAGAAGGATAATAAATTATCGTCGAAGTACTATGGTCCTTACAAGGTGTTGCAAAAGATTGGTACTATGGCATGCAAATTGGAGCTTCCGACATTTTCCCGAGTGCACCCAATTTTCCATGTTTCATGCTTAAAGAAGGTTATAGGTGACAAACTCCCAGTTCAAACAATATTGCTAGAACTTGACAAGGAAGGAAAAATCATATTGGAACCTGAAGCAGTCATGGAAACAAGAACTCAACAATTACGCAATAGATCAATTTCAGAGTATCTCATCAAGTGGAAGAACTTACCCACTGAAGATTCCACATGGGAGGATGATAATGTTATGGAGAAGAATCCAGAACTACTCAAGCGTTGAGGACAAAATTTTTTTGAAAGAGAGGGGCATGTTAGGTCCCTATAATACAAGTGTAGCCCCTTATTGTTATTATTAGTGTAGCCCCTTCTTGTTATTATTAGTATAGCCCCTTATTGTTATTGTTGTGCCCATATAGTCCCCATAGTGTTATTATTGTGCCCCATAGAAGCCCACTATTATTATTGTTGTGCCCTTACATTATTATTGTTATGCAAGCTCTCATTATATTGGGACCCCTTAGATTCCTATATATAGAAAGTAGGTTTTTGTCATTTGAATCATCCAAGAATTGTTCATTTATGTAATGTAAAGGAGGTTTACACCATGAAGAGGCTTATTTCTAAGTCCTTGATCTATCTTTTCTTCTATTTTGTGAGTTGGTTGCATAACAAGCAGACAGATTGATGCATGATACTAGAGAGAATGTGGAAGCACCCACATCATAGCGCAGGCAGAGGAGGTCACCAGATCGGTACATTAGCTACATGGATCTGATGAGCGAAAGTGTAGAGACTGAGCCATCCTCAATCGAGGAAAAGGCGCAGAAACAACTATGGGTTGATGGCATGGTAGAGGAATATGATTCCATTATCAGGAGCAGTGCTTGGAAGTTGTCCCAAGGCTAGAGGACAAGTCGATTGTAGGTTCCAGGTGGATCTACAAGGTGAACCAAGCAACAGATGGGAGTGCCAAGAAACACAAGGCCATATTTGTGGCCAAGGGGTTCTCTCATGTGGAGGGAATTAATTACGAGGAGACCTTTGCTCCAGTAGCAAGGTACTCTTCAATCAGATCAATTCTAGCACTTTCAGCGCAGATGGGATGGAAGATACATCAGATGGATGTGAAGACAACTTTTCTCAATGGAGTGATTGAGGAAGAGGTGTACATAGAACAACCAGAAGGTTTTGAGACCTTCAACAAAGAGTCGCATGTGTGTAGACTCAAGCGAGCATTGTATGGATTGAAACAAGCACCTTGTGCTTGGTACACCAGGATCGACAACTATTTCACTGGGTTGGGCTTCACCAAAAGTGAAGCGAATGCAAACCTTTACCACATTGTTGTTGAAGGTAAATTGTTGATTATAGTATAATATGTCGATGGTTTAATTATAACAGGTGACGAGAAGCTGATAAAATCTTGAAAAGAGGATTTGGCAAGAGAATTCGAGATGAAAGACATGGGACTCATGCATTATTTCCTTGGTTTGGAAATCGGGCAAGGAGATGGGGAACTGTTTGTCTCTCAAGGCAAGTATGCCAATCAGATACTAAATAAGTTTCACATGTATAGCAACAAACCCATGGAGACTCCATTAGCAAGGAATTGGAGGACGAAAGATGCTACTTCAGGCGAAGTGGTAGAAGCTGCCATTTACAGGTAACTTGTGGGTTCACTAATGTACTTGGTTAACACACAACTGGACTTGTGTTATGTAGTTAATCAACTTAGTCAAGCAATGGTTAAGCCAACAAAACTTTATTGGAAGGAAACCAAACATGTGTTGAGATACCTCAAAAGCACCACTCAGTTTGGTCTTTGGTACAAACGGATAGATGGAGTGAAGCTGCAAGGCTTCACAAATGCAGATTGGGCAGGGAGTCCATCAAACATGAAGAGCACATTCGGAGGAATCTTCATTATTGGGTCAGCAACAGTTTCTTGGTACAACAAGAAGCAGAGATCAGTTGTACTCGGTTCAATAGAAGTAGAGTACATGGTTGCTAGTCAAGCATATCGACATCTAGTATCACCATCTCAAAGATTGTGTGCAGAGGCAGATCATGTTGCTAGAGTACATTCCTACAGAGGAACAAGATGCAAATACCTTGACTAAGGCATTCTCAAGAGGAAAATTCAACTTCCATAAAGGCATGATTGGGGTATTTGATAATCCCTTTCTTGCTGAGAGGGAGTGTTGAAAATGGCACCAAGAAAGGTTCTAATTTAATTTTCCCTTGAATTAAATTAGAAGAAAATTGTAATTCCACATCCCATGACAACCTGTACAAGTTAACTAAGTTAGTTACTTAGTTGGTTTAGTTAATTTGAGTTGAGGGTGTAACTTGAGTCATGTAGAACAATTCCTACTTTTTAGGAGCCCAGGTTGAGTTTATTTTGAGTTGTAATTAATTAAATCAGTAAAATTGAGTTAAAGTCACTTAAACTCGTTCCAATTATTGGAGGAATTAGTGGGAGGTTTAGTAGTGGGGTGTGTACTATGTGATCAACCAGTTAATTGATAATTCGGCCATAAATAACTCATGCATGTGTGGTATATGAGTTACCCAGTTCAGATTGGAGTTCAAGGGACGTGTACTATCAGTTGTATAATCACCCAAATTGTACATGTGGCGCATGCAGTCAGAGGAAGGCCTATGATGGATTGTGTATTTCTGGATGAGGAATTTCCCTAAATAATAGGAGCTAATTCCCAAGGAAACAACGCAAGGAAATATGGACTTCGGCAAGCAGAAAATTGGTTAAGTATTGGCCAAGACTTGTCTAGGACGCAGTGAGATAGATAGAGATAGTGCAGAGGTTGCTCGAGCTTGAGAAAAGCATTGTAATCTTCTCACATTTTCTGACTAATGCAATATACAAATAGCAAGGGATTTTAGATGTGGCTTTCCCCAGGAAATCATTGTGTAATGTGTTGATTGAATTCTTTCTCTTGTATGCTTTGTGATTTTGCAATATTTTAATTGCTTCCATTGATGAGTAGAGTATATTCAAGTCTATTGTTTTAGTAAATTACAATTAGCAATTTTAATTTACAAGGAATTTCTACACTTTGGCCCATGGAAGGAGAGGATTATGCTTGTAATGGAGGAGGTGGAAGTATGGGATGGTGTTGAAGCACTTGTGCAAGCACCCACCGATCTAGGTCAATTGGTGGAGTTCAACAAGAAGAATGTGAAGGGAAAGAGGATCCCTCTAGATGCCATCAAGGACCATTTATTCCCTCATGTTTTAGGGATGCGATATGCATATCAGATGTGGGAGTCCTTGGTCTCTTTGCACCAGAGTTCTAATGAGAACATGAAGATGGTTTTGAGACAAAAACTACGCAACACCAAGATGACCAAGACTGACAATGTCACCTCTGTTATGAATCTAATTCATAACTAATGTAATAAATATAGTCATTAATAGAATAAATACAAATAAATGTAATTACTAAATAATCAATTAGGATTATGTTAAGTAGTCATTAGTTAATTGAAAAGGCATGTCTAAAAGACATGCCCATTCGTGAAAAGGCACCTGCGTAGGTATAAAAGCAGGACCTCATTGTAACTTTCAAATCGTCTTATATCTTATTCATATCATATCAATAAATATTATTATTATAAATACCTCTTGTATATTTTTATAATTAAAGCCATTTTTGCTATCAAAGTCAACAAGCATACAAGTTCCGCTGCTACAACCTCTTTCCTCACCAAAGTCTCAAAGGTAAAGGATGAGTTAGCTGTGATTCGATAGGTTCTTCCTGTTGAAAATTTGTAGGGCTGGTGATTAATTCAAATTCTCTTCTTGATAATTACTTTTGATTTTACTTGAGATACTTATGTTCTCACTTCTTAGCTTATTTATTCTTTCATCAAGTCAATTACCAAAGACACAAAGTTAGGCTCTTCGAGCGAGGGCAAAACCTCTCCCTCTTGGAGAGGAAAACCCGTAAGAAATTCTTCTTATAGATCTTCAAATGACAAGTACCATGACCAAGACTCAGACCCTTGACCTATGAATGCCTCCAAGACCTTGTCACTGCTTATTTGTCTGCCTCCAATGCTGATCCTTCATTTCTGCACCAACTTGCACTGATCTACACCAACATTAGAGAACTTTGTCTCTAACTCTATCCTCCTTAATTTAGCCTCTGTTTAGCAATACACTCCTTCTTGCTTCATATTCACTTGAGATATATTATTTTTCATTTGTGTACTAAAGATAGGAAGGTAAATCATATATTTACCTTCCTTCTATTCCATTACTTCCGAGTGCACATAATTATGGGTAAGTTACAGTTCTTGCGATGCATATAGGTTCCTTCCATACTAATCTGCAACTCCTTCATTGGATCCACAACTTCTGCAAACTAGTTCGTAATTATTGCTTCAGAGTAATCCATAGAAACTTCTCAAACAAATCCGCACTTTACCTCAGTACTTAACATACTTGAACGCTGCTTTAACTTTGTATATAATCCAGACTTCATTGCACAACAACTCCACATCCTTTTCTATCCTTTAGCCCGCACTTATGCCAAACTTTATCACACTGTAAAGTCTCAGAGTTATCCGTAGTTTTATGTTCTTGAGCCCGCACTTGATCACAGGTATGTCCGAAAATCTCAGAGTCAACTTTTGTTACTGTTATGTTTTGCGCAACACAGTAGGTTATTTATAGAAGTCAGGTCCTGTACTAAACCAACCTAACCATGAAGAGATGTGACAGTTCATGAGCCGAATTGCTAGTTGTTTATAGGCTGACTTCTAGAGGAGTTCTTCCAGCGTATTGTAGGTTGTCTTGAAGAGTATTTACACCATTCACGAGCCATGCTTTCATAGCTATATGACAAGGTCTTTGGAGCATATCCTTATGACTAGACACTTCATATATATATGACTCTTGAGTTCATTTACAATCAAAAGACAAAACCTAATAGACATCAAGAAAAAGTCTATTGACCTATAATAAAATTCTTGCTCATGAAACCTGGAGCAACAAAGCTGTAGGCTTGTTGACTTTAATTGTAAAATACACGAGAGGTATTTGTAATAATAATTTATTATATATAAAATGTATAAGTGATGATAAAATGTTACAATGAGGCCCTGCTTATATACCTAAGCAGGTGGCCTTTTATGACTGGGCATGTCTTTTAGACATGTCCTTTCACTAACTTAATGACTACTTACATAATCCTTATTTGACTATTAATAATTATATTTATTAAATTTGTTATGAATTATATTCATAACATTGCCCCTTCCTTCAAAAGCTTTGTCCTCAAAGCTATATTGACAATATCTTCACCTTATGTTTGTCAACTTGAAATATATAATTCATCAACCATCGACATATATAGTGCATCAATAATATTCCCTTGGATTTTTTATTATTTTTAAATAATAATAATAATAATATTATTATTATTATTTTTATTTTTTTAATCTCCCTGTTATTTTTTATTTTAATAATATATCTATATATATATATATGTCCGACCACATATATTATTATGTCCACATTATATAATATGTCACACATATATTATTATGACCACATGTCATGTAGTGCTTTTTTTTTCCCTGAATTGGTGTGCCTCCCCACTTAACCCGTTGAAAGTCACGATGTTTGACGACGGAGTATACATAATATACGCAAGTGACAGGGACGCAGAGGGATGCAGCTTCGTGCTCGATCGAGGTCAGACGGGCCAAACGGCTTCGGCTCCTGTAGACCGGCGGAAGTGTTGGCTGTCAGCCTGGTGGTTTGGCGGCAGAGGGTGAACATGAATTCGGGAGGGGATCGAGTGTGCCCGAAGCTGTCCCTTGTAACAAAGAAAGCCTCGTGGATCACATAGTCGATGGGTAAGCTTTTGGATATGTACAAATATTTCACTGACCGGGACGCGATATTGTAGAGCGCTTCGGCTTTGGTGTTGTGGATGCTAGATGGGACGAACAACACCAAATGAAGCAACATGTTCTCCAATTCTTCGAGTTGTTTAGATGTAAAAAGCTGACGAGCTTCATTGTTCATAAATTGCAACAACCTTGAGAAAGCACTACTCTTGTATTGATTCTACTGATTACCGCTTCCACGTATTCCGAACAGCATATGTAGCCCGAATACCCGCAAAGATCTATTTAACAAGGCCAGCTCCATTGCTAGCCTGAGCTAGGGGATTATTTTCATTGATACAATCCAAAGGCAGTTGATTTCAAACGCAAACAAATGATTTCTGCGCATCCTTGACAGTCACATTTTTTACCATTTCAGCAATTTCATTTAATCTTCTTTCCCTCTCTTGATCTTTCAATCTCTGTTTTCCATCTAATGAATTGAGATTGAATATCGCACCCTTTGTCTCCTTTTCACTAACGAGTTGGAGTTGCCCATTTTTAACTAAAAATACCAAAATTCTACCACTTGTTGGTTCATCTTCATTGTGCTCATCATTCATATACATTGTCCCCACACAATAATAGAAATTTCTGTCACTTGTGAATGAACAACTCAGTATGCAACATATTTGTTCATTAGCATTAAGTGAAAATGATGAAACATTTTCAAGTTTTTTATCATCGAAGAGACGCACGAAATTGAAATTGTTGGCTCTTTTTCTCTCATCGTAATCATTAATATTGTTGGTTCTTTTTCTCTTTTTCTGAGACACACCAAATTGTTCACTCTTTTTCTCGGTGCAAATTGCGAGTGTGTGAGACTGCTCCTGATAAAAAATACGATAGGGCAGTTCCCCAAGAGGTACAGAGGAGACATGAAGTTTCTGAATGTCATCTATTGACCCAATAATAAGGTTTTCTTCCTTTACAATCACAACGGTGTCAGGATGGAGTGTAAAAACTCCGGTAAACTTGAATAAGTATATATTATTATTGATGATAGATGAAAAGATGATTACAATGGGGAATCACCGAGGCTTTAAATATGGCCTCATGGTGTCCCTTGGTGAAGAGACATGATCTTTGATCATGCCCTTTCACTTAATAAAACCTAATATAACTATATCTAACTAACAATTAATAAAATTTACATAACATTGCCCCTCTCTTAAAGATGCTTTGTCCTCAAAGCATATGTAACGATGGACAATGTTGACGAACGCCTGGGTTTCTTGAGCGGCGGGCTCTTGCTTCCCACATGTTAAAAAGATCGTGGAGCATATTCTCGAGTTCAATCTTTTGTTGATTTGGATAGTGAAAATATCTGATATCGACATGGTCGGATCCTGTCTTGTCTTCTGGTGACTCTTCGTGGCTCCCTTTTGAAGATAACATTTCTAACTGATGACATTGTACGGTAGACGTTGGCGCTCCTATTCGAATCATCTTCGTCATCAGAGAGGAAGATACGACTTGATCTTCTGGGGCTTGGAATCCATACAACCTGTGTTTCTGCCCTTTCCACTTAAAACTTATAAACTGCTTCTGATGGTTGGCAGAATAAGTACCTAGAGTTTGTAGCCATTGAATTCCTAAGACCACATCTACTCCTCGTAATGGAACTGTGTAGAATGGAGATTCTAAATGAAAGTCTTTAATCCGCAATTTGACTTTATGGCATTTTCCTACTTGTTCAATCTTCTTACCATCGGCCACCATTACCTTCATATTAGGCATGGGAAAAGTAAAGAGGTTGAGTCTTTTGGCCATGGTTGAATCTAGAAAATTGTGCGTGCTGCCTGTGTCTATTAGAACCATTACGTTGTTTTTTTTAATATGTCCCCTTAATTTTAGTGTCTGAGGTTGCGATATACCTGTCATGGCTGATAATGACACTTGCGGAATAGTTTCGCCATCCACTTCTGGAGAGAATTCTAAGTTGTCTTCTAATCCTTCTATACATGAATCAGTACTGTTAGCGTCGTTAGTTGCTTCACAACTATATAGATTTTTCGCTTTTCCATTAGCACATCTGTGCTTAGGGTCCCAGTTTTCACCGCAGCGTTTGCACTTGCCCTCCCGCATTCTTTGTTTTTCCATACTAGATTTTTCTTCTTCACGAAGATGGGCAGGGACATATTTTGTGTCATCTATATTTTCAGATTGAGGAAATCGTCGTCTCGAATATACTTTTTCTGGTTTTGATAATCTTTCAAATTTCTTCTCAGCAGCTTTTGCTTTTTGCCTTGCTACTCCTACGGACGTAATTTCATGTAGTTCTAGCTCTTCCTGTATGTGGATTTTAAGTCCTGAGATGTAAGACTGGATTAGACGAGATTCCGACAATCCGAGTACTCGTGTTGCCAAGGTCTCCCATTCTCGAGTGTACTCATCCACATCTCCTTTTTGGCGTAATTTGATAAAGGTTGAAAAAAACTTTTCTTCTTTTATGCCTTGAAACCTTTTGAAGAAAGCATCCTTAAATTTCCTCCAACTGATAGCGAGCGTTGTTTTTTTCCACCACATATACCAATTATATGCTTCTCCGTCCATTTTCATGGAAGCATGCTTAATTTTTTCGTCATCACTAGTAATGTCATAAATCTCAAAATATTCTTCTGCTTTATTAAGCCATGCAACGCTATTTTTTTCCTTACCATCAAATTTGGGTAGGTCGATCTTGGCTTTGCGCTGATATGCTAATGGTGGAACAAGAAGGGGATATTGATTAGCGAATGCATTCCAGAGCTGCTTATTTTGAAAATCTGCATTACTATCTTCTTGATGATGTGGGGAATTAGTTTTTTCCTAATGCTCTTCTGAGTTCCTTGAATCTGCGGAATTGTTTTGTTGATTTTGTTCCTTGTTAGGAGATATTGGGGATTGTGTCTGACTTAATTTATCTAGCTTATCATTTAGCTTATTGAAGAGTTCGTTCTACTTTTCTGTGGTCTCGTGATGATTTAGCCACATTTGTCTTTCTATTTGATTTGTTGTATCCTGAACCTTTTTGATGTCGTTGGAATGCCCTGCAACTGTACCTTCAAGGTCGACTAATCTTTTTCCGAATTCTTCGGAATTATTAGTGATCTGTTTCTCGAGATCCACCAATTTTTTCTGGAATTCAGCCATTGACATTGGCGACGACATCAAACGCGTATGAGGCGGGGAGTATTTTTCTGCCAGTTTTCTCCTCTTTTTTCTTTAAAATTAATTAATTAATATTTAATTAATTAATTAATTAATAATAATTTTTTTTTTAAACTATATAATTATTATATATATATAATTTTTAATTAAAAATTATATAATATATAATTTAATTATATAATTATTAAATGGGAATTATATAATATATAAATGAACTATATAATTATAATATATATATATAATTATCAATTAAATTATATAATATATATTTTATATATAATTAAAAAAAAAAAATCGTGTTTTTTAAAAATGTGCCCGTTCCGTTTAAAACGACACACTGTTTCACGAATTTTTTTTTTTTTTTAAATGCAAGTTTTTGTTGTGCAGACAGACGGCGGACGGGTAGGGCAGCGGAAGTTCCGTTGACGTTGGCTATTCACGAAATTTTTTTTTAAACGTAAGTTTCTGTTGGGCGGAGTGTGCAGAGAGACGAATTTTTTTTTTAAACGTAAGTTTCTGTTGAGCAGAGTGTGCAGACAGACGCTGGGTTAATCTCTTCGTATTCAAACTCCGAAGTATTTGTTTTTCAGAGTGTCCCGTAAGTCAATTCCCTGAACTGTGTTGGTTGTTATCGTTCTGCTCCCTTTGACGCAAGAACCAACTATAAATTTTTTTAACGCGCTGATATCTGTATGTTGCGGGGTGAGTCGACGTTTAATTTGTGAGTGAAAGGGCACAACCCCGGACACAATGGTTGAAAAGTCCAACCACAGAAATTAAAAAACAACCACAGAAATTTAAAAAAAAAAACGTGCTTTTTTTTTTCCTGTCTGTCGTAGTGGGGTCAGCCGATTGTCTGCGGCTACCGGAGGAACAACAGGAGAACAGTGGGTCGATAATTATATAACGTTGTTCCAGAATGATTTTCGATTTCCTTTTTTTTTTTTTAAATTCGATTTCAGAAAATTGGAGGCGGAAGGAATTTGGGGGTCGGTGACAGCGGAGGCGGAAGTGTTGGCGGGGGCGGTGACAGGGTAGACGGATATGGAAATCGGGGTAGACGAGATATGAAAGGTTCCAGACGTAAATCACCTCGTGGAATTAGTAATGACCGGGAAATTCCGGAAATGGGTCGACGGTGAACGATCTTCACAAGTGATGATTGTCCACTGTAATGGAACCTGTCCACAGTTTCAAGGTAATCTGAGGTGCACCGAAATTCTGTACTTGGTTTAAAAAATTTCTGAAATTTCCGTCTAAACTCTTTAACCTGATGATCACACAGATCCAAAAGAGCGATGGCTCTGATACCAATGGAGTGTAAAAACTCTGGTAAACTTGAATAAGTATATATTATTATTGATGATAGATGAAAAAATGATTACAATGGGCAATCACTGTGGCTTTAAATATGGCCTCATGGTGTCCCTTGGTGAAGAGGCATGATCTTTGATCATGCCCTTTCATTTAATAAAACCTAATATAACTATATCTAACTAACAATTAATAAAATTTACATAACACAGGAAAAGAAATTGTATTGAAAGAACACATGTGACTAACTTTTGTGAAATGGACATTCATATGTGCCAATGTACAATTGTCACTGTAAATTACTGCAGGAAACTCCGATGATACAAAAACATGTGTCTTGTTCTTAGAGCGAAACGTGGTAAAGTTAATTGTTTTTGTACCGAACTGGATCGTTGCTCTTTCAATCTTGCTCACATCCAAATTCCACGCAGAGTTCTTAGATACTAGTAGTTGCAATACCAATTTTCCGGAGAAATATGATGATTGCATAAAATATGTTATTTTTGAATCACGTTTGAAGAGTAATGATTCCACTATTATACGTCTTCCTTCCATGTTATTACACGTTATTTTATTCTCGCAACAATCACCTTTCACCTTAATTTCACCAACAACACCAAAAACGTTTTTTAAATCTTCTTCATAGGATTCTTTCCCATCCTTTAACGGTGCAGGCATGTCATTAATTTTACATTCATCATTTTCAAAAAATTTCATATTCATATCAGTTTCCTCATCAAAAGCATTTTCTTCTTTTTCTCCATATTCCCAACTGGATTCAGAGTTTGAGTGGTCTTCTTCTTTAGTTTTCATATACCCACTTTGATTGTCATTCATGTCACAACAGTTGTTAAGATCATCTTCATCTTCATGTGGATCTTCTTGTTTCTCAAGATAGCCTTCTTCCACATTATCTTTATCTGAATCATCCTCCTCTTCATAATCCTCATCCACATCAAGACCAACTTCATCTGGATCCTCATCTACATCAATACCAGCTTCATATAGATCTTCTGAATTCCCTGAATCGGCTGAATTGTTCTGTTGACTATGTCCAATATTCGGAAATATTGGTTCTTGCATCAGATTTATCTTGTCCCAAATGGCGTTTATCTTCTGCATTGCTTTGTTATGATTGTCTGTGGACTCGCTATGGTTTTGCCAAAATTCTCTTTCTATCTAATTTGTCGTGTCTTGAAGTTTTTTGATGTCATCAGAATGTCCTGTAAACTTATCCTCAAGATCAATTAATCTTTTAGTGAATTCATCGGAATTATTGATCTTACTCTCAAGATCGATCAACCTTTTGTTGAAATCGAGCATCGACATTGATAAAGACATCGAGCGACAACGATTTCAAGGAACGTTGAATGCAGCAACAGCACCACGGTGGCGGCAGCAGCACCGCTTGTAACAACTGAAGGCAGCCAACAGCAGTGGCGTAGGTGCTTTCTTCCAGGCGAGAAGATCGCTGCTCTGATACCAAATGTAGCAACAACGCTGTAGGTTTGTTGACTTTAACTGTAAAATACACAAGAGGTATTTGTAATAATAATTTATTATATATAAAATGTATAAGTGATGATAAAATGTTACAATGAGGCCCTGCTTATATACCTAGGCAGATGGCCTTTCATGACTAGGCATGTCTTTTAGACATGCCCTTTCACTAACTTAATGACTACTTACATAATCCTTATTTGACTATTAATAATTATATTTATTATATTTGTTATGAATTATATTCATAACAAAACCCATGAGGCAAGCATAACAAAAATACATTTTTATTATCCTTGTCTTCGTCTTTACATGAATACATAATTACATAGTCAATATGAAGTTTGATCCTAGTTACACTCTTCAAAACTCCCTCTTAACTAGGGAGGTATTCATATAGGTACATGGTCACTTTAAAACTGAAGAATCTCATAAGAAGAATCGAAATGGCAATTGCATATGTATAACATCATATCAACCAGCATTGTCCTAGTGCAAGGCCTTGACTAACAATCCCATCTCTCAAAGAGACAATGGGCTACAATGCTGGCGAGACACATGACTTATAGACACCATAGTCATTGTCTCTCCAAGGTACATACTCCACCCAGGTGTTCACAAAGTATGACCTTCTTGGACTATTCTTCTCTTGGGTAGCTAGCACTCAAAGAATATCGGTCCACGACTACTCTTATCTTGAATGCCCTATCTCATTCTCAAAGAGTATCGGATGCCAGATGATTACCCAATCCTCCATTCTGTCTTCCCAGTTGAAGACCAGAATGACTAGATCGGTCTTCATGGTGACTATGTAATTATGTATATATGTAAAAAAGATGTCAAAGATAATAAAATGTATTTTTGGTGTACTTGCTTCATGGGTTTCATGAGCAAGATTTTTATTATGTAGATAGAATTATTCTTGATGTCTACTAGGTTTGAGTCTTCTAGGCATACAAGTATAATTAAGTGTCATGTATATGAAGTGTTTAGTCTAGAAATTATGCTCCAAGGCCTGTCATAATATCATGAAGAAATGGCTCCTAAATAAGACTCGAAGCTACACTCTCAAACGCTGGAATAAAAGTCCTCCATGTCGGCCTATGGACAGAAGTTAAAGTTGGCCTACATGATGGTGAATGGTTGGCCTAAAACAGAGGACATGCCGCTATATATAACCAAACCTATAACTATAAATATTTTTGCGGATTCCTCTGAAATTGCGGACAAGTTTAGGTTAGATCTGCGGACTTTTTTGGACAATGTTTTGAAAATCACGATCGGGATTAAATCGGCGAGGGGAAAAAGTTGGAAAAAATAGTAAAAATCGGGAAAAAATCAGTAAAAATCGGGAAAAAATCGGCACATACAAAAATATTCAATTTTTTTCAATTTTTTTAATATCTAAAGCATCCACAGCATAAAATAAATGCATTGACACATAAATATGAAAAAAAAACTAATATATAAGATATGTAATATCATGTCTAGTGCTACATCACACATAAAACTGAATCATGTCCTAAATACTAAGTCCGGAGTCTCAAGAGTCAACTCAGCCTCAAAATATCAACAAAAAATATAATAATGTATCTCATATCATGAGTCATAATGTCATATACAAAGGAATGTCAATGCACCATATAACCCATGGTCCTATACTACTGATTTCCTCTGCCCCTCTTGCGAGAAAATACAGCAGCTTTGCCTTTTCCTCTAGATGAAGAAGCTGGCGGGACTAGCAATGGACTCTGTTGTGCTCTAGAAGTAGAAACTGAAGCACCGGAACGGGAACCTGTAGCACTAGGAGCTAAAGGAGGCAGACTACGTCCTCTACCGGTAGCAGTGGTAGGTGGTGTCACCTCCTCCTCCTGCTCCTGCTCCTCCTCCTCCACTACCTCCTGCTCTATCCAATCAGGGGCTAACTCCATGACAGGCCTCTCAGCCTCAACCCTCCATTCAGCAATGGTGTCAATCGCATTTAAAGAGATGGCCTCCATATCAGGTGTCTTCTCAAGTTGTCTCACCCACAATCTAAGATTGTAGTAGACATAAACCATGTCATTGAGGCACTGGGCCTCCAACCTGTACAAGGGTCATAAATTAATAAATTAAATATTTAAAAAAAAATAAAAATTAATGAATTCAAAAAATCAGTTGGAATATTTAAGTTTTTTACCTGTTGCGCCTTTTGGTGTGTATTTTTTCAAATACACTCCAGTTGCGCTCGCATCCTGAAGAGCTACATGTTTGGCTGAGTATTCTAATGGCAAGTTTTTGGAATTTTGGTAATCTGCCACCGTAGCTCCTCCACCATGCATCTACAAGTTACAAGTTACAACAAATAAGATAAACTTATATAGTTACAAACATAAGAAAAATTTTAAAATAATGAAAATCTTACCTAGCATTTTAGTAGTCCTATCCTGGACAGCCATGTCGAAGCTCAAGGTGCCACCTGCCATTTTGTATACCTCCATTTCTTTGGATATCTCTGCACGTTCTGATGGAGTTGGCACCATCTTCTGAACACAAGTGAAAAAGCCATCCATGACCTCAGCATCAAATAGGAAACTACATGAGTAAGCAAATCCGGGGTTCAGGAAGATCCCTGCAGCATGAATGGGACGATGGAGTGTGTTGTTCCATCGGTCATCAATCACTTCCCATAAAAGAAGTTGTTTCTGAAACCACTCATCACCCTTATCATCATAGTAGCTGTGAACAACTTCTTTGGCCCTATCCATGGCCTCATACAAGTAGCCCATTGCGGGCTTCTCTCCATCCACCAATCTAAGAACCTTTACCAAAGGTTCAGTAACACTGCACACCTCTTGCACTCCCGCCCAAATACTTTCCTGATATGACACCAACCTGCAGATGGCCTCTCCCTCTGGTTTGCGGCTGATAGTCAAAGCACGCCACTCCTTTGAAAGAAACATTCTCTTCAAATCCCACTTAGAATTCAAGAGGGATTGAAGAAATATGAAACTAGTGGCAAATCGTGTAATAGCAGGCCGCACCAACTCCTTGTTGGTGAATGTTCTCATCAAATGAAGCATAGATGCATGATTAATTATAAATTTTGTAATGCTCTTTGATGATTCTACAATATCTTTGACAAAATCAATCTTTCCGATGTCCTCCAACATCAAATCAAGGCAATGTGCAGCACAAGGTGTCCAAAATATGCTCGGATGCCTCTCCATAAGCATCTTGCCCGCAGAAACATAGTTTGCAGCATTGTCCGTTATGATTTGGACAACATTTTGGGGGCCCACCTCCAGAATGAAAACATCCAATAAATCACATAATAATCTTGCATCTTTGACATGTGCATATGCATCAACAGATTTCATAAACATTGTCCCCTTGGGACAACTGACCAAGAAGTTAATAAGAGTCCTACCCCTTTGATCAGTCCAATCATCTGACATCACAGTGCATCCTGTGACTTTGATGCCCTTAACTCCTCTAATCTCTTGGTGCAGTCAACTTTCTCATTTTGTAGAATGCGTCTTCTAAAGTCATCATATGAAGGGGCTTTGTATCCGGGGCCAACAACAACGATAGCATCAATCGTAGCCTAATAAAATGGGTTGTTCCTGGCAACAGTGAAAGGAATATCACTCCAAAGAAACAGTTTGCCCAACAACCTATCAGCTTTTTCCTTCTCCTTTTTTTTAACAAGGGAGGAGATAGATGGTTGTGACCCGGGAGTGGTTCTAGGAACAAAAAATGAGGAGGCAGCTACAGGGTTGCCTGTAGAAGATGCTGATGCTGAAGAACCACTACCACTCTCACGGTCAACTCTAAACCCTGATATTTGACTCTTCAAAGCTGCCTTGCTGAGTTTAGTTGTTTCTATTTCTTCCAATGAGTTGATGGCTCTTCTGATTATTTCTGGACTGGTATTTGTGCAAGGGCCTACTTCATGTCCAGGAATTTGTGCCAGGTGGTATTTCAATTTGTATACCCCCCTGTCATGTGGTGACCACATAACTTGCAAGTCAAGTTTGATCGGTCGAACCCCTGATCAGGTTCACCAAATTCCCATAAAGGATCCAATTTCCTTGGCATGTTTGCAAATTTGTGGAACTCTTGACTCTTGAGTTTTACTGTAAGATGAACTTTGAACTTTGAAATTTGAACCTAGGGCACAAGAAAAATTGCAAGTTAAAAAATAAAATAAAAAAATTACAATTTTATGTACAACATTTTGATTTTGTTCACAAAAAAAAACCCTCAACACAAGCAAAATAATGGAAAGAAACTAAAAGCACAAGAAGAAATATATATATATATATATATTTTTTGCATTTTTTACCAAAATAAACCCTCTCCTCTTAATATATATATATATATATATATATATATATATATATATATATATATATATATATTAAAAAAAAACACACACACACACAACCAAATGCAATCACAAATGATGAAAAATACATGGGTGATAGAAACCCATGGAAGAACAAGAAAAAAACAAAAAAAAAGGGTCAAATTTGATGCCCATACTTGGAAAAAACATTTTGCCGAAGATACTTAGTCCAAATTCGATTTTTGTTCGCTTGGCTTGCTAAAATCCTTCACTTTTGTCCACTCTTGCCCTTGTAGATCACTTATCTTCCTCCTTAGCTCTCCTTAGCTCTCGTGTCAATGCAAAAATGAGAAACAAAAACATGAAAATCGCATATAAAAGTCGTTGTTTTGGAAGCCCGCGATTTTTATCGTACGGATCGCGATTTTATCACGATGTTCAAACCATTGGTTTTGGAAGGTGATAATCGGACAACACTGAAAAACAATTGCGGAAATCACTGTAGGAAGACGGAACCATTAAGCGATCAAATCTGAAACAGAAATGCGAAAACAAATCTGTGATAAAAGAGCAAAGGAAGTAACTGTAATTGGAGCGAAGTGGGAGGCATCTCATCGAAGGAATAAGGGTTCAGATATATCATTATTTCGAGTCTACATTCCTCTCGCATATCTCAAAAAAGGCGCCGAGGGTATCTACAACGTGAAGGAAGGCAACCTCAGTGCACACAGTACCATCTTGAGCTGAAAGGAGTCATGTATATATCTCTGTCTTGGGTCAGCATGTATCGAGCATAACTCAGAAGGGAGCTAAAGGTGACTGCTGTAAGAAGGAAGGCTACTACAGCATGAATAAAGGTTGGATCTCAGACATTAGTAATATCTAAAGGGTGTTGAAGGTAGGCCGAGAAGAAGACACTAGGAGGCCAAGGATAAGATCAAAGAAAGAGCAAAAAAGAAGGACACTACCTAAGGCTAGGAACCGAGTTCTTCCTAGTATTGGTGTAGAGAAGTGCAGAAAGGAGGGAACAGCTAGAGAAGTTGAGAAGAGCAGTGACAAAGGTCTTGGAAGCAAATCTAGGTTAAGGGTCTAAGTCTAGGTCATGGTACTTGTCATTCGAAAATCTATAAGAAGAATTCTTTGCGGGTTTTCCTCTCCAAGAGGGAGAGGTTTTGCCCTGGCTCTAGGAGCCTAGCTTTCGTGGCTTGTGCATTTTGATAATTGACTTGATGAAAGATTAACTAAGAGAAGACATAACTAACGCAAACAAGTTCACAAGTAATTATCAAGAAGAGAATTTGTATTAACCTATAGCCCTCCAAATTCTCAACATGGTATCAGAGCTAAGGTGCTAGAAAGAGCATAGAGACACTCAAGGATCAGATTTCATGGATGGCATCAAAGCAAGGATTTGATTAGAAGAACGGTCAATCTTCCACAGTGAAAGAAATAAGACAATATTATAGAACCATCTTAAATGTGCCAGCAGATCATTGCTATCTCAAAGTATTACCATCAAAATCTTCAAGACAAGTTGCCTATCATCCTTGATCTTTCAAGGAAGAAACAAAATATCATCATCAATCACCATTCAAAGGAAGCTTCAACCATTTTCAAAGCAAACAAGCTGATAGAAGAAAAAAAAAACATCTACTCAAGTAAGTATATCTATGACTTTATAAGAATCTATTAAAATGTCTCCTTTGAAAAGAAAGAAACAAACTGTTTGGGGTTTCAAACTTTCCATACAAGACAAGGACAATGATGTCATGCCAAATTCATTAAGGGAGATATGAGCCCAAAGGATTCTTATAGAATCCATAAAAGACTCTATCATCTCCGATGTACCAAATCTAAAATCATCAAAAGGAGTATATAAGAAATTAGTGGAGCTATTCTCTGTAAGTACTGCAGGAGAAGCAATCTCTCTGGTCAACTGTAGGAACTAGCAGAATACTATAGTGGTGCTAAAAGCTCTATGAGAAGAATGGGGAAATTTCACTTCACAATTATACGGGAAGATAGAAGTCACACCATTCCACGATTTAGGGTCTCTATGTAAATAGAGGAAACAAGATTGAAAGCCAAAGCTGTTACAGAATCAAGTGAAGGAATCAAGCCTTTGCAGCCATATCTAGGAAGAAAGGAAGATTCGGTAAGTTTTGGTCCTCGGAGTAAAAGAAGAAATGTGGACGAAGCACGATGCCTTGGATATGATGAACTTGGGCATTAAAATAGAAATTGTCCTTAATCGGAAAAAGAACAAGAGAAATAGAGAAAAAGCCCATGTCTTTGAAATGAGGAAAGAGCCTGATAAGAAAGAAGAAGCAAGGGATCTCCACTACAATTAAGATCATCTTCTCCTTTAAGTGATTTCTATTCGTTATATGATATGAAGCAATGTAGCATCCTGATGAAAGCATGGTAAGAGCTCCTGGTGAATCAGCTCCGGGAAAACCTCTTTGATAACATTACTAATTGAAAGCAGTCATCAAGAGCAAGGGTCATCATGGAGACAAATTTATGGGATGTGATGACATATTGATGGAGCAGTCCAAAAGAATGAAGCTCTTCATTCTTGAGAAATTGCTACAGGATGACTCAAGTGAACAAGGGTATGTATATATTTATATGCTAACAATGGATGTTGTGAAGTCATGTCATATGGTTGCAGGTAATGAACTTCTGTATTTAGAAGTATGATCTATGGAGAAGTCTCTCTCAGTGCATGGATCGATGAAATCAACATAATATGTCCTCATGGAATATGAGGTGGTTGTATATGAATGAGAAACTAGAAAGGTTGTACGTTCCTGGGAATGGAGAATGTGTAGAAAGGAAGAGATCATGAAATGGCACCATGTCAAGAGGCAGTTATCATCTGGAAGCCAAGAAGATGTGACTAGGAAATCTCTTGGAAAGATATGTAGACTAACAGAAATCTGGTAAATAAGAAGACCCTTGAAAAAATATATCATTAGGAGATGTGTCAATCTGTATGAAGGTTGCCGATGCCTACAGGAAGATGTCATGGTGAAAGATCACCACTAAGGTAACTTTTGTTCTAAAAGATCATATGTATATATCTATCTGGAAGAATTTGTGCAGGGCTGCTAACCATAAGAAAGGATGCATGATCCTTGGGGATGATTCGAAGGAAAGCAGCATGGCATAACAGTGGACCAGATGAGGAAGACTGATGAATCACATTCTGATAGTGGACATGACTCATGACTGAAATTGATGGATGATCTGTGCGCTATGAAGCCAAAAGTTGAAGATTCCTCAATATCGAAATCCATGACATCGAGGGGAGGAACTCTTCATGAGTAGCAACATTGCTACTGTAGGACTCTGGTTGATGAGGAGCCTGGTGGTAAGTTTCTTGCTTCGAAGAAACTTGAAATATGTCCCTCCTGTGTTAAGAGGGGGTGATGCATGTGATTCTCTATTACATGTGTCATGCACTAGACCAGGACTAACAACCATAAGTCTTAGAGAAGGCCATGTGAAAAGAATGGATAAACACATCATTCTGTTCTTCACCTGGAAGACGGAATGGAGGATTGGGTAATCATCTGGCATTCGATACTCTTTGAGAATGAGATAGGGCATTCAAGATAAGAGTAGTCATGGACCGATATTCTTTGAGGGTTGGTTACCCAAGAGAAGAATAGTCCAAGAAGATCCTACTCTGGGAACACCTAAGTGGGGTATGTACCTTGGAGAGACAATGACTATGGTGTCTATTAGTCATGTGTCTCACTAGCATTGTAGCCCATTTTCTCGTTGAGAGATGGGGTTGTTAGTCAAGGCCTTGCACTAGGACAATGCTAGTTGATATGATGCTATACAGATGTGATTACCAATTTGATTCTTCTTATGAGATTCTTCAGTTTGAAAGTAACCATGTACCTGTATGAATACCTCTCTAGTTAAGAGGGAGCGTTGAAAAGTGTAACTAGGTCGGTCTTCATGTTGACTATGTAATTATGTATATATGTAAAGAAGATGTCAAAGATAATAAAATGTATTTTTAGTGTACTTGCTTCATGGGTTTCATGAGCAAGATTTTTATTATGTAGATAGACTTATTCTTGATCTCTACTAGGTTTGAGTCTTCTAGGCATACAAGTATAATTGTCTAGTCTAGAAATTATGCTCCAAAACCTTGTCATAATATCATGAAGAAATGGCTCCTAAATAAGACTCAAAGCTACACTCTCAAACAATGGAATAAAATTCCTCCATGTCAGCCTATGGACAGAAGTTAAAGTCGACCTACATGATGGTGAATGGTCGGCCTTAAACAGAGGACATGCCGCTATATATAACCAGACCTACGGTTCATTTGTGACACAAGATTTTTGCGGATTCCTCTGAAATTGCGGACAAGTTTAGGTTAGATCTGCGGACTGTTTTGGAAGGTGATAATTGGACAACACTGAAAAACAATTGCGGAAATCACTACAGGAAGACGAAACCATTAAGCAGACAAATCTGAAACAGAAGTGCGAAGACAAATCTGTGATAAAAGAGCGAAGGAAGTACCCATAATTGGAGTGAAGTGGGAGGCATCTCATCGAAGGAATAAGGGTTTAGATATATCACTGTTTCGAGTCTACATTCCTCTCGCATATCTCAGAAAAGGGGCCAAGGGTATCTACAATGTGAAGGAAGGCAACCTCAGTGCACACACAGTTCAGTCTTGAGCTGAAAGGAGTCATGTATATATCTCTATCTTGGGTTAGCATGTATCGAGCATAACTCAGAAGGGAGCTGAAGGTGATTGTTGTAAGAAGGAAGGCTACTACAGCATGAATAAAGGTTCGAACTCAAACTTTAGTAATATCTAAAGGGTGTTGAAGGTAGGCCGAGAAGAAGACACTAGGAGGCCAAGGATAAGATCAAAGAAAGAGTAGAAAAGAAGGACACTACCTAAGGCTAGGAACCGAGTTCTTCCTAGTACTGGTGTAGAGAAGTGCAGAAAGGAGGGATCAGCTAGAGAAGATGAGAAGAGCAGTGGCAAAGGTCTTGGAAGCAAACCTAGGTTAAGGGTCTAAGTCTGGGTCATGGTACTTGTCATTCGAAAATCTATAAGAAGAATTCTTTGCGGGTTTTCCTCTCCTAGAGGGAGAGGTTTTGCCCTGGCTCTAGGAGCCTAACTTTCATGTCTTGTGCATTTTGATAATTGACTTGATGAAAGATTAACTAAGAGAAGACATAACTAACGCAAACAAGTTCACAAGTAACTATCAAGAAGAGAATTTGTATTACCTACAGCCCTCCAAATTCTCAACAGATGTGTCTATCTCTCCCTCTCAGCCAGGGAGGGCCTATTCCACAAGGGAATGTACTCATTCCTATACAAGGAATGTACCTAAGCTCATTCTTAGAATTACATAGTTTCTTCCAAGTAAGAAATTTACCACCAGGCTCCCTCTTAACCAGGGAGCCACAACAACAATGGTGAGACACCCAGCTGTTCATGAAGAATTCTTGCCCTCGATGTCATGGATTTTGATATTGAGGAATCTTCAACTTTAGCTTCATACAACACAGATCATCCATCACTTTCATCCATGAGTAATGTCATCTACCAAAAAGTGATTCATTAGTCTTTCTCATCTGGTCCACCATTATGCCATGTTGCTTTCCTTCGAACCATCTCCAAAGATCTTACATCCTTTCACATGATTGGCAACCCTGCATAAATTTATCTAGATGAATATATACATATGAACTTTCAAATCAAAATTTACCTCAGTGATGATCTTTCACCATGACATCTTCCTGTAAGCATCGGTATCCTCTATTCAGATTGACACATCTCCTAATGATATGTCTTGTCAAGGGTCTTATTATTTACCAGACAGAGTCTACATATCTTCCCAGGAGATATTGTAGTCACATCTTCTTGGCTTCTGGATGATAACTGCCTTTTGACATGGTTGGACTTCATGATCTCTTCCTTTCTACACATCTTTATTCCCAGGAACTTTCAATTTCCAGTTCCTTATTCATATACAACCACCTCATATTCCATATGATGATATATTATGTTGATTTCATCTATCTGTGCATCGTGAGAGATCATAGTTCTAAAGTTCATTACCTGCAACCATATGACATGGCTACACAACATCCAGTGTCAGCATATAAATATATATACCTCATACCTTTTTCCTTTGAGTCATCCTATAGCAATTTTACTAGAATGAGGAACTTCATTCCATTGACCCGCTTCATCAATATGTCATCACATCCTAATCCCAGAATTCTGTAGCATAGAATTTTTTGATGAAACATTTCTTCTTTTATTTCTAACCAATGAATTCATAGAGAATTCCATTAGAAAATGTCATCACCTGTTTCCATGATGGCCCTTGATCTTGATGACTGCCTTCCATCAGCATTGTTACCAGTGAGGTTTTCCAGGAGCTCTTTCACCAAGAGCTCCTAACATGCTTCTATCATGATGCTATCAATATACATTGCTTACTATCATACTATTTTACAACCAACTAAAATCACTTAAAGAGGAAGATGATCTCAACCATAATAGAGATCTCTCGCTTCTTCTTTCTTAGATTTCTTTGCATCAGGTTTTTCCCTTGTATCTGTGACATGGACTTCTTCCTTTTACCTCTTGTCCTTTTCAAATTTAGGACAATATCTTTTATAATGCCCAAGTTCATTACATCCAAAGCATCGTACTTTGTCCATATTTCTTCTTTTATTCTGAGGAACAAATTTCCTGAATCTTCCTTTCTTCCTAACCATGGCTGCAAAGGCTTGATTCCCTTCACTTGATCCTGTATCAGCTTTGGCTTTCAATCTTGTTTCCTCTATTTTACATAGAAACCATAAATCCTGGAATGGTGTTGCTTCTTTCTTCCAATATAAACTTGAAGTGAAGTTTCCCCATTCTTCTAGTAGAGCATTCAACACCACTGTAGTCATCTTAGTGTCAAACATTACTTCTCCTAGTTCCCACAGTTGGTCTCTTATTTTAGAAATCCTCATAAAGTATGAAGTGATTCCTTCTTCTCTTGACAATTTCATTTTGTATAGTTCTTGTCTCAGAGAGATTGCTTCTCCTGCAGTACTCATAGAGAATAGCTCCACCAGTTTCTCATATATTTCTTTTGCAAATTTCGGTTTTGATACATAGGGAATGAGAGAGTCCTTAATGGATTCTATGAGAATACTCTGGGCTCTAATTTCTCCTTTCATGTACTTGGCATGAGCCAGAGCATCTTCTTCTGAGGGTCGAATATTAGATCCTTCGATGTAGCCCATAACTTTGTCTTCAATTAGATTCAAATATGTCCTTCTTCCATGCACTAAAGTTTGATGACCCAACCAATTTGTTGCTCTCTTTATATTAATTCATCTTGACAGATTTAAATAAGGTCATAGATACTTACTTGAGATGAGTAAGTTGCAGCTTCCTTGATATTGATGAAGATGAAGTCATGAACTTCTTTTAAGAATGAAATCTCCAATGTAGGTGTTCTTGGATCCTTGATGATAAAGGATATCTTCAAAAGATGATGATTCTTCCAACAATGTTTTGAATATAAATTCGATGGCAAAGATTATTTTCTTGATGGGTTGATCTTATGAATGAGATGGAAGATCTTTCTTGAAATAGCTTGAGAGTCTTCCTTGCAAACTGATTTGACTTTTCAACCCAAACTTTGATCTTTGCTTCCTGGAGTGTCTTCTTGTCAAGTAGCCCTTGTCTTCAGCACCTTAACTCTGATACCATGTTGAGAATTTGTAGGGCTGGTGATTAATTCAAATTATCTTCTTGATAATTACTTGTGAGCTTACTTGAGATACTTATGTTTTCTCTTCTTAGATTATTTAGTCTTTCATCAAGTCAATTACCAAAGACACAAAGTTAGGTTCTTCGAGCTAGGGCAAAACCTCTCCCTCTTGGAGAGGAAAACCCGCAAGGAATTCTTCTTATAGATCTTCAAATGACAAGTACCATGACCAAGACTCGAACCCTTGACCTATGAATGCCTCCAAGACCTTCTCACTGCTTATTTGTCTACCTCCAACGTTGATCCTTCATTTCTGCACCAACATTAGAGAACTCGGTCTCTAACTCTATCCTCCTTAATTTAGTCTTCGTTTACCAATACACTCCTTCTTGCTTCATATTCACTTGAGATATATTATTTTTCATTTGTGTACTAAATTTTAGATAGGAAGGTAAATCACAGATTTACCTTCCTTTTATTCTCTTACTTCAGAGTGCACATCATTATGGGTAAGTTACAGTTCTTGCTACGCATATAGGTTCCTTCCATACTAATCCACAACTCCACTGAATCCGCAGCTTCTTCACACGGTACGTAATTATTGCTTCAGAGTAATCCATAGAAACTTCTCAAACAGATCCACACTTTACCTCAGTACTTAACATACTTGAACGTTGCTTTAACTTTGTATATAATCCAGACTTCATTGCACAACAACTCCGCATCCTTTTCTGTCCTTTAACCCGCACTTATGCCAAACTTTATCACGTTGTAAAGTCTCAGAGTTATCCGCAGTTTTCTGTTCTTGAACCCGCACTTGATCACAGGTATGTCCGAAAATATTATAGTAGTCAAGTTTTGTTACTGTTCTGTTCTGCATAATACAGTATGCTATTTATAGTGGTCAGGTCCCGTAATAAGTTGACTTGACCATGAAGAGATGTGACGGTTCATGAGCTGACTTGTTAGATGTTTATAAGCAGACTTGTAGAGGAGTTCTTCTAGCGTATTGTAGGTGTTCTTGAAGAGTATTTACACCATTCTTGAGCTATGCTTTCACAACTATATGGCAAGGTCATTGGAGCATATCCTTATGACTAGACACTTCATATATATATGACTCTTGAGTACATTTACAATCAGAAGACAAAACCTAATAGACATAAATAAGAAGTCTATTGACATATAATAAAAATCTTGCTCATGAAACCCATGAAGCAAGCATAACAAAAATACATTTTTATTATCTTTGTCTTCTTCTTTACATGAATACATAATTACATAGTCAATATGAAGACCAATCATAGTTACACTCTTCAACACTTCCAGAGGAGCAGTTGGTTAGTATTTCCTTAGATGGGTTCACCGAGAAGTGGGATGGCTTTATCCACAACTTGGTGGACAAAGCACTTTCCTAGTTGGAGGAGGATGTGGGGCAATTTCGTCCAGAAGAAGATCAGGACGAGTGCAAAGAGGGGCAGCAAGAGTTGTGGGGGAGGTGAATAGGAGAATGTTGCTCTTGCGACAAAGGGCAAGAAGGGAAAGAAGATCAAGACGGGGTCTTCTAGTGGAACAAAGTACGAGAAGGGGAAGCAAAAGGCTAAGGAGAAGGACATGAGCAAAGTGAAATGCTTTGCGTGTGGAAAGATGGGTCACTATGCTATACAATGTCCTAACAAGAAGGGTAAGAAGAATCAGGGAGTTGTTGCTTCAACAAATGTGGATGATTTTGTGGCTATGTTTGATTCTGAGTGTGCTTTGGTGGTAGAGTTTAATCACTCACGTCACATCTTCCCGTGCATAGTTCATAGACAGTGGGGCATCCTGCCCTATGACCGGAGTTGGAGAGCACTTCACAAGCCTTTTAGAGGATGATATTGACTTGGAGGTTGTGCATGGTGACAACTCCGAATTCAAGCCAACAGGTATGGGGACAGTTTCATTTTAGAGGTGACAAATGTTCTTTATGTTCCAGGGTTGAAGAGAGTTTGATATCAATCTCTAGCTTGGAGGACTTGGGTGTGAGGTACTGTTCCGGAAGGGACATGTGTTGATATATCACAAGGGATCCAATATCGATTATGCTAGTGTGATTAGGGCTTGCAGGGGGAGACTATACAAACTTATGTTTCAGCCTCTTTGAGTTATGGTAGCGCAAACCAGTAGCAGCGAGTTATGTAAGTTGTGGCACAGGAAGATGGCCCACTTGCACCATGGAGCTTTCAGGATGTTGAGGGAGATGGTTATAGGGTTGCTTGACTTCAGCACCGAGCATCATCATGTATACAGGGGGTGTGCTTTGGTAAAATACACCAAGACACCTTTCTAGAGAAGTGACAATAGAGCTGCAGGTATCCTAGACTTGATTCATTCTGACATATGTGGTCCTATGTCCCATGTTTCATTGAGTGGATATGAGTACTATATGACATTCATTCACGACCACTCCAAGAGGACTTGGATTTACTTCCTGAAGACCAAATATGAGTCTTCTGGAGATTCCAAGAGTTTAAGGCTCTTGTGGACAACCAAATAGGGAGGCAAATCAAGGTGTTGAGATTAGACAATGGGGGTGAGTACACTTCTGCAGAAATGAGATATTTTTGTGGGAGTGTTGGCATCAAGAGGGAACTCATTGTGCCTTATAACCCTCAGCAGAATGGGGTGGCAGAGAGGAAGAACAAGACTATTGTTGGTGCAGCTAGAGCGATGTTGCATGATTGAAGTTTACCTTTCTTCTTGTGGGTTGAGGCATGTAACACTATTGTATATTTGCAGAACATGAGCCCACACATAGTCTTGGGGATCAACACTCATAAGGAGGTGTATACCACCAAGAAGTCGAAAGTTGGGCACACCAGGATATTTGAGTGCCTTACATATTCACATGTCTCTGAGGAGAAGAGGACGAAGTTGGAACCCACTGTAGAGAGGGGTATCCTAGTGGGTTATAGTGAGACTAGCATAGCCTACCGTATATATCTTCTTGCATAAAGGAAGATTCTCCTTAAGAGGGATGTGACATTTGAGGATGTCTTGGGAGGTTGATCAGGTAGAGCAGCAGGCATGGGACCACACTACAAGTTCCAGGTGCATCAGGTAGTACATCAAGATTAGGAGGTTCACCTTCTTCAGAGGTGACCGGTTCATAGAGCACAATTTTTCCTGATACCGAAACACCTGGTGCAGTTTCATCAGGAACAGTATCTCAGAGTTCAGGATCTCCTTTGGTTATTTCAGAGCCTTCCTCACCATGAGGAGAAGCACCAGTTAAGGATTTTCCCATACCACCATAGGACACTACTACAGGGAAGAGGAAACCAAGATGGCTTCGAGAGACACTTAAGCAGGCTCAAGACGCAGTGGGGAGACTCAAGTGGTCGGTGAGGCAAAGAGGAAACCAAGATGGCTTCGAGAGACCCTGAAGCAGGCTCAAGAGGCAGTGGGGAGACTCAAGTGGTCGGTGAGGCAAAGTAGACCACCATAGAGGTTGGGTGGCTTTGTGGCTGATGTTGTAGAGACGGAGCCAACTAGTTTTGAGGAGGCCGCTAGACAACAAATCTGGAGGGATGCCATGGTGGAGGAGTATGCCTCTATCATGAAGAATGATGTTTGGGAGGTAGTGCCTGCTGGAAATGTTGTCATTGATGGCAAAGGAGTTGGCAAAGGAGGAGCATCTGAAACAGTAACTAGGAAAAGAGAAAAGCAAAGTACCAGAGAACAGAGGCAGCAGAGAGGAGGTAGAGGCAGCATAGAAGGAACAAAGGCAGCAGGAGATAGATGACAGTAGAAGAGGGCTATTTAATAGCATATCTGGAGAGACAGAGTAATGTATATGCCAAAATTTAATAGCAGATTTGGAGAGACAAAGTAATGAATATGCCTGATGTTTCGGATATAGTCTTGATTGAATTAGAGTGTTAATCTCTGTGTAAAGAATAAATTAATTCCTTGGACTCTATTTGGCTTATGCAATTTCGAGCAAACCCTATATGTAGAGGACTCTGGAAATCGGTTTAAGAGTCTATCTACAGGAATAGGCTTTGAATTCCAGTAAATAAATGTATGAGCAATGCAAGGCTGAATTGCCCTCTGTGTGTCGGAGAAATCGACTTCATGTCGATATTGTGCTTGAATGCGCTAAGAACTGTAAGCAAATTCTGTGTATTATGTATGAAAGAAGACTCTGTGTCGGGCTTTAGATGGAGTTCAATTTTGGATAAATCCTGTGATAATGGCTCGTATTTGAGGTTCTGGATTGTAATCGAAAGCATCAGTCTCTGTGAAGAAAGTTCTCTTGCTAATGCAGAACCATAGAAACCCCTTTGAAATTGAATCCCACGTAAGTTGCCATTGCCATTGTCATTCTCGTTAGAATCGACTTGTTTAAGGAAGAAATGAGTCTGTTGTGAGCCACGCTCTGAAACAGGAAGTTGTGGATCGATCACGGTTGCAGTGAGTATCGTGGTCATCGCAGAACTCAATGCGGTTGAATAATCCATGGGGGTTACTATAAGTCGTGTTCTTCTGCAACAAATGCAGACTTTTGAACTACAACCAATAGTTGGATGATTGATATGGAATGGAGCATAAACACGCCGAAGTTAAACAAAATAGAGGTGGAACTAGAGTTAAATGTGCAGTGTGAATGGAGCTATGCATCGTAACAAATGAAAGCACCGTGGTAAAATACCGATAAACTAAAGAGTCAACGTATAAAAGAACGGAATTGTGAGTAGAAGCGGAACCTTGAGCGAAGGAGAGGAACCACGAGCGGAAGCTGAGCAGAACTCTAAAGGTGGAACTCGGAAGACGGAACTCTGACTAATGAACAGTAAAGGCGGATTCCGGTTTTCATCGCACCGCTTTCGTCGGGCAAGCGATATTTATGAAATCGGAGCGATTCCATAGAATGAGCGACACGCGTCCCTGAAAGAATCTGCAAAACCACTCTCATTGCGCGCCATCGCGCGTTATCGTCCGTGCATCTTCGCTAAGCGATATCCGTCATATCAGTGTTGGCTGTGCGATATGTTATTAACTATCGATTGAAGAAATGCATTAACAAGTGGGCTCCACGGAATATGTATGTATTATAATATGCATCGAGATTGATATGAAGGTTTAATATGGTGGATTAACGCAGATACTTATGTGCGATGGGCTTCCTTTATTCAATTTATTATAAAGCGGGCTATCACATTCTACGCAGTGGCCACTATATAATACTTTTTATTATAAAGGTTGAAGGTTGACCCGAATTCTTATTGCATATAAATGAAATACAGTCTGTTGTTAAAAAGGTTTTATAAAAACGCCGAGAGTTATTTTTTGTTTGATTAAAAGGAAGTTGTACATACATCAGTTATATAACTGCAATGAACAGGGAACTGAATAAATGAAAAAACGAAAAAGAGAGTGAGGTTGGATGAATGAGGAAGAAAAAGAGGAAGAGAGGAGTGCTATTCAAAATATACACTGTAATTGAATGAAAGTTTTTAATTGTCTATATTGTTTGTGATGTAATTGGCAAGTCTCCAGAGAAAGATAAAATCCCACTATAAAGTTGAAATGGTACATTTCTCTGAGTAAATTGATAAAAGAGAAGAGAATGCAGAATTGAAGAAAAAGAAATAATCAAGCAGATATGAAGATTGGAGTACAGTAAAAGAAATCAAAGGTACAGAACAGAGCTGATATCCAAGGTAAATCAACAAATGTTTCTTTATGAAAAAGAGGGAGTTGAAGCTTCCTTGCAAGTTGTAGCTTGCAGAATTTGAGGTTGGAGCCTCCTGTAGGTTGGTGCTTACAGAAAACCAGTGGTGAGAGGGAGTTGGAGCTTGCCTTTACATCACAACAATAATAAGATGTGGTTTTCTCCCTTTATGGGTTTCCACGTATATCTGGTGTCTCTATGCATGATGTTTATGTGTTGATATGGTTTATCTAATCTTCTTAATACTTGTTGTTGTCATATTAAGTCTGTTGTTACATTATATTAATACTTGCTGCTCACATTCTAAGACTACTCACATATTAAGTTGAATATGAAATGAAGGTGTAAATAAGTTTTATGAAAAAGTTTTAAAAGTCCATGAATGTGTTAAATTGATTCACCCCCCCCCTCTCAGTTTAACTAAGGGTTCAACAATTGGTATCAGAGCCAAGTTCCTTTTTGTAGCAGTTTAACAACTGAAAGGAGATCCTAGGTTCTTGAGATGGCTAGTCAAGAAGGATCCTCAACGAACAAAGCCCCTTTTTTCACTGGTGCAAATTATGCCTTCTAGAAAATCAGAATGAGAACATACATAATGTCCTTAGGAGTAGAAGTTTGGGCTGCTGTGGAATTTGGATATGACTCTAAGGCAAATGTCTCAGAGAAAGAAGCCAAACAAGATTTTGTGGCTAATGCAAAGGCAATGAATGCAATCTTGAATGGACTGTGTGAGGCAGAATTCATCAAAGTAATGCACAACGAGACTGCCAAAGAAATGTGGGAAACTCTAGAAAATATTCATGAGGGAGACAAAAAGGTGAAGACAGCTAAACTTCAATTCTATAGAGCCCAGTTTGAAAATTTAAAGATGAATGATGATGAAGATATTGCTAGTTTCTTTTCAAGGGTTGCAGAAATTGTCAATAATATGAAAGAACTAGGTGAAACCATGCAAGAATGTGTCATTGTTCAAAAGATCCTAAGATCTTTGCCATCTAGTTTTAATCCCAAGGTCTCTGCCATAGAAGAAATAGCAGATTGGGAAACCTTGACCATGAATCAACTTCTTGGAAAACTAATAGCGTATGAGATGAGACTGCCACAGAAGAAGTCAAATGTAAGGGAGGCAGCTTTTAAGGCAGAAAAGAAGAAAGAAGAAAAAGATGAGATAGGCTCCTGTTCTGATGAAGAAGAGGCCAAATTTATCAGGAAGTTGGACAAAGGCTCAGGTAAGTATAAAGGTAAACTTCCATTTAAATGTTTCAATTGTGGAAGAGTTGGACATTATGCTTCTAAATGTCCTTATAAGAAAACAAAGAATCAGGCTCAGGAATCAGAGAAGACCATATCTAAGAACTGCCAGAAAGGGAAGAGATTCAATAGAAAATCTTTCTATGCTCAGCAAGACAGCAGTGCATCAGAAGACTCAGCTGAATTCTCAAGTGAAGAAGGAACATCAGAATTTGTTTTGATGGCTATAGAAGAGCTGGAAGAATGTTTTTTAGAATATGAGGAAGAAGGTGAAGTGGACCTTGAGGGGGAGCTAAGAAGTGCCTTGGAGGAAATTGACAGACTAAAACTGAAGTGCAGAAAACAGAAAGACATTCTTCTCAAATACGTGAGAGAGGAACAAAATTCAGAAGCCCTCATTCAGTTGAAAGTAGAGCTTGAAGAAGCCAAGAAGGTAGAAGATATTTTACTTAAGCAGATCAAGGATAAAACTCATGAACAATAGAAGTTGGAAGAAGTAGTGAGCCTAAGAAAGAACTTAGAAAAAGCCCAAAGAGAACTATTAATGTATACACCTCTAATGAAAGGCTCTGGACAGTTGGACCAGATTCTAAATGCACAAAGGTCACCTCTGATAAAAACTGGGATAGGCTATGAAGGAGAATCAAGCAAAGGCAAAGAAAAAGAAAACAAAAATATTATTTTTGTAAAAGCAGATGAGAATATCCAAGCAGCTCAAAAGATTTCAAAGGAAGAAGAATCCTGCAATAAAGTAGATAAAAATCAAGAGGAAGCTCAAATGACAAAGGATGAAGTAAATAAACTATCAACTGAAAAAACCTTGCATACTCCTGAATATGTCAAATTTGGAAGTCATCAAAGGAGATTTTTTCCTTCTATGAAAAAAGCTACTTGTTATTCCTGTCACAAATTAGGACACATTGCTGCATACTGTTATACAAGAAGAATAAATACAAACCAGCAAAGGATGCAAACAGTAAAAAGTTTTACTCAAGCAGGAAGATGGAGAAGACAACCTTTTATCAGGTATGCAAATTGTTTTTATGGATACTGTTTTTATTGTAATGATTTTGGCCATAAAATCATTGAATGCAGGAAATATGAACAAAGATTGTTGTTCAAAACCTCAAGAAGGTTTATGAATCATGGAGAGTTTATTCCTACTTATAATCCTGCTAAGGATATATCCAAATGTTGTGTATGCAATAAAAGTGGACATATGTCTTCCAAATGTTCTCTAAGAGAGTGTAGTTCATCATCTCAGAAAAGATACCAAACAAGAGGATCCTTGCAGTGGAAAAAGAAAGTGAATAAATGTGACTTGGCTCTAATAGCTCAAGATCTAAAAAGCCAATGGTATTTGGACAGCGGTTGCTCAAAGCATATGTCAGGAGATAGAAGCAAGTTTATAACCTTTGACGAAAAGAAATCTGGAAATGTTACTTTTGGAAATGATAAAGCATGAAAGATCAAAGGAAGAGGCTCAGTCAGTCTGGACAATGGTAGAGGAAAAGCCCAGGATGTACTATTTGTGGATGGGCTGAAAGAAAATCTGTTGAGTGTTAGTCAAATGTGTGATAAAGGCTGTGAAGTTCTTTTTAGAGCTCAAGACTGTGAAGTAAGATCAAGCACCATTGGAAAAACCCTGATCAAAGGTGTTCGAACGGAAAGCAATGTCTATGTAGTAAAAGAAGAAAATGAAGCATGTCTTCTTAGCAAATTTGAGGAGTCTTGGCTATGGCATAGGAGATTGAGACACCTAAACTTTGATCATATCATAAGTCTAAGCAAAAAGAATGCACTCAGAGATATGCTAGTCATCAAGAAGCCTTCAAATACAATATGTAAATCCTGTCAGCTAGGTAAGCAGACCCGTACATCCTTTAAAACCAAAGAGAAGTTATCTACAAGCAGACCTCTTCAACTTGTTCACGTGGATTTGTGTGGGCCTTCGAGAACTAAAACACCAAGTGGAGAATCCTATTTCATGCTAGTAATAGATGATTTTTCTAGAATGACATGGGTTGCATTTCTCAAACACAAATCGGAAGCATTTGAGAAATTCAAAATATTCAAGGTTTTGGCAGAAAATCAAACAGGATGCAAGCTAAAATGCATCAGATCAGACAGAGGAGGTGAATTTACAGATTATGATTTTGCAGACCTGTGCAATGAGCATGGGATAAAGCAACAGTTCACAATTGCAGGAACACCTCAGCAAAACGGAGTGGCAGAGAGACAAAACAGGTCTATACAAAAGATTGCCAGAGCCATGATGCAAGAAAGTAACATTCCTCAAACCTTTTGGGCAGAAGCAGTACACACAGTTGTGCATATCCTAAACAAAGCTCATTTAAGACCAAACAGTGACAAGACTCCTTATGAATTGTGGCATGGTAAACCTGCATCAATCAAGCATTTTAGAGTTTTTGGAAGTAAGTGTTTTATAAAAAATAATTATGAAAATTTGGGAGAGTTTGATGCAAGAGAAGATGAAGGAATATTCTTAGGATATGCATCTAAGAGTAAAGGTTACAGGTGCTACAACAAAATACTTCACAAAATTGTAGAAAGTATTGATGTAAGATTTGATGAAGAACTATCAGACAAGTTAAGAAGTACAGATTGCAACAATCCTCCGGAAGTTCATGAAGAAGAGAATCAAGATGATGATGAAATAAACAAGCCAATAGAAGATACAGATCTAAGATCAAAAAGCTCCTCAAGATACATTCAGAAGAATCATCTAGAAGATCAAATCATTGGGGACAAGAGTGTAGGTGTACAGACAAGAAGACAGCTAATTGAACAAACTGAAGAGGTATACCTCGCAATGTTGTCACAAATAGAGCCAAAGAATTTTGAAGAAGCCAGCAAAGACAAACATTGGGTGAATGCCATGAATGAAGAATTGGACCAAATTGAGAAGAACAACACTTGGGAACTGGTTCCAAGACCCAGTGAGAAAAATGTCATTGGCTCAAAATGGGTATTCAAAAATAAGATGAATGAACAAGGACAGGTAATCAGGAATAAAGCTAGACTTGTGTGCAAGGGATATTCACAGGTTGAAGGACTTTATTATGATGAAACATTTGCCCCTGTAGCTAGAATGGAAGCTATTAGACTGTTTTTAGCTTTTGCTTGCTATCATGACTTCAAGGTATATCAAATGGATGTGAAGTCTGCCTTCCTGAATGGAGATTTAGAGGAAGAAGTCTACATGGAGCAACCGAAAGGGTTCTCCTTAACAGATAATGTAGACTATGTTTGTAGATTAAAGAAAGCATTATATGGGCTGAAACAAGCTCCTCGAGCACGGTATTCAAGGCTGGACAAATACTTGCAAAAACAAGGGTTCAAGAAAGGGGGAGTAGACAACAACTTGTACATAAAAGAAAATGAAGATGAACTTTTGATTGTAGTAGTGTATGTAGATGATATAATGTTTGGAAGCAGCAAAGATGAATTAACAAAAGGATTTGCTGAAGAGATGAAATCAGAATTTGAAATGTCTATGATTGGAGAGCTTACCTTCTATTTAGGACTACAAATTCAACAAAAGAGCACAAGCACATTTATCTCACAAGAAAAATACTTAAAAGAGATGCTGAAAAGATTTAAAATGGAGGACTGCAAACCTGTGTCAACTCCCATGACTACTGGATGCAAGCTTTGTGCAGATGATGGAACAGCTGATGTAGATCAAAAACTTTACAGATCCATGGTTGGAAGTCTGTTATATCTAACAGCTTCTAGACCAGACATTGTGATGGATGTAGGACTTGTGGCAAGATATCAAGCAGCACTAAAACAAAATCACTTACTAGCAATTAAAAGAATATTCAGATATCTACAAGGGACTGCACATTATGGGCTATGGTATCCAAAAGGCAAAAACTTCATTTTGACAGCATATACAGATGCAGATTGGGCCAGTTGTGTTGATGACAGGAAAAGCACAAGTGGAGGTGCATTCTATTTAGGAGAGAGTCTGGTGGCATGGCTAAGCAAGAAACAAACATCTATTTCTCTATCCACAACAGAAGCAGAATACATAGCAGCAGCAACATGTTGTACACAAGTCATGTGGATGAAGCAAACCCTCCAAGACACGAAGATAAGTATTGATGAACCTATCTCAATCAAATGTGATAATACAAGTGCTATAAGTATATCTAAAAATCCTGTGCTTCATTCAAAAACTAAACATATTCCAATCAAGTATCATTTTCTCAGAGAACAAGTAGCTCAAAAAGTAGTAAAGTTGGAATATGTGCCAACAAAAGAACAGACAGCAGATATATTTACAAAACCTCTTGCTAGAGAACCATTTGAATATTTGAGAGATAGACTAGGGGTAGTACCTGTAGATGCTACTCTCTGATATGAAGAGAAAGCACAGTTTCAGGGGGAGAACAAAAACGACAATATCATTCCAGGGGAAGATTAGCCAGTAAGGAAAGCATAAAACAGGTCCTCAAGATCAAAAGCTTATGGAAAGAGTACATCCAGCATAAAAGAGTCAATGAAGAGGCTAAAGAATCAGTGTTTTAAGATTCAATCCAAAGTTTGGAGCAGCAAGGTACGAAGTCAGCAGAAAAGGGCCTAAACATAACTCGGAGAGAGGAAATGCAAAAAGCAAACTAGGAAATGAGCAACCCTTTGCCATTGATGTCAAAGGGGGAGGAAAAGTGAAAATGGGCTTCTAAAAAGAAAGCAGAGGTTATTGCCATCAATGAAAAAGGAGAAGACTCTTGGAAATGTTGTCATTGATGGCAAAGGAGTTGGCAAAGGAGGAGCATCTGAAACAGTAACTAGGAAAAGAGAAAAGCAAAGTAGCAGAGAACAGAGGCAGCAGAGAGGAGGCAGAGGCAGCATAGAAGGAACAAAGGCAACAGGAGACAAATGACAGTAGAAAAGGGCCATTTAATAGCATATCTGGAGAGACAGAGTAATGTATATGCCAAAATTTAATAGCAGATTTGGAGAGACATAGTAATGAATATGCCTGATGTTCGGTTATAGTCCTAATTGAATTAGAGTGTTAACCTCTGTGGAAAGAATAAATTTATTCCTTGGACTCTATTTGGCTTATGCAATTTCGAGCAAACCCTATACATAGAGGACTCTGGAAATCGGTTTAAGAGTCTATCTGCAGGAATAGGCTTTGAATTCCAGTAAATAAATGTATGAGCAATGCAAGGCTGAATTGCTCTCTGTGTGTCGGAGAAATCGACTTCATGTCGATATTGTGCTTGAATGCGCTAAGAACTGTAAGCAAATTCTGTGTATTATGTATGAAAGAAGAATCTGTGTCGGGCTTTAGATGGAGTTCAATTTTGGATAAATCTTGTGATAATGGCTCGTATTTGAGGTTCTGGATTGTAATCGAAAGCATCAGTCTCTGTGAAGAAAGTTCTCTTGCTAATGCAGAACCATAGAAACCCCTTTGAAACTGAATCCCACATAAGTTGCCATTGCCATTGTCATTCTCATTAGAATCGACTTGTTTAAGGAAGAAATGAGTCTGTTGTGAGCCACGCTCTGAAATAGGAAGTTGTGGATCGATCACGGTTGCAGTGAGTATCGTGGTCATCGCAGAACTCAATGCGATCGAATAATCCATGGGGGTTACTATAAGTCGTGTTCTTCTGCAACAAATGCAGACTTTTGAACTACAACCAATAGTTGGATGATTGATATGGAATGGAGCATAAACACGGCGAAGTTAAACAAAATAGAGGCGGAACCAGAGTTAAATGTGCAGTGTGAATGGAGCTATGCATCGTAACAAATGAAAGCACCGTGGTAAAATACCGATAAACCAAAGAGTCAACGTATAAAAGAACGGAATTGTGAGCAGAAGCAGAACCTTGAGCGAAGGAGAGGAACCACGAGCGAAAGCTGAGCAGAACTCTGAAGGTGGAACTCGGAAGACGAAACTCTGACTAATGAACAATAAAGGCGGATTCCGGTTTTCATTGCACCGCTTTCGTCGGGCAAGCGGTATTTATGAAATCGGAGCGATTCCATAGAACGAGCGACACGTGTCCCTGAACGAATCTGCAAAATCACTCTCATTGCGCGCCATCGCGCGTTATCGTTCGTGCATCTTCGCCGAGCGATATCCGTCAGATCAGTGTTCGCTGTGCGATATGTTATTAACCGTCGATTGAAGAAATGCATTAACAAGTGGGCTCCACGGAATATGTATGTATTATAATATGCATCGGGATTGATATGAAGGTTTAATATGGTGGATTAACGCAGATGCTTATGTGCGATGGGCTTCCTTTATTCAATTTATTATAAAGCGGGCTATCACATTCTACGCAATGGCCACTATATAATACTTTTTATTATAAAGGTTGAAGGTTGACCCGAATTCTTATTGCATATAAATGAAATACAGTCAGTTGTTAAAAAGGTTTTATAAAAACGCCGAGAGTTATTTTATGTTTGATTAAAAGGAAGTTGTACATACAACAGTTATATAACTGTAATGAACAGGGAACTGAATAAATGAAAAAATGAAAAAGAGAGTGAGGTTGGATGAATGAGGAAGAAAAAGAGGAAGAGAGGAGTGCTATTCGAAATATACACTGTAATTGAATGAAAGTTTTTAACTGTTTATATTGTTTGTGATGTAATTGGCAAGTCTCCGGAGAAAGATAAAATCCCACTGTAAAGTTGAAATGGTACATTTCTCTGAGTAAATTGATAAAAGAGAAGAGAATGCAGAATTGAAGAAAAAGAAATAATCAAGCAGATATGAAGATTGGAGTACAGTAAAAGAAATCAAAGGTACAGAAAAGAGCTGATATCCAAGGTAAATCAGCAAATGTTTCTTTATGAAAAAGAGGGAGTTGAAGCTTCCTTGCAAGTTGTAGTTTGCAGAATTTGAGGTTGGAGCTTGGTTTTCACAACAATAATAAGATGTGGTTTTCTCCCTTTATGGGTTTCCACTTATATCTGGTGTCTCTGTGCATGATGTTTATGTGTTGATATGGTTTATCTAATCTGCTTAATACTTGTTGCTGTCATATTAAGTCTGCTGTTACATTATATTAATACTTGCTGCTCACATTCTAAGACTACTCACATATTAAGTTGAATATGAAACGAAGGTGTAAATAAGTTTTATGAAAAAGTTTTAAAAGTCCATGAATGTGTTAAACTGATTCACCCCGCTCCCTCTCAGTTTAACGAAGGGTTCAACAGTGCCACATCTTGATGAGAACTCAGTGGTGACTTCCAAGTGGCTCTACAAGATCAAACATCTTGAGGACGACAACGTGGAGAAGTTCAAAGCTCGATTTGTGGGGCAGGGGTTCTCACAGGTAGAGGGAGTTGACTATGAGGAGACCTTTGCATAGGTTGCTCGCTACACTTCCATTAGAGCATTGGTATCTATAGCAGTTGAGATGGGATGGAGGATTCACCAAATGGATGTGAACATTGCCATTCTCAATGGTGTTATATAGGAGGAGGTGTACATTGAGCAACTTGAGGGCTTTGAGTTGCATGGGAGGGAGTCTCGTGTATGTAGGTTGAAGAAAGCCTTGTATGGACTAAAGCAGGAACTGAGGGCATGGTACGAGAGGATAGATGCCTACTTGCAACAGATGGGTTTCCAGAAGAGTGATGCAAATCCGAACCTATACTTTATTTTGGTAGGTGACAATCCACTTATTATGGATACTGTATGTAGAATACTTGTATATTACAGGGGAGGATAGACTCATCCAACACTACAAGAGAGATCTTGCTTTAGAGTTTGATATGACTGATATGGGGTTGATGCATTACTTTATGGAGTTGGAGGTTTGGCAGGAGGATGGGCACATCTTTGTGTGCCAGGGATGTATGCAGGAGATATCTTGAGGAGATTCTGTATGGATGGTTGCATGCCTATGGCTACTCCTATGATCACCAACTAGAAGAAGCCTCATGATGTTGATTCTGAATTAGTGGATCCCACTTTGTCTCGTCAGCTGATTGGTTTATTGATGTATCTGGTGAACACTAGAACAAATATTTGTTTTACATTCAACACTGATTCAGTTTATGATGGAGCCCAGGAGAGTACACTAGGTGGTTGCAAAACATGTGTTGAGGTACTTACAAGGTGCAGTGGATTATGGTTTGGACTATGTCAGATGTGATGGAGTCAAATTTGGTTGCACAAACTCAGATTGGGTTGGTAGTGTTAGTGATCGAAAGAGTACTTTTGGATATTGTTTCTCATTGGGCTCGACAGTTGTGTCATGGTTCAACAGGAAACAAAGGTCAGTGGCATTAAGCAATACAGAGGCAAAGTATATGGCAGCTAATCAAGCAAGGTGTGAGGCATTATGGCTTCGCAAGATGCTTCATGGTTTATTTGGTCATATGATGAGAACAACTACTATTTACTGTGACAATGAGAGTTGTATTAAACTCTTTGAGAATCCAGTATTTCACGATTGGTCAAAGCATATAGAGATCAGATATCACTTCATCAGAGACTGGGTTCAACGAGGGGCAATGAAGCTTGACTATATATCCACTGATGAGCTGGTAACAAACATTCTCACCAAGTTTCTGCCAAGAGGCAAGCATGTTTTCTTCAGAGAAATGATGGGAGTGGTGAGTAACACCTTCCTCGGTAAGAGGGAGTGTTGAAAAAGTACCAAGGAGAGGTGTTACTAGGCCTTTATCCCTTTTAGCCAAGTGAGCACATTAATGGACTTTTGTCTCAATGACATTTATGAGTTAAATTAATGTGAAGGGTGGAAATGTACTTAGAAGTGTTATACCATGTACTTTTCTAATATTAAGGTCACTTGTACTTTATAAAGTGAGATTATGTGTAAAGTAGATAGTGTATTTTTCTAATATTAAAGTGAGTTGAAAAATCACGTTATAAGAAAAATAGAAAGGTACACAACTTGAAAAAGGTAATAAGAGACTTTTAAGTGATGGGACCAATGTATGAGGGGGGTCATTTGGGAGAAATGATCTCAACCACACATCTTGAGATTTGGAGATTAAATCTCAGCCATTGGGTCTTAGGTTTAGGGATTTAGTCTTTTCCAAGGAGACAAAAGAGGAAAAGGAAGGCTCATTCTTCACTTCACACTTGAGAGAGCATGAGGAGAAAAGAGAAGAGGAAACTTCAAGGAGAGGAGGAAAGATTGCTAAGGAGAAATTTCAACAAGGAAAGAGGCACAAATTTCTAGGAGGGCACACAATAACACAAATTTCGAGGAAGAGGGAAGCTATAGCAGGCACAAATTTGTGAACCATCTCCCATGGTTGGCATCATCATATTGAATCCTATTGGTTCTTGTAAAGTTGTTTTTTGTTGTACAGTTTTGTTTTTAGGCCCATTTTGACCTCAAAATTTCTCTAATGAATATTATTTTTAATGCTAGTACAAGTTGGCCTAGAGAGAGAAATTCGACCTCCAAGATCACATATAAATAGACCTAAGTTGATATCACTTGGAGGCATCACATCACACATCACATCTTTGTTAATCAAGGTTGTCATTGATGTCAACATGGCTTTGACTTGGATGTCAATATTCTTGAGATCCCTGAGTCCAAATGATGATGTCTTTCCCTAAGAAGTTGCCAAGTGTCTGATTGGTGATCTAGTCCCTAAGTACAAGCCCATAACGAGCAGAACTATACTTAATGAAGCCATACTTCTGATGATGTTATACTCTTATATGACCACACTTAATGATGGTGTTTGATGAAGATTGGAAGACTATGTGATGACATGATTGATGATTGAAAGAGAACTTCCTAATGATACTACCTATAACATATCACTGCGCCACTATGTAATACACTCATTTGCTGATGTCCTACCATGATCCTATGATGAAGGTGTTAAACAATGAAGAAGTCTAACAAGAGAAGCCTATCTGCCTACCTCAAATTCTGCACTAATTAATGACCAGTCACATTAAAAAATGTTTTTTTACTATCTTAGAGGAAGCCTCTCAATTTGACACCTATGCCATCTTTTAGAGCATAATTTTGCCTTTCCAATGAGCTATTACTTGGCCTGAAACTCCAAATAATTTGGGAGATATTGATTTTTTAAGTTAAGGAAATTAACTCTGACATTGAGCCGACCTATGCTCAAGGACACATGTCGGCCTCCCTCCAAAGAGTCATGTCCCCTCATTCCAATCAGAATCTGTATATATATGACGTTAGACACCTCATTCTAGCTATAAAATTTCGGTGAAAAAACACAAAAGTTACAGGAGGCCGAGGAAAAGAAAAGGATTATAGTTTGGGGAGAATTTCTTGATTGGGTTGACATTCAAAGCTAAAAATACATAGCTCGGATCACTGAATTGTGGAAAAAATTGTCTTCTTGGAAAGCTCACAACAGCAGAAACTTGTGAATGCATTAAAGTATGGACAGTCACCAGCTTTGGAAGCTCGGACAAGGAGTGGAGACCTCTCTCAAATCTTCAAACCAACAATTGACAACCACTACAGCAGCTCGGAATTGTAGTCCTATGGAGTAGCTTCAAAACAAGCCTCGGACCTGTGTTAAAGCCTCAGACCAGCGATAAAAGAGCTCGGTTCTGTGGAGGAATACCTTTGTTGTATTGCAGATTGGTGGGGAGACTATATTATAGCCGAATTTTGTCTTCAAGTATTTAAAGAGCCCAGACTTGCTGTAACAGTTATCTGAGCAGATTGCAACTCGGTCCTGTGTGTAGAAGGCTCGGATTTCTTGAAGACTGGACTGATATCTGCTATAGCTCAGACTGCTGGAGGACTCGGACTACTAGTTACCTTGGACAGCCACCTCAAACAGTGACAGTCTTTCAAGTCGGACCTGTGGTTGTCCTAAGTGCAAGCTTGATAGGAAACTCAGTCTAGATTACAGTGCTATCCATGTTAAGATCGAACAACTAGCTCGGTGGTAATACATCTGTGGTGGTGACAGTCTTCTATTCTCCTTCTCTATTAGCTGATTTCTCCCTCCTCCTTCTGCCTCTGCAATCCCGCCTCTACAAGCTCACCCACTGAAATCCAATTCCCTTACTTCAGAATCGATTTCCTTCGGGTGTTGAGAATGTCCCCGGCTTGATTTCCAAATGACCCTCAAGCCTCTTCTTATAGTCTTCTCGCTGATGAATCAACGGCCAAGATTATATCTTTAATCAATGGTTCAGATTCAAAGATGACTTGATCTTCGATTTCTAGAAGATTCACACTCTGCTTTATTAATACCCTTTAATTATTTAATTTCTCTAAGTTTAGACTTAGGGTCTGCATTAAAATAATTAATTATTTTAATAAAGCAAGATCCGAGTGGAATTTCCACAAACGATTTTTGGGTTCTCTGGATAATTGTTGTCCAAGCCTCTCCACCAATTTTGAGACTTGGAACACTTCCCAATGCTATAAAATCAACACTCACTCTTAGCGAGGAAAGTGTTTAAGCAAAATACCACTGTACTGCTCTGATTCTAGAACATCTGTTGCGCCTCATCCCTATGTTGTTGCCCTCTATACTGATGCCTGTGACACTATCTCTCCCACTGCCTTATCCGTACTGCAGCTCCCTCTGTCTTTGTAGACCATCCATTCCTCTAATGGAAGGGGTTCTCGACCATCCCCATCTTCTCTTTGAAGTGAACTTAATCATACTTAGAGCCTTGGTGAGGATATATGCCACCTGTTCCCCTGTAGGAGTGTACCTCAGTTGTATTGCTCCCTGTAGGACATAGTCCCTGATGAAGTGGCACTGAATATCAATGTGTTTCGACCGGTCATGAAACACAGGATTCTCAGAGAGCTTAATGCAACTCTGATTATCACACATAATCTCGGTCGGTTCCATCCTCTTCTTGAGTACGTTCAAGAGTAATTTACGAAGCCATATGGCCTTGCACGAAGCTATGCTTGCTGCCATATACTCTGCCTCGGCTGAACTTAGTGCGACAGACTTTTGTTTCCTACTGCACCAGGAGGTCATTCCTGATCCGAAACTGAAATAGTGCCCACTGGTACTCTTTTGATCCACTGTGCTTCCAACCCAATCTACATCTGTAAACCTACTCAACTAGACCTCATTGCCCTTGGTGTACTTCAATCCATACTCAATCGTCCCCTTCACATATCTGAGAACATGTTTGGTTGCTGCTTAGTGAGCCCTCTTTGGTTCCACCATGAACTGACTGAGGGTATTCACTGCATAACAGATGTCTGGTCTAGTGTTGACCAAATACATCAATGATCCGATTAGATGCCTATACAAGGTGGGATCAACCTCATCATCCTCCGTTGTGCCTATCTTCTTACAGTTAGTAATCATTGGCATGGCCATGGGTCTACAGTCTTCCATCTGAAATCTCTTCAGGATTTTTGTAGTGTATCTTCCTTGCCCCAGGAAGATTTCTCCCTTCTGCTGCCAGACTTCTAATCCAAGAAAATAGTGCATCTGCCCCAGATCCTTCATGTCGAATTCTATAGGCAGATTCTCCTTGCAGTCCTTGATGAGCTTAGATGATCCAGTAAGAAACAGATCATCTACATATAATACCAGAATTAACGGCTCATCCCCCACTCTCAAGTAGAGATTGGGATCTGCGTCACTCTTGGCGAATCCCATCTTCTACAAGTAGATATCAATTTGCCCATACCATGCCCTGGGGGCTTGTTTAAAACCTTACAAGGCTTTCTTAAGCCTGGAAACATGAGTCTCCTGCTCATGTGTCTCGAAGCCCTCTGGTTGTTCTATGCACACTTCCTCCTCTATCACCTCGTTCAAGAACTTTGTCTTGACATCCATCTGATGAATCTCCCATCCCATCTACGCTGCTAGAGATATGACATATCTGATAGAAGTGTAGCGAGCTACAAGGGCGAAGGTTTCCTCATAATCGATCCCTTCCTTTTGAGCGTACCCCTTAGCTACAAATCTGGCCTTGAACTTCTCTATGCTGCCATCTGCAGCATACTTGATCTTGTAGATCCACTTGGATCCTACAACTGATTTGTCTTGTGGTCTAAGGACTACTTCCCAGACGTCGTTTGTCATGATGGAGTTATACTCCTCCACCATGGCATCCACCCACACCTAATGTTGAGCTGCCTCTCGAAAGCTGGAAGGTTCTCCAACCTGAGCTACCAGGGCCTGGTATCTATCAGGTTGCCTCCGTACCCTCTTCCCATCTATAGGGGCTCCAACAAATTCTTTTCCATCCTTCAGAATTTGTTGAAGTTATCTACTCGGTCCCCCACTGGTGGTGGGCGGTCTCACCTTCTCTCCTGCCTACTCTTCTTCGAAGGAACTCTCCTCAAAATCCTTGTGTCGTGGAGAGGCACTTGACCCATCCTCTGCAAGTCGTTGAGGTTGTACTAGTGGGTCCTCCTCAATCTACGTATTTGTAGCCATTTCCCAGGATTTCCTCAAGGCTCTCTCCTCCAAGAATTTGACATCCCTCCTTACCACGATCTTCCTGCTCTCTGGAATATAGATGTGATGCTCACTATAGCCCACAAGAAAACCCTTTTCCACAGTCTAATCCTCTTCTCATCTAGAACGTGGCAGTACACCATGCTGCCAAATATCCTGATATGGCTCACCTCTGGCTTGATGCTTGTGAACACACTTTCAGGAGTTACCTTCCCTAATGCTCTATGGGGTACTCTATTCTGCACATATATCGTTGTATTGCAAGCTTCTACCCACAAAATTTTGAGCATATCTTGGTCATATAGCATTGCCCTTGCAACCTCTACTATGGTCCGGTTCTTCCTTACTTCAACTCCATTTTTCTCTAGATTGTATGGAATTGTCCATTCTCTCCTTATGCCTTCCTTTGTGCAGAAACTGGTGAAGTCCTTATCGATATATTCTCCACCATTATCTGATCGCAGCTTCTTGATCTTCTTTCCTGTTGAATTTTCAACCAATTCTTTGAACTCTTTGAACCTTCATCTTTGGTTTTGAGAAAATAGATCCAAGTCTTCCTGGAATGATCATCAATAAAGCTAGCAAAATACTTTGCACCACTGACAGCGGTTGTGGACATTAGACCGCAAATATCCGAGTGTATTAGCTCCAACACGCTCTTCGCTCTGCTGCTTCTTCGAAATGCTACTTTAGCATACTTCCCTAGTACGCATCCCCTGCAGACTTCATCTCTACTTGTGTTGAGTTCAAGAGTTCCTATGACAGTATTCTTGAGAATCCTCAAGGCTCCATGATGTAGATGCCCCATCCTTCTATGCCATAATTCATTCATATCTCTGTCGTCTTTACTGCCAATCAGGGCCACGGGGGATTTAAGTTGGAGCTTATGTAGCTTATGACTCCTTACTCCAATTTGTGCCTTCTTGCTCCAGCTAGGATGTTTGACATACACTTTATTTCCAATAAAGTATACATCATAACCCTTGTTCTAGAGCTGAGACATTGAGAGCAAATTCATCCCCAACCCTGGTACATTCAGAACATTTGTGGCCCAAATCTTGTTGCCAACTTCTATCTAAAATGTTATGGTACCTCTTCCTACGGGGGTACACTTGGCCTTGTTTCCCATAGTAATCTGGAAATTCATCTGTTCTTCTTGGTAGCTCGAAAATCATTCTCGAACCCCCATCATGTAAGCAGATGCTCCACTGTCAATATACCAAACACTTGGAGGAGCCGTGCTCGACACACAAGCAAGATCCTCCTCTAGTCTGGATGCCAACACTGTCATGTCATGTTCCCTCTGCGTTTCTACGTGCTCTGGAGGACTCCATGAGTCCCTCTTACTACGTGAACCCTTCCGGATGTCGAATCTTTGGTCGATAGCAGATCCTCCCTTTCTGTCTTTAGCCTTTTGCTCTGATACCATGTGAAATTTTTAGATCTGAAAATTATTACTGCAGTGATTGATTTGTTTCTCCTACTTATTAGATAAGTTATTTACAGGTGCTTCAGTAAATTTTGAAATAAACACAGCTGCAGTACTTCACTCTAATCAAAAGCAGAAGAACAGAAATTACACAAGTAGCATAATAGAAAACAACCATATGAACACAGTTATTTTTGGACAATTGTCCCTAGAAAAACCCAATGTGGTTAAACCGGTGCAGCAGATGAGGGTTTGTATTTATCTTCAGTAATGAAAATATCTTTTACAAATGTCCTGGTGAGCAAAGTATTTAGCATACACCTGGCATGAATTTTCTAGACACACCAGAAGTATTCTCGACTCTCGGGGTGACCTCCTACACCTTCTGCGTCATCCTATGTATTTGCTCTGCGCATTCCTCCCTGGACTGCGTAACTCTGCGTGGAGGGGTTGGTGCAGCTTCTCAGCACACCCTTCCCTTCGCCCTTCTTCCTTCTTCCCTGTTAGCTGATTTGTCCCTCCTTCTGCCTCTGCAATCCCGCCTCTACAATCTCACCCACTGAAATCGAATTCTCTTACTTCAAAATTGATTTCCTTCAAGTACTGAGAATGTCACCGGCTTGATTTCCAAATGACCCTCAAGCCTCTTCTTATATATAGTCTTCTCGCTGATGAATCAATGACCAAGATTATATCTTTAATCAATGGCTCAGATTAAAAAATGACTTGATCTTCGTTTTCTAGAAGATTCACACTCTTCTTTATTAATACCCTTTAATTATTTAATTTCCCTAAGTTTAGACTTAGGGTCTGCATTAAAATAATTAATTATTTTAAAAAGAAAGATCCGAGAGGAATTTCCACAAACGATTTCTAGGTTCTCTGGATAATTGTTGTCCAAGCCTCTCGACCAATTTTGAGACTTGGAACACTTCCCGATGCTATAAAATCAACAAGGTCAACTTTTTTCTTTGGTCCTTTAAACTTCTTGAAGGTTCCCCCCTTGTGATGAGCAGTATAGGCATTAGAGGTATTGTCTTCTTCATCCTTATTCTTGATGTTTACTAATAATACTTTGGCTTCTTCTTGATTGCATGCATTCCACATTTGTTCGAATGTTGGAGTATCCTTCCAACTGTTAATTCCTTATACAAAAGCACTCCAAGATTTTGGTAGTCCTAGAAGAGCAACAATTACGAGCTCCTTTTCTAGTACAACTTCATTTGTTGCTTGGAGTTCATCTCTTACTCTAGATATCTTTACAAAGTATGATAATACAATATCATCTCTTGTCATCCTTATTGTCCTTTGTTCATTCTTGAGGTTTGCTATTTGACCAACGTTGTTGATGGTGAATAATTTGGAAAGAGCATCATACATTTCTTGAGCTACTATCATAGTCATGGCCAAGATTTCGGTTTCTCTGAATTTCTCCTTCTCTACTTCATCTGTAGGCTTCTTGACTTTTCCTTGAACAAGATCCAAACCTTGTGCTTAGCAAGGATAAGATCTATCCTCTTTTTCCATGCCATGTAGTTGGCTCCTTCTAGATTGTTTTCTCCCTTCATTGAGTTTGTCATATTGCTATCCTCTACTCCTTGTGATGTTCCTTGAAACCCTTTTTCTTCTCTTTTTCAAAAGATTTTCAGTTTTCCTTTTTCCTTCTTCTTCACCATGTTAGCTATGATACCATGTCAGAATATCAAAAAGATAGAAAGATTTTCTAATGTTGATAATTAATTGCGATATCTTTGTGTTCTTATTAACTTTCTTGTGTTCTTTTATCTTTGTTTCATCAAGCAATCATCAAAACAAAACACGAAGATCAATGACACCAGATGTAGGCACTCAGCCACAGCTAAAACACCTATATAGGGAAAACCAAGTCAAACTCTTCCACTAGTAAATCAAATTGAGATAGACCAAGACCTTAAACCTAAAAGACCTTGCTCCTCCACCAAGTCAGCCTCCCAATATAATTCAATAAACTTCAGTAGTCTCTTCTTGTCCAACAACTACAACCCATCAACAACCCAAAACTTTGACCCCCAACAACTTCAGAATTTCGGCCCAACGACAATCCAAAAACTTCGCACGTGTGAGAGATAGATTTCCCAAGAACTCGACTTTGGTCTTCCAGCTTCTTCAATCCTTCTCCAGCAACTTCACTATCGTTTTTTGTGTCCAACAACTACAGATCGAACTTTATGATTTGATACTCCAAATAAGGTTGAATTGTTGTTTTTATGTAGTGTTTGTGTGAGGTTGAATTTCCTTGATGAGGTCGACTTGATGAAGTACGCCTAATTGACCTATTTTACAATAAAATAAATTTTTTTCTTGACAAATGAAGCCCAAGAAGGGCATGTTACAACATGACATGGACAAGGACATTTGACATAAACCCTAGAAGCTTGCAATGGAGGCTTTGACCTATTAAACATTGACCCAAGCATGAAACCCATGCTTCAATAAGTCTATTTCATTTTATAATAAAAATTATTTTTCTTTCTTTTGACAAATACATTACATCATGACTCAAATATAATTATGAAGACCGACACTAGTTACATTCTTCAACAAACTGGCAGAATAGATTCAATCAATGTTGGTCAATGCATTTCTAGAAACGAGCAAGATGTTGACATTCTCATAAAGCCTTTTTCCTAGGGTGAAGCTTGTACACTTCAAGGACAAGCTTAGAATAGTTGCTTCCCTCAGTTAGACAGAATGTTGATGCTGTAGCAACAAGGGATAAACATTCTCCCTAGGTCAAAAGTATTAACCAGGTTGCCATGTAATGTGGTTAGGGAGAATGATCCAAAGATGATCACAGCCCAGAGTGCTCCCCCAGATTACCAAGAGGTACTTGGCTAGTGGGTAGAGTGAGTGCCTTTAGCATCAGGCAAGTGTATTACCATTTAATTGGTATGCAAGAATGGTAATTTCCCGGGGTTTCACCATAGGTCAGAGGTATTGACCAAGTTCCTGGTGATGACTTTGCTCCAATTGACGACTTGTTGAGCATCATGGCCCAGAGTGCTCCCCCGGTGGGTAAAGTGAGTGCCATAATGGTCCAGAGAGCATCAAGGCCTAGAGTGCTCCCCCAGATTGCCAAGAGGTACTTGGCTAGTGGGTAGAGTGAGTGCCTTTAGCAATGGGCAAGTGTATTACCAATTAATTGGCATGCAAGCATGGTAATTGCCTAGGGTTTCACCATAGGTCAAAGGCATTGACCAAGTTCCAAGTACCCTAATTGGTGACTTTTCCACATAAAATGGATAGATACATTAACATAGCAAGCTCATTCAACCTTTTCTTGTGATGGAGAAATTTTTCAACAAAAGAGAACATCTCAAGAAGTCAAGGAGAATACTTCCCTAGCTAAGAGGGAGTGTTGAATTTTTGTAGTTGTAGTCGGTATTCTTCGATTATATTAAAAAAAATCAAATTTTGAATTTGCCTCCAAAAATTTGAAGCCGACTCAAAGGAGGAAAAAATAAATAAATTTAAAATTCAAGTTGCCTCCAAAAGGATCAAGTCACCCAGCGTAAGGGCAACACCCTAATTCCTCTATAAAAAGGAACACGATTTCCTCATTTTGTGACCAATTAAATCTTCACATCATTTAGCTCTTTCTAGCTCGCTCGTGGGGAACAAGTTTGATGAAGGAGCCAAAATTTTCTGAAGTTTCTGATCTATTTGGCCTCACATGTGCAGGCTTGACCAACATTCTTTTCTATGATGTAATTTGATCTTGAGCAGCAGTTTAACTTCCATGTGTGGGCTGCAGAGCTTGAATATTGGCAGAGATTTGACCAAGCTAATCTGGGCAGAATTCAGACCTCTGACCGTAGGTTGACCGAGGGTTTTTGGGCAATCTTTTAACAAAATTTATGGGCAGGTTTTTTTAGCACAGTTTGATCGAGTTTTGGGTTTGTTTGACCAGGTTTGACCTGATTAGCTTATGTGGTCAGTTTGACCAAGTTTGATTGGAAAATCAGATTGTATTTCTTGTTGAATTGACAATTTCTCCTAAGAAAATGTTGTTGGCTTTTTCCCTAGTTAAGGGTTTTCCCACGGTAAAATTTATTGTGCCTTTGTGCATTATTGTTCTATAGTGATCTCTATTGTCCTACTGCATTTATGGTTGAATTTCTCTGAAGTATAATTGTTTAATGATAATATGAATGTGCTAAAGTAATGTCAATACCATTGGAATTAATTATCAGTTTCAGGAAATTTTGTTTGTCCATATTGCACTTGAAAAATCAACGAATCGGTGTGTGTGTGTGTATGTGGAAATTTGTTGGTTTCTTACACTTATGCGTATGTCATCTATGTTCAGTTTTGCTGGTGTTTTAATGATGTCTTTAGACAGTGCTTTTCCCTTGGAATGTTATTCTTTGATCTACCTAATCTCTTGGTTTTTACTTCCCATGCTTCATGTAACAAAGTATACACTAGGATTTTTAAGGAGATATATGGGAAATTAACTTATATTCATTAATGAATGATTTCGAAGGATAAGGTGTCACCTATATACTCAAATAGCAGGTCAACTTATAACTAGGTCTCCAAGAGTAATGCCTCTGAGGACTAGTGTATATAAGATATTAATATATCCATACATGAGTGTATATGATTGTTGGATATTGATATCTTTGGTTATAGTGAGTTATTCTCCTAATGTCTTATGAGTCACTACAACCTATCATTATCATTGTTGGGAGCCTTTTTCCACATGTATATTAGGTGTATTCAATGTTTTTTTCTTCTTTTTGGATAATTTAGATCATGATAACCATCTCAGGGAGAAGATGAAATACAAAATGTTGGGGTGACAAAACGAAAACAAAATGCATCCTAATTGAACCATAGTATTATAAAAAAATCATTTTTATTTTGACTCTTAGAAAATTGACAAATGATAAAATCAACAAACAATACTATAAAAATATCTTTTTTTATTTTGCTCTTAAAAAATAAAAACTTATAACAATAAAAAGTGTACTTTATTACCTAAATGCATCAACAAGTTCTTTATTTTCAGGATCAAGCTTCACTCCTTCATAGAATGCATTTGCGGCTTCATCAAAGCGCTGAAACAAGAATATAATTAATACATGAATCTTATCTAACCATATAAATATACCAAATATCATACACGTACACAAGATATAAAAAACATTACATACAAAATTTATAAATGTACCTCAAAATTTTTCAAAAAAAACATTATTGCAACAAACTTGAAATAGTGTTAATTAGTATAACACCTAAATTAAAAATAAAGCTACTGCAAAAAGGGTAAAAAAGGATACATTTTCTCACAAGTCCTCACCAAAGTTTAACAAATCCATTTCCATCATATCTAATATCCATTGTAATGTACATATAACTACATTACAATATGATACCATATCACATATGTTAGCACAATTCTTTGCTAAGTCATCAATCCATTTTAAAGTTTTTTCTTTTAGGATTAGATTTTGTAAATTTCAAAAAAAAATTGGTCACTACGAAATTTCCAGTAGCGTCTGTTTTAGCCCTTTTCAGACAGTTGGTTATATTTATGTTTCTATCTGTTTTTCTTTTAATCTGATGTTACCGGAAATTCCGGTAACTTTCTCTGTTTTTAAAAAAATAAAAGAAAAGTGCATCCACTTTGTGTCAAGCCACGTGTTTTAGTTTAAAATATATTTTAAATCTTTTTATTAAGATTTAAATCACGTGATAGGAGAGGTATGCTACTATGCGATCAGCCATGTTAAGTTTGAGTCGTGATATATGTGTAGTGTCTAGGTGTCAATCCGCAATAACAAAGCCAGTCGTTGATCTCGTCCTGTCTGTCAGCCGAGTTGGTCTAGTTTCATGTCAAAGTACGTAATTTTCAAATGGAAAAGATCGTGGATCTGCAGGTTTAATGTAATGAATGTTTGAATGGTTACGTATAGACACTGTCAGAAATTTAGGCCAATAAATCAGCATGCAGTGGCGGTGACTGCTTGTCAAAGATCCACTTATTTCAAGCCACCTATAGCATGCCATCTAAAGTTACGCAGCCAACTGAAGACCATGTTGCTATCACATGGTGCATACTACGGTCAAGGATATTTTCCATAATGAAAATCTATTACATGGATGGATGAACCAACATTGTTGTTTTCAATCACCGAGAAAGAAGGAAGAGTATCAATTGTGAGCTTAGCTATTGAAGAATGAGTTTTCTAGAGTACAGCTTGAGGAGGAGTCTTAGATTTCGGACAGGATTTCAGAGGAAGACACAACAACACTTGTTAGGTGAGCTCTTCTAGCTTTGCCACCTATCAGATTTCAGCAGACAGAGTTATTAATGACTGAAGATGACTAAAAGAGGAGGAAAAATAAAACGAATTGAACCACAATGTGTTGACCTAGTGGATGAAAATTCGAATGCGAGAAGGTTGTTTGTCCAAGCAAGGTGGTATTCTCTATTTTCCAGACTGGGAAGCTCTCACTTAGGAGTATCTCAAGAGTTTGCAAATTATTTCAATGGACAAGAAGCCACCATTTATGGTTTTAAATTGCAAGTATCAGCAGATTCAATTGCTGAGGCATTCAACCTTCCACAAAAAGAACAAAGATCCAAAAGGGTTCAAAGGAGGAAAAGGCCACTGTCAAGGAAGCAGCTACAAGAACCACAAGATCAAGATTAGCTATTGACATCAAGTCAGACTTCGACAAGCTTGCTAAAGCTATAGCCCACATGGAAGGAAGGTAAAAAGCTTTCCAAATAAAACACCTTTTTGCTTATCAAGTGCAATTTTGAAAGGCAACTCAAATGTCAAAGAGCATAAGTCTGCACAGGTTTTTCAGTGTTTTATGTGCATTTAAAAAAAAACTGAGCGCTACCAGAAATTCTGGTAGTGTTACAGTTTTTGCGCAGTTACAGGCTTTTACTGGAATTTCCGATAGCGTCTGTTTTAACTGATTTTTGACACCTGTCAGCAAAATTTTCGAGCCAGTTCAGGAAAGATAAGGGCTCATAACCAAATGGATATAACAAGTGACAGTGATAAGTGGTTATGAGGTTGTTGGAGGTCATATTAAATAAAGATACATGGTTATTTAAGAACCAAAGACATAAGAAGACAAATCAACTGAAAAAGGGGCAACATGTCAGCGTACTCAGCAGTTCAACCCAGATTCTCTTCTCTTCTTTCATTTACATTTGTCTTTTCAGTTAGATTTCTATGGGATATGGTTTTAATGTCCTATGACACCTATGTAATGTTAGGAGTAGTGTTTCATTCTTTTTAAAAGAGATGGAAGTTGGTGCCTCTCTTTCTATATATACCATTTGTAAATACCATTTCCAAGTTGGATGTTGGTCTACCTGAAGACTTAATATAATAGAGAAAAGTCTTTTTTCACTTCATGTTGAAGGATTTTGTGACTCAATAACTATCTAATGTATGGTGTGTTTTCTCTCTTTGTTAATTTCTTCTAATTTATGAGTTGCAACAGCTAGTAAGGTGTGAGTAAGAAATTGTTAAAGAATTTAATAGTAAATTATCTATTTTCCAGCTTCCTGCAAATCATATGTGTTGTAGAACATGTTAGTGAAGATTTCATAAAGGATTTTTGAAATACTTTATGCATGTAATCTACTTTCTGAATGTTGTTTACTTTGCATAAACAGAGTTTGTGTAATGAGTCATCATTATAGCTATGTGACTGATTTAGGATATGAATATTTCCTAGAATAAGTATCAGCTATCCATCTCCTATCATTTGTTACACTATGCTCCCTATACTACCAATTTACCCATACAATTTATACTTGTCACAACTTGCCAAATGCATGAAGGTCTTAAAGAATATAAAAAATCATTTCAAACTCTTTGAGAACCCATCCCACCATTCAAAAAACCTTTAAAGTTTGAAATGAACTATGATGTGTAAGGCTTACTCCTTTTGCAGTCAAGTAGTAACTCCTTGCGCTAACAACATATAATAATAAATGTTGATTATATGAAAATTCAAGACTCATTTAATAATAATTTTTAATAAAATTTAATTCGACATAGTAAATTTTGGATTTGGCATAACAAGAAGAGATTTGGAAATATATTAACGGTGTGCACAAAAAAAAAAAATAGTTACCATTATAACACAATTACAATGTGGACATGCGTCCCTCAACCAACTTCATGTTGAGTTGTGGACATTTTCGCAGCCCATGCATCCATGAGCCAACTCCATGAGTACATGCAAGCATCCAAGCCACCCTATGTTGTCTAGAGGGCAATGCCCTCCTCTTCAATGCAAAATGCTCTTCCTTAGTAGGGCATTCTCCAAACACGCAACCATCACCATATCCCCATCATGTAGAATGTCACGAAACCTATTAGGAGATATCCAATGCTCTAGGGAAGAATATGTAGTGAACAATAAATATATTAATATATAACCATAAATACACATAATAATAATAATAATACTAATAATAACAAAATGAACTAAACGATATGAATCTCCAACCATTTTGACTAGCGAATGCTATAAATATTCTATTTATTTTGGATTCATCATATGAAACAAATTAGTTCATTTCATTAGTATCAAATTTGTGTTATAATTTATCCCTTGGCCACACTCTTTTATCAAGCCTTGTCTAATCTCTTATTTTGGTCTTTGATTAGAAATTGTGTTGGGCTTTTAGCTATTATAAATTTATATATTACATTGAAGATTTCACTAAACCACGTTGTCTAGGGCCCAATGCCCTCCTATGGGATGCAAAACACTCCTCCCAAGTAGGGGATTCTCTAAGAAAGCAATTATCTCCATGTTGGCATCATATAGAACGTTACCAAAGCTACTACGAGATATCCAATGCCCTATGGAAGAATATGTAGTGAACAATAAACAAATTAATAAATAACGATAATAATAACAATAATAACAAATGAACTAAACGACATGACTCTCCAACAATTTTGACTGGTGAATCATATAAGAATACCATCACATGGCATTGCATTCATTTATGTCTCATTTCTCGTACTTTATTATGGATTCTTATTCCATAAGCATGGATTATTTTATGCTATCTTATTTATTTTGGATATTCATTATATAAACCAAATTGGCTCATTTTATTCATATCATATTTGTGTTCTCATTCAACCTGTGGCCAAACTCTTTTATCAGACCTTGTTTAATCCAACTTTTAGCCACTTCTATCATTTTAAAGTTTCATTAATTTTGGTATTTGATCATAAATTGGGTTGGGCTTGTTACCGCTTAATCTAGATGGGGCCTTGGGGGGGTTCCTAAGGGACAACTACTAGACCAAATGGCAACAATGGGACAAGAACCCATTGTCACGTCAGTCAATGTCCCTTGCTCTTTATGGACGTTCACCGATGGGAGGAGTCTCGATATGGAGGAAATCACTTGGATGATAGGATCATTGACAAGGTAAAATGTGATTTCCTAGGCCCATTCAAAGGAGAGGCTCAATTAATGGTTTAAACACTTAAAGAAAAATTGAAAGGCTCCCCAAGAAAGACCTATGAGGATGACCTCGAGCTTAGGAATATTCAATCATTATGAATGCCTAAGATCAAAACTTCCAAAATCCCTCACTTGTGACTTTGGGAGAAGCTAGGGTGACTTTCCACGAAAAATCCCTTGAGAGAAATACTATAAAAGACCAAGGGTTGAGAGATATACCGTGCAAAGTGCAAACCTTCAAGAATGATGAACTACAAAGTGAAAACCTTCAAGAAATCCCCAAGTCAAAGCAGCTTCAAGGGTTCCCTCTTGGTGTGATAGTTAGGGCATCAATTTATTTGAAATTCCACAGTCGGAATTCGTTCAAAACTAGAGGATGCCTAGAGGAGACATAAATGAAGAAACTTGTCCGGACGAAATCCTAAAATTCCTCCACCCTAAAATTTTGCACTAAGCCCTAGAAAATATTCTTATCCTTAGAGGACGAAGAAAAGAGAAAGAAAAGAGGTGAAAGAATGATATTTCATTAATTTACTCTGATCACAAAGGATCTAGGACTAGTGCCTAGCTATTGGGAAGATTGGAGCCAAAATGATCAAGATTTAGAACTTCGATCTTCAAGGAGTCCTAAGGAAGCAACCTCGCCCTATGTGGATACAACTTCACAACAAATTTAGACTTGTATACTTCGATATGCAAGATTTGATGGAGTTTCAAGGTAAAAGGTGCACAACCTACCCCTAGGAAAATTCGTTCTTCTTGACAAGATGAATAACATATGCAGTGATCCAATATTACGAGTGTTTCATAAATTCACATTAATTTTTAGGGCACAAGTAAACTCATGACATAGCATTCCATGCATTAGACATGATGAAATTAGCATGAAAAGAGCACGTACATGACAAAAAGAGTATATCCATCAATAAACTTGCCAAATAGAAGCTCCAAAATAGATAGTGAAAATATTCCACACATCAAAATGCATTTAATCATCCAAATCATTCCACAAATTGCAGGTATGAAATCTTTAGAAAGATATATCCCAAATCCAAGGGATGATGAATGAGATAGGATGTCTCTCTTATATTTATACAATCCTTTAAGGGGTTCAAATAGCTTAATTTAGCCTAATGATGCCCCTATAATAAAATAATGTGCAAAATAAAAATACTTTTGGTGACAATCCCACCAAATAGCTCCATAACATGAATAATTAGCCTCTCAAGAGGGTCGAAATGATAGAAAAGAAGCTAGAAGGGTCGTTGGAAGGCCAAATGATGTCCTTCAGGTGCCATAATGAATAGGAAGGCTCCAATAACAATGATGAAGGGAGTGGCCCCTTGATCTCCAAAAAAATGACCTAAGGTGCTCCCAAGTGGTTGTGGGGGCACAAACAATATCCTCATGGGTCTCCCACTAAATAGAACAAGCTTGTGTTCCATCTGTAGGGGATGGAACAAGGATGCAAGCCCCCCCTTATCTCCCTAGGTGAGACAAAACCCCATTTGGGCGCTAGATCAACTGCCAAGTCTGTGGTGCAACTGTGTAACCGATTGGGCAAGGTGGTCCAGGAGCATCATCATCATCAAACAAGTGGGGCAAGAGAAATCAATGAGTGGTGTTGAGGATCCCATTGCATGGCTATTTGATCTTTGGTGTAGTGGAGGCTCGTGGCTCTCAACACTCACCCTATAAATATCATTAAGACCCTCTAGAGGGCTTTGATCCCGTATAGGGAGACCAAACCCCAAGATGAAGATCCATCTACAATCTTATATAAGATTCAATGCATCTCCTCGCCTTCCAGTACAACAACTCATTAGAGCAATTGAGCAAATGAGCTTACAAATCATGGAACCAAGTGGGCACTTCACAGTGGCAAACCCATCCATATTGGGCTTTAGAATGTGCAAGTGTCCCCAGGCTCAAGAAAGAGTTTAAGCAAGGACCCTATTAGGTGGTTTCAACCTCTAAGTGAGTGACAGGTCCGTGGTACATACGTCAAATGGTAGGTGTCATGTGAAATAATGGTGGAATGGAGTAGGGTAGCACGGGAAGGCTCCAAGCCACATGCCATGGTACAAGGGTAGCCATAATGAGGGAAGCCCACACTTGGGTGTATAGATGTAGGAGAGAGAAATCGTGGTACATGAGCTACCCCAACCTTTGTTTTCCCACCCTTCTTCATATGCCCTTCGCCTTTTGTTGATTTTTCTGTTTATAACTGCTCAGGCCTCTGGGGAATGAGAGCATGATGTGAATGATATAGCAGTGGATACCCCCTTAGGGTAGGGCAATTCATTGCCCACAACGGGTTGGGACAATCATGGGTTCCTTAATGATGCAAGGGGATCACATAAGGGGCCCTAAGAACTAGGGTGATGGCCATGATAAAGGGGTAGAACTCATGTTTGGTTTTTGCCCACGTGCTAAATTTTTATGTCCGTGCCATCTTTTGCATTTTATGGTACAATTCCTATTGCAACTGGCCAGATTATACTTTTAACTTTCATTTTAGCTGCGTCAACCTATGAGGTATCGGTCCAGCCCCGAGCCAAAGTGTGGACAAGGGGAAGGGGAGGCTAAAACACCTTATGGACCCAATGGACAAATGTGGACCCAGATGGGAAATATGTGAAAAGAGGTTATGATGAGTGGAGGGGGAGTGATGTATGTGATGTCGGGAAGTGGGACCACGCAACCAAGATCGAGGTTTCCGAAAGATAATAAAATGTATTTTTGTTATGCTTGCTTCATGGGTTTCATGATCAAAGTTTTATTATAGGTCAATAGACTTCTTCTTGATGTCTATTAGTATTTGTCTTCTAGTTATAAATGTAATTAATGGTCATGAATATGAAGAGTCTAGTCAACAAATATGCTCCAAGACCTTGTCATTTATCTATGGAGGAATGGCTCATGACAACCCTCATTAACGCTGGAATAAATGCTCTCCATCTCGGCCTATATACAGTGATGAAGTCGACTCTCAAACATGTTGAAGGGTCGGCCTAAAATCAAAAGTAATGAGCACTATATATAGTGATGTGTTGTGGCTCATTTGGACACATAAAATTGCGGATAATTTCGACATACTATAGCATGACAAAGTCTGGAATATTTGCGAGTTAAAGGCAATAAGGCGCGGATCAGTTTTGCGTACTGTGCTAATACAGTGGATGCGGATCATTATGAAGGATTTGCGGTCAAGTATAGTGCGGTCAAACCTGTAATGAATACATTGATATACACCTGCAATCTAATGACGGAGTAAGGTCTGTGTTCTATGCGTTGTAAGGACTGTGACTAGAAGCATTCGGATGTGATGTTATGCGAAGGGCTAAAAGATTGAGGATCATGTTGTGATACGAAGTCTAAGGGTTATTGCAGTGTGAGAAAAAGAGGAAGGTAAATCTGTGAATTACCTTCCTAATCACAGTTTATAAGAGAAAGTAATATATCTCTAGATTCACGGATATGTGAAGTGAAAGATAAGATCTCGAATAATCATGTCTCCAACAACTGAATAAACAAGAAGAAGCGTTTGAAGATAAACTTAGAGACTGAGTTCTCTAATGTTGGTGCAGGACAGTGCAGGTTGGTGAAGAAAAGAAGGATCAGCATTGAAGGTCGACAAAGAAGCAGTCGCAAGGTCTTGGAGGCATACATAGATCAAGGGTCTCAGTCTTGGTCATGGTATTTGCCATCTGAAATTCTATAAGAAGAATTTATCGTGGGTTTTCCTCTCCAGGAGGGAGAGGTTTTTCCCTAGCTCGAAGAGCCTAATTTTGTGTCTCTTGTATTTTGATAATTGACTTGAGGAAAGACTAAATAGGCTAAGAAGAGAAGACATAAGTAAATCAAGTAAGCTCACAAGTAATTATCAAGAAGAGAATTTGAATTAATCACTGGTCCTTCAAATTCTCAACACATGGAGCCTTAGCTGAGCTGCCAGTGGACTATCACTCGAATGTTTCTCTTGACCTAGTAGTTGCCCTATAGGATACCCTCTTAGGACCCTTGCTAGTCTGAGCGTTAACATTTTTGGCATCGTTGTTGGGGACACGAGACGTGTGTTTTGTTCCCCATACGACATATTGTCATATTATTATAGGTGACTCCAATGAAACAACGAAGCCCTAGTTCTTAATTGAACTTCAAAGTTAATGCTTATAGGGTGAAGCAAGCATCTATCAAGGCATTCTAATTCACCCTGGAAACTCCATTTTAATCTTAATATGCAAAATCATGAAAAATGGACTATTGTTGAAAAGAGATTAATCTTGGTCCTACATTTGCAAAACTCAATGATCAAGACTTTCAAGAACTGCAAAAGGATGTGGAAAAATATGTTGAGTTTTATGAAGATTTATTGGAAAACATGGATAAGGAGTTCATGCTCAGATTTCATTGCTCAACACAAAAGCAATTGTACATAATGATGTGTTCCTATAAGAAGGATCATATGATGATTAGATATACGCTTTTATACATGTAAGTGTTATTTTCATGCTTATTCTTGTATTTACTTTGTCACATGAATGTTGCTGGGATTTTTGCTATACAAGTTTGAAATTTACTACTTTTCTATACAAATTGGTGGAAATTGTCATCTTTTATAGCGTTGCATAATGCCATGGGCCATGTATGAATGGGTGAATGTTCCTAGAGATAATTTGTGTTAAATACATCTCGACAAGTCATCAATTGTTGCAAATTGAAATATAAAGACCTTGAAGCAACTACTCTCATGCCCTAATGCCATGCGAAGATGTTTGAAGGCCTCCTTCATTGGGTTAAATCTTTCCAAACCATAAATTTTCCTTGACTCCATCTCTCCCAAAGGACAAGGCACTAATCCTCCATAGGTGATCACTTCCAAAGCTTATTTCTCTCACTTTCCCTCTTTTTCGAGGACTAGCCTCCATAGGTTACTTAGGTCATCACTTTTCTCACGATTTAGCCATCAATAGAATTCGATCTCTTGACCACTCTTCTGTCGGTGTGTCCTCTAGAAGCCCTCCAAATTTCAAGAAAATTCCGACGATGGGATCTTGGGATATTTCAAGCACTAGCTCGAAGATCGATTACTGAGTATGCCAAAGATCCGGACATGTTGGCTATAATCAACAATCTCCCAGGGAATTCAAAATTTGAATGGAAGAACGATATCTTATGGTACAAAGGGAGAATTTATCTAAATTCCAAATCCAAGTTTATATCAAAAATACTCAAGGAATCACATGATTCCATGTCATCAGGACATGTAGGATATTTCAAAACCTACTACAATGCGCGTCAGTCATTTTTCTGGAAGGGTATGAGTCACGATATTCAAAAATATGTTGCAGAGTGTGACAAGTGTCAAAGGAATAAAACTGAAAACATTATGACACCTGGCTTACTTCATCCCTTAAATATTCCGGCCCAGAAGTGGGAAGAAATATCGATGGATTTTATTGAAGGATTGCCTGTATCAGATGGTAAGGATAAGATCTTCGTTGTAGTAGATAGACTCACTAATTATGCTCACTTCATCGCTATTAAAAAAACAGACTCTGCAAAGCAAATTGCAGAGATATTCTGCAAATATATTTATAAACTACACGGCTTTCCGAAGGTTATTGTTAGTGATAGGGATGCCAAATTTAAGGGAAACTTTTGGAAGGAATTGTTCAACCATGTTGGAACCTATCTCAATATGAGCTCAGCTTATCACCCTCAAACCGATGGGCAAACAGAGGTTGTTAATAAATGTTTGGAAGCCTACCTACGGTGTTATGCTACGGAGAAACAAAACAAGTGGGTCCAATGGTTGCATCTTGCTGAATGGTGGTATAATTCTACTTACCATACATCGACAAAAATGACTCCGTTCCAGGCTCTATATGGATATGAGCTTCCGAAGTGGAAAGATTTTGCTTCAATTCAAACTAATTTGCCAACAGTAAAAAATCAACTAGAAGAACACCAAAAGGTCGTCCAAATTCTAAAAGATAATTTGAGTGTTGCACAGAATCGTATGAAGCAACAAGCTGACCGTAATCGCACTGAGAGATCATTTGAAGTTGGAGACTGGGTGTTTGTCAAGCTTCAACCATACAAGCAGTTGTCCCTTAAACAAAAAGGAAAAAACAAATTAGCTCCAAAGTTTTATGGTCCGTATCAAATTATTAAAAAGATCAGTCAAGTCGCTTATGGGTTGAGCCTTCCCGATACCAGTCGTGTTCACAATGTTTTCCATGTGTCCTGCTTAAAAAAGGCATTGGGTAACCATCAGTTGCCCCAAACAACACTTCCCATTTTGGATGATGAAGGCAAGCTCATTCTAGAACCCGAGGGGATCCTATCTACTCGTGATAAGAAGTTGCGCTCTCGTATTATTACCGAATATTTAATCAAGTGGAAGGACTTGCCCATTGAAGAAGCATCTTGGGAGTCTGAAGCGTTTCGCCAGCAACACCCATCATTACGTATGCTTTGAGGACAAAGCATCTTAAGAAGGGGGCAATGTTATGTATATTTTATTATTTATTAATTAGATTTAGTTATCTTAGGTTATTAACTGAAAAGGCATGATCAAAGATCATGCCTCTTCACCAAGGGACACCTTGAGGCTGTATTTAAGCCCAGGCGATCCCTCATTGTAATCATCTCATCTTTCCTCATTAATAATATATATTTATCAAGTTTTACCAGAGTTTTTACACTCCATTCCCCATTGGCTAGTGACCTCATTGGGATCATTACACTTTATTTCAAGAAGATATATCCATTGATCCTCTTCTCTTCCACAATTAAGTCAGGCTCTTCCTTGGCTGATCAATTCCATACCCTTGACCTAATTTTGGGCATGCTTGGCCTTGTGTGGTCCCCCAACCTATTAACGCCAATTTCACAAAGATCACTTAAAGGTCAAGTCTCAATAAAGATCACTAGGTCTAGGAACCATCTTGACAAAGCATACTCTCAAAACCTAGCCCTAAGGATCCTCTTGGCCCTTCCTTGAGATGACATCACCTTGCTTCTAAAGCAAGCAACCCATGCAATTGAGTCTCTCTTGTGAATAAGCCTTGGAATCACTCGTCATCCTCTTATTGACCTATTCATCTTGTGCTTCCCGCTTTATATTAGGTCTCCTCCCATCGTTGAAAGTCTGTAAAGAGCACAGAGCCTTAGCTGAGGTGACAGTGGGTTATTGCTCCATTGTTTCCCTTGACCTAGTAGTTTCCCTATAGGATCCCCTCCTAGGACCCCTACTAGTTTGAGCGGTAACACTTCCAAAGCAAGCAAGTCAGTTATCTAAGCCTCTCTTGTGAATAGGCCTTAGGAATTATTTCACATCATATCATCAATCTATCTAGCATTGTGATTCCTGTCGTATCAAGACTCCTCCCATCAGTGAAATTTCGTAAAGAGCAAGGAGCTTTAGCTGAGGTGACAGTGGGCTATTGCTCCATTGTTGCCCCTTGACCTAGTAGATTCTCTATAGGATCGCCTCTTGGGATCCCAGCAGGGGATATCCTCGACAACCAATGTCACTAACTTCAAGGTACATAGAGCGCTTGGTGCTCTTCATTAAATACGAGTTCCATACCCTAAACACGACAAAATCCAATGGAAACATTGTGATCCCCCCAATCCTGAAAAAACTGATAAGTCTATTTGATTTTGAGAGAGATCTAAAATTGTACTTTCTCTATATGAAATCCAATGAGGTCGGAATCACTCTCAAACATCCTGAGCCATTTCATGGTAATGTTAAAAATTTAAGTAAAAGGTTCAAAATAAAAGATAAAGGAGAATATCACTTTTACTTTAAGAATTTAACATTACCGTGAATTGCATATCTATACTAGGGCCATAGGCTTGAATATTAGGTTGCCCCACTAAAAAATTCTTGTTTCTTTGAAAAATATTTGTGTTTAGAACATCTTTGATATTTCTTTTGCAAGGAAAGCTAGGGAGAATTTTTTTTGCAGGAGCACGCTCTCGAAAATCGCTCCCAAACAATATACATGAGCGCGCTCCAGGGGTCGCTCTCGATGTGCTCCCTCTCAGAGAGTGTTTCGAGAGCGGATTCGACGGGGGTGGGGGCGCTCCCACACAACATTGGTCTCAAGTTGTTGCTCCCACGTGTTGAATCTTTAGCTTTTATCTCTTTGTTTTATTGTGCCATAATATGTTTTCTTTATTTCTTTTCGATGCATCAACCTAGCATCTATGTTTTCGAGCCCTACTAAAGGTATGTGAACATATGAGTGCCAAATCCCCAAAAACCAATGGCAAGTTGAACTTGAAGAGTGGAAGTGAGATATGGGCTTGTAATGTAAGATGGAAAGTGTTGATTATGACATATGGGAAGATGGAACTATGCGCTTTCAATTAGGGATACCCATGTGGTGCCACTCCTATAACCCAAAGGGTCATAAGGGTGGTCCCTCTAGACTGGGATCAAAAATTAACCCCCATAGTGAGGTGAGAGAAAAAGATCATGGTCAAGGTATATCTTCTAGATCAACCCATAATCCATACAAAATGCGCAAAGACAAACAAGTATAAGCACTTAATCGCAAAATGATCAAAGTACATTTTGAGTGGGAGCCCACCTTGATCCAAGTGTTAATGCTAGATGGGTGAGAAGCATATGGTTGATGAAAGTGCTAGAGATGTATGGCATATCATCAACTAATGGTGGATGGAAGGAGTTGCTACTTGTTTGGCAGACCGGTTGCTTGTCAAATGCGAGAGAAAATTTGTCTCTTGTAGGGTTACCCATTTTCGTGGGTAACACAACCCTAAGGGGAGGAACAATTCTTAGGACAACCCTTTCAAATAGTACAGACAAGTAATAGGTGTTATTGTTGGGAAAAATACTAAGAGGGGGGGGGGGGGGTGAATCAGTATTTTAAAACTCACTTAACTTTTTCTTTTCTTACTCTGGTTTCTGTATGTGAATTTACTGAAGCAAACCTGCATATGTACGCGAATGTTATGCAGACAACTAGCGTATATTCAACGAACTTATATTTTAGTTAATTCCTCATCTGTTTAACTTAAAATAGTGCATTAGTGATTCATTAGAACAGGATAAGGCATCACACATAAGCAACACACATGAACACTAGTATTTAGGCTGGAAATCCAATGTGGGAGAAAACCACCATTGATGTCATCTCTGTCTTCAAATATATTATAATGAAAACTTCTTACAATCTTGTACTAGCGCAGACTCATACCAGCATGCAGGCACCCACCTGCAGAAAACTACAACCTTCACTCGTTCTCCAGCACCTACTAGAAGAGAGCTCCAACCCCCTGATCTCGTTTACCAGCACCCACTAGAAGGGAGCTACAACCCCCTAATCTGATCACCAGCTACTACTGGTAGGAAGCTTTGACTTCCTCACTGAAGGCTCCAACCCTCAACACCAACATGGACAACGTTTCATAAATTTTCACACTAGATCCATCCGCTTCAACACATCACAACCTGTACGCCACTTTTCATCAAATTTTCAAACTGAACCCACTACCATCATTTAAACCCAATACCATATATCAAAATTGAAACTGATCATTGTACCAAGTCATTCAACCAATCATGGAATTGTTGAATCAAACAACCACTGAACCAAAACAAACACTCAACCAATTACCAACTCAAATCAACCAACCTCTTCTTAAACATTCAAAACAGTGAGATCACTATAACCAAAATATCATTACTGAACCCAAAACACTGCATCAACATACTAAAACAACTGCAACCCTGATCAATCATAGGACAAAATATGTATGCTACTTTGCTTAAACAAACCTGCGTATATACGCACTTTTCATGGATGCAACCTGCGTACAGATCTCAACATACCAAATTTTGAATTACTATCAATCTAAACCAGACAATGAACTGAACACAGACATACTGAAACATTATGTCAGATTACAGATTTCTGAACTTCAAACAGTTAGTTGTATCATGGACATTCTTCAACAAATCAATACTCAATCAATTCAACTTCAAACATCACTATTAAGCCCAAATCAACATGAAGACTTCATCAATAAACAACAGATAAACAAAAATACTGTATAGAGAGATAAAACATATTCTTCAACAAAAACCCTAGCTTTCATACGCACTTTTCATAAATCATTTCCGCATGTATACGTGATTTTCAGAAAGAAAAATCGCATACAAATCTAAACATACTGTAGAAAATATACACTATTATTCAGAAGAGAACATGTGTGTGTACACGCCTTTCCAGAGACAAACTCGCATACAAATCTGCGATTTTCAACTTATAACTGTGTTGTACTTCAAAAACTTCAGACATACCTAGATCACGACATTCAAAGAAATAAACATACATCAAATAACAAATCTAGTCAACCCATAAGCAAATCATACAATACATAGTCATTTCAGGTCTAATGATCTTTATCCATCATTGTACTACCGGGTGCATATTTATTTCAAATTAACCACTCATCAATAGCCCATACTATGAAATAATACTTCAGATCAAAGTAATCATCAATCACTCTGACATTTGCACACTCTATCACTTTGATCTTCACTTCTTTATATAGCTTAGGCTTTAGCCAATACCACAGGTCAAAACCACAATAGTGTTGGTGGTAAACTTTGATAGGATTAAATAGTCATTACTTCGCTCAATACTGTGGGCTAATACCATGGTAAAGACCCTTGGTATTTAGAGAATCATAGTGCACCAAATGTACACGCCTGTTGTTCTTCATACTCGCGTGTGTACGTGACTTTGCTTCATAGAACCCGCGTATATTTCTTCAACTGTTCACATTTATAATTTTTTTGTTTCTGACATGTATACCTTTGTCCAATAATTCTGCCACTTCGTTCAATCATTTTCTCACCTGTAAACTGGCCTGTGTACTCATCCTGTCAACACATACTTATCCTGCTATAAGTGTGTTGCCATCAAGGATAACACATACATCATAATGCCAACAATCTCCCCCTTTGGACTTGATGGAAACCGCGTTGGTGTTTGATCTCCACAACCTGTAGATACTTGTAAAACACATCAATTTTGCAATTCAAATACCAAGTTATTCTCTCCCTTTGACATCAAGGGCAAAGGGCAGACCAATGTCGAATCAAGGCATCTCTTTCCTTGTAGAGATAAGAGATCTGATCTAAACTATGACCATACTCCCCTTGAGCACATGTTGAATCTTCTAAAATACGAGGTACATGACTCTAGGACTCAATTGAATATGACCTTTCCTATCACCAAGGATTCAAACTTACATCAACCACCCAACCAAGTGGGGTCACATAACATCATCTACCCATCATGGGATTACATACATAAACAACTTGACCTTCCATGGTCAAAACATGATTAAGCATTACAAGAATTACATTATAGGTCTTTAAATGACCTTTACATCAAATGACAGCTATGACTTTTAGAACCAAGACCAAAAGAATGCAACATAGCATCCTTCAACCAAGTACATAAGTTTCTTGACCAATATTGCAAACATAATGCTAACAATGCATCATTAGCAACAAGGCTAATGCTCCCCCTGAACATGTGCTACCTGTTCATTGTCAGATCCCACATCAACTTATACATCAAAGCATCTTCATCAATCAGAAAAGCATAAATGTCATATTGTACCAACTCATAGATCATCATTACTCAATACCACTTATAAGTAACATCAACAAACCATAACCATCAACATCAGAATAAGAAAGCCAAATAATAATTGTCTGAAGCATCTCAGAGTATTTTCTTGAGTCTATCCCATTGTTTCTCTATCAGAGAAAAAAAAACATACACGATTGTCTGTATAGGAACTCGCGTATATACGTGATTTTCTTTCATAGGATCAGCGTACAAAAAGTGAAATACCGAAAACTTCACAACTTCAGCTCCCCCTAAGCTTGTACAGTCTATACCTGTGTTCATCAGATGCACTGTCAGAAATATAAGCAACCAGAATTATCGAAAAAACCATTGGAATCATCATATATTGCTCCTCCTGAGATTATACATTACTGATCCTGAGCACCTAATAATCATCTTCTGCTCTCATGAGGTCATGTACCTCACATCACTTCTAAAGTCATTAAGAAGTAATCTTGAGAAATAACTGGCTGCAGTAGGGTCAACGTTCCCTACGTTTCTGAGCAGTGTTCCTTCCTCCATATTTTCTTGCAATTTCTAGTTATGTGTTGAAACTTATCCCGTCTCCTGTTTCTATTCAACATACATGACCTGCAATCAGTGGCCTTATGCCCAAATTAGTTACAAGAGAAGCAATATCCATAAAACCATCCTTTATTCCTAGGAGTTGATCTCCCTGTGAAGTGGCTATTTGCTTAAGGTCAAAATAATCTTCTTCTGCAACTGGCTACAATATGTCCATAATTATGACATATAAAGCATTCGATATCATTGATCAGAGGAGAGAATTCATTGACACTTCTATAATTAGGAGCGATTGATTTCCTTTGAGGATTCATGATCCTTGGTTGTTGATCAAGTTGGCCTTTTGTCTTTTTAAACACTTCAAGTTTTGCATTGTTATCCTTTGGATCTTTAGCACTAGCTTGTGAACTAGATTCTCCTTTAACAGTTTCATGAAAACCAAGACCAAGTTTAATAGAGGGAGACCTTTGACTACTAAGAATATTATCCAGAATCTTAGTACTATCTTGAAATCTCAAATGTTTATCTTTTTCTTCTAATTTACCTTTTAAGATGTTTACCTCAACCTCCATTCTTTAGTACTGTTTTTCATTTTCTAGATTATGCTTCTTCATACCTTCTTCAACCCTTCTTCCTTCTTCTACTTGCTCTTTTAATTTGAGAATCTCTTCTTTTAGCCCACTTTCTTGTTCTTCAAATGTTTGAAGTAGTTCTCCATTTTGATTATCTTATTTTTCAAGATCTGCTTTTAAAGAGATGATTTCGGCTTCAAGACCTTCACAATACTAGTTAGATTCTACAACAACAGTTACTGATTTAATATAATCCTTGTTATCATACACTTGCAACTTGTCTTTAAGATTATCAATCTTTTTCAAAGCAAGATCAAGTTTTCTTCTATGATCATAAATTTCCTCTAACCTGTCATCTGCTGAATTAATAGCTCCATCCATCATTGTATGAGATGCTTTATCGTCATGTACTTTCTTTGACACATTGTTAGGGATAGGATTACCTGATAGTTTCTCTGATGAACAATCTTCCTCTGGGATTTCTTCACAAATTGATTGTAGCTTATCCCATACTTGCTTTGCAGATGTATAATGCATAACTTTATTCAATACTGAATCAGATATGCTACAAAATATGTCACTCACTGCCTTACTATTCTTTTTCACTTCCTCGTTTGATAGGGGAATCTTGGTGTAGCCATTACCTACTAAATACCAAACATTACAGTTCATTAGATTAGACTTCATCTTTTCTTTCCAGTGTTGATAATTACCTTTGCTTAGCATAGGTATATCTGCATCGACCATCGTTTCTGACTTGCCTTGATCTTTTGCTTCTAGAGGAATTATTTCTAACTTCTCTTGAGAATGTTTACTTTCACTTTTACCTATGAGTGAAACTTCGGTTGTGTCACTGTCATCATCACTATCAATGTGGCATAGACAAGGAAATGGACTACAATTAGAACAAGAACCCATACCTGTTAGTTCCTTGTTGTCGACTTCTTCATTCCAGATCAATAGAAAACGGGGTGCTCCCAAGCTTGAATATTTTCTAACATCAGTAATTTTTACTGCATCTGATATATCACTATCACAGCTACTAGTTTTTGAATCCTTTATTTGAGCTAACTTCTTTATTCCCGTCATATTGACGAATCTCCTTCAAGCGACCAAGCTTCTTCTAAAGGACCAGTTCTGATACCAATTGTTGGGAAAAATACTGAGAAGGGGAGGTGAACCACAATTTTAAAACTCACTTAACGTTTTCTTTTCTTACTTTGAGTTTTGTACGCTACTTTACTGAAGTAAACCTGCATATGTACGCGCCTGTTATGCAGACAACTAGCGCATATTCAGTGAACTTATATTTTAGTTAATTTCTCATCTGTTTAACTTAAACCAGTGCATTATTGATTCATCAAATATTTGATAAGAAGTAAACATGTGTAGTAAAAACAGAATAAAGCATCACACATAACCAACACACATGAACACCAATAATTAAGGTGGAAACCCAATGTGAGAGAAAACCACTGCTGATGTCGTCTCTATCTTCAATTATATTATTACGAAAACTTCTTACAATCGTGTATTGCCGCAGACTCATACCAGCACGCAGGCACCTACCTGCAGAAGGCTACAACCTTCACTCGTTCTCCAGCACCTACTAGAAGGGAGCTTCAACCCCCTGATCACGTTTACCAGCACCCACTGGAAGGGAGCTACAACCCCCTGTTACTACTGGCAGGAAGCTTCGACTTCCTCACTGAAGACTCCAACCCTCAGCACCATTAGTATTTTAAAACTCACTTAAATTTTTCTTTTCTTACTCTGGTTTCTGTACGTGAATTTACTGAAGCAAACCTGCATATGTACGCGACTGTTATGCAGACAACTAGTGTATATTCAACGAACCTATATTTCAGTTAATTCCTCATCTGTTTAACTTAAAATAGTTGTTAAGCAGGTAAATCCTCTCTGCGGACAGAGATGATCTCTCTAGCCCTAGAGTGGGTCTAGAAACAAAGGGACATGCTAAAGTGTTGCTTCCTAATTATTGAATGAACAAAGGACATGGTAGATCGACCTACCTGAAGTCCAACGCTGTCGTTGTTGCTGTAGGTAGTGGTGGCCTCTCGCTCCTGCCTTGGAAAATCACAATCCTTCCGCCAATACGCTTGGATACCTGCACATAGAACAAGAAACAAGAACAACATACGACATAATGGTTTCACTCATAACTACTAGCCAGTCAAAGAGGGCTAAGCATGTTGCATTAAGCATCTAACATAATACAAAATGGGAACCAAACAATAGTCATGTATATAAATGAATAGAAGGAAGAGTTACAACCAATGCTTTAACGTCGCAGTCTCCTCCAGCAGGGTTTAGCCAAAGCGCGTCTCAGATGCTCGTCAGGGAATTCGGACGGGATGAAGGCATGGACTCAAGCTCTCTTAGAAGTCATGGACTCAAGCTTCCTCAATGTAATTCCTTCTTATTCTATCTTCTCTAGTAATTCAACTATAATATGTTTAATTCTCCAAGTTCAGCTAGCTTGTTCTAAGAGAGATAGCTTCTTCTATAGAGGAAAATGAGGAGTTTAGGATCCCTACAAAGGCAGGAGGGAGGCCTATCCTTTAGGGAGTACCCATAAGAGGTGGAAACCATAAACCTAAAGGAGGGAGTCCGTGGTTTTTCAGTTCAACCACTCCCAATGACTCATCCTTGAGGTGGTTGGAGTGGAATCTCCACCTCTATTTTTAAAAAGCATTCCATAAACAGCTTGGCGCGGGTGGCAAACTGGGACAGAGCGCCAGCTGGCGTGGGGCCTAGTGTCAATCTTCCTCTTTGGCGCGAAGGCATAACTGATTACTCGCACCAAGGCAAAAACAAGGGTTTTTGAGTCTCTGGTCAAGGAATTGTCAATAGAAGGAATATTACTCTCATGTAAAGGGATACAATGATGGTCTTTGCAAGGCATGACACTGCTTATTGATCACGGAAATGACCCTCCAATTGGTGAGATGGGGATTGTAGGGACAGTGACAAAATGTTGTGTAACAGATGCCCCCTAAAGCATGAGGTCAGAGGGAGAGGGAGGGTCGAAATGTTTCATGAAAACGCGTTTGAACCAAACACCGCTGTCGAAAAACCTGCAATTAGGAATACAACTGATATCTCTGATACATGAACATGTGGTATGGGCACAGCCATCCATAATAGCGTATATATAAAAACTAAGATCCGAGGTATGGACGCAGCCATCCAGCAATAAGGATCAACAAATAGACTCAGGTATGGTCGCAGCCATCCGATCAAAAGAGTCATGCAATAAGTCATGATAATCCACCAAAATCCGCAGCCTGGATTCTATCAGACATTTTAGTCTTGCGCTCCATCTCGACCCGAACAAGTACAAATTCAAGCATGCGAATATATGAGCTAAAGTCGAACATGCAAGAAAATCACCTAATTACCAGCCAATGATGAAATTTGTTAACAGGCACGAGAGAAACCACCAATAATGACAATGGCTCTCAAGGCACAACTGGTACAATCCACGGAATGTGAACAGTGATCTGGCATCGAACATTTGCAGAATCACTCGATCGAAGGCCAATGATGTGGACCTTGCATCGAATGCGAAAAACCTACCATTAAGGAAAGCAGGCTCCAAGGTACCAAAATAGAGTCTCTAGATCAAATTCCTAGATAATGAGCTGAAGTCGATAAGAAGTGACCTGATCGAAGGTGGGCCATAATGTTTCCCACATCATCGATACGAGATAGAGGAATATGATGATGAACAGGACCAACAGAGAATCAGAGGGAGGTTGAAAACTGTAGAGGCAAACTTCTCTTGAACATATCAGCAACACGACACTGGATTTGGCAGTATTTGACATCAAAGGATCTGAGGTCATGATGACGTGGCAAAGAACAGATGAGAGATCAAAACAGATTACCCAAACCCACTGAGGCAAAAATGACGAAATGAGATGTCCCCAACCTAAGAGCGACATACTGCCAACATAACTAAAACTTGGTTCCATTTTCCCCCACCATTTCTGGTGAGTACCCCAATTATTTTTAAAACAAGCTTGAAGGGGATAGCATATGCTTGTGTTGTAAGTTTGTCCTTAGGACAAATCCAACCTAATACATTTTACGAGCCCTAGGAAGGAGGAACTCGAGGAACGTCATGGCGACGAAATCTGATGTCATCAGGGTTTAACGAGTTTGACAAAGGGAGAACTCTGCATCTTTTCATGTTTAGAGAGTTTGAAAAGAAGGCAGAAAAGAAAACTCCATCATGACCCTTTTCGTAAATAGTCTCTCAGATCCGAAAAGGTAGAAAACAATATCTGAAAGAACCTCTCAGTCGTGATAGGCTAAGGTATTCCTTTTTCGTAAATAATCTATCCCAGCTCAAAAAATGGGTAAATGTATACAGGGTAGATATCGCTTTGCAGCCATTTAACGAGTTCGAAATGACAAGAGTCTCGGCAATCTTTCCAATTTTAGAGAGTCAGAAAAGAGCTGAAAGATGACTCTAGCAGCGACTTTTTCGTGTTTTTACTGAGTCCGAAAAAGTATAAAATTTAACTCGTTACTTCATCACTATGGCTTGAAAAACCTGTTGTTGCACAAGAGACACGTGTAAAACCCATTTTTTGAAAATAATATAATAAAATAATCGAAAAACATGTCTTAAAACCTAATTAGGGTATGCCAAAAATGGTAAAAATAATTACTTTTCACTTCTTTACCTCTTGTGGAGCAATAGTTACCCATTTTACTGTGCAATCTTGCGGCGACGATAGCGGCCAATCCAGCAGACCAATCTCAAATCCGTCAGTTCCAGGTAAGAACCGAGATCTCTCCCTTTATTTTGAGTCATTTCTTACTTCCTGCAACTTCCAATTTTGAATTCTGGGAGAGGAAATGTGAATATTAGGGCACGAAAGTTGGCACGAGTTTCGGGCACGGAGTTGCGCCAACCGCCCAATTTTCTACACTAGGGTGCACCAACGGTGCAAACCATTTTTCGTGCAAAATGCAAGTCAAATACCCTAATTGTTCACAAATCTAAGCTTCAAAAATAGCTAATACTATTCATATGAATGTGTTTGCAGGTAAAAAGCGGTGAAATGGTAATTGAATGGAAAGAACGGGAACACAACGAAGAGGACGAGCTTGCCATGGAAAATAAGAGATGCATGGAAGCTCTTCGAGATTGTGGACTGGAGAAGTTCTTCTTGACACCATGTCTCCGTGCTCAACTGGAGCTACTACAATATTTGATCAGCATATGGGATGAGGATCAGGAAAAGTTCATCCTTCGAGATCAAGAACTTGAGATTGATGTTTTTGACGTCTATTTTATCATAGGATTGTCGCGGAGGGGAGCAGCACCGATTTTAACCGGTACCCGGCCTTGCATGGAGAGTATGTCCATGGTGATGGATAGGGTATGTCAAGGGGCATGGAAGGGAACAGGAAGTGGGAAGGTTGATATCCAAACGATCACACACTTAGTACTAAAAGTAGTGCTACATACCATCACATGAGCTGCGGGAACGCAAGCACCGCACGAAGTAACAAAAATGCAGTTGCTTCTTGCCGTAGACTGCTTGACACCGACCATCTACAATTGGGCAGAGGCCGTGACAATAAACATGAAACGCCAGCGAACAAAATGCAAGAAGGGCAACTTGAAGCAATTTGGTTATGGTTCTATTCTGGTATCGTTCTCCCTGGAACGACTACCAATTTTTCAGCGTCAGGAGCTCATAGTCCCAACACCACCAACGAGAGAACCACAGATGGCCCAATGGGTGGCTTTGATGCCAAGGGCAAGGGACAGCCAACAGATGTCCTGGAGACCGGAGTTTTTTATTGGCTCCGCCGATAGTTGATCGTCGTGGAGGATTGGCCCTACTCTGGTACAAATTTTACTGGTGATCCAGACCTCCCACTCCTGGAGGAAGAGGACTGGGATGAAGATTTAGGTAAGACTCATTTTTAATTTTCATGAGTGTTATGATTTTTTTTAGTTATGTATATTCTGACATTATATCTATGCATTTTCAGATGTTGGCCCAAAGAGACCTGAGGGTATGTCTCCGATAGCGAGGCGAATCCCTCATGATTTCGAACCTCATGGCGAGAAAGGCAAGGAAGAGGAGATCGTGCTGAACCTAGAGGGCATCACACATGGAATCCCGAACTATGCACGATTTGATGATGTTCCTCGTGCCTACCAGAGACATACTGTAGGGGTGCCAAGTTGCATTCACCGCTTGCTGAGGCGGCTTGTACGGGCAGTGACATGCTATCACGAGCATCACGCCGATTAGACACCTAGGCTTTATATATGTATATTTGAGAGACATGGTGTCTCAAGATGTAACAGAAACACATATTTTTTGAATTTATGATGCACACTGATGCAAACACACAATATATATATACACATCTATTTTCCTACATGGATCTTTTTCATATGATGATGATTTTACAAATTACGCAAATGTCTAACTAATACAATGTTGGCCATTGTATTAGTTAATGCATTCATGCGTCTAGGAATATGTTGATATATGATAAAATCAAAATGTCTTTCCAACAAACGAATATGTAAATACAATCTCAAAATGTATGGGTTTCTGACGGAATAATGACCATGGAGTTGCAGAACAACAAGCTGTGAATCTAGCTTTACAAGCAATGCGCGTATGCCGAGATTGATTGCCTCGGTTAATAGTTCAAGGACAGCACTATATTCAACGACATTGTTTGTAGTTTGTCCTAGACAAATACCTTGCAGTTCCATCAACTCACCAGCAGGATCATAGATTACCTAGGCTGCTGAAGACAAATTCCTGGTACTGTGGGAAGCACCATCCGCGAAACCGACATAAGGGGTATATACACAAATAAGCAAGACCCAAATAAGCAGGAAAATGCTCGCAAAGCACACCAAATCAAAACATGTACAAAAATGAAAAAAACACCTATGTACACAAATCATGCATGAATGACTCACACATAATACTTTTTGAGATACAACCCATTTTTGGGTTGTTCTAAAGGATGACCTTCGTAATCAATGAGCTCATAGGCCCCATTCTGCAATACACGTTTAACAATGTAAAACCCATGCCACATGGGTTGAAATTTACCTGCCCCCAGCTTATCATGAGCTTGGTCGTACAGGAGGACGAGATCTCCTTCAACGAAAGAACGAGGGGAAACTAATTGGTTAAAATGAGCTTTGACCCGCTTTTTCTGTGCTTCAATAACCAGAGTAGCAAAGCGGTGGGTTTCATCTAACCTTTCGAGATAAAGGAGATGCTCTTCTTCTGGTGAAGTGTTCGGCAGTAATTCAACAGCCAACTTGAGCGAAAGTATTTCACATTCAATCGGAAGAGTAGCTTCCAAACCATAAACCAACTGAAAAGGGGTGAATCTGGTTGCACTCTTAACTAAGGTTCAATATGCCCAAAGAGCTGAAAATAACATAAGATGCCAATTGGATTTATGGATCCCAATCATACGTTGAAGCATGGTAACAAGAACTTTGTTCACGGCTTCAACCTGGCCATTGGCCTGAGGATAGTACGGCGTTGAGCTATCGTGACGCAAACCCAACTTAGAAGTCAACTTGGCCACCGTGTAATGCCGAAAATGGGAACCATGATCGGTAATGATGGCTTGAGGGACACCAAACCTAGTAATAATGTGATTGAACATGAATTGAGCAGTTGTCTTACCGTCAGCGGCAAGTGTAGGCATTGCTTCAGCCCATTTAGTGAAGTAGTCCACGGCTATGATAATATAAGCATGCCCCCCGTCCGAGTGATGGTTACACGTCATAAAATCGATGCCCCACTTCGCAAAGGGACCAATGGTAATGATAGGATGAAGAGCGACAGGCAGCGCACGCATCTTGCGTTGATAAACCTGGCAATCATGAAATTTACGAACTGCGACAATGCAGTCCTTGAAGATAGAAGGCCAGAAATAACCAGCACGAAAAATCTTTTGTGCAATGGCATAACCAGACATGTGACCGCCACAGGCGCCACTGTGACAATCATTGAAGACTTTCTTAGCTTCCTCGAGGGTCAAACATCGACGGAGAATGGAATCCACTCCAACATGATAGAGGGTATCCCCGACTATATGATAAGGTTGCGACTGATGACGGATGCATCGACGGGCATCCTTCGTCAACTCAAATCTGAAAGTAGAAGTCTGGAGATAAACGATGATATCACCGTACCACGAATTGAGGGTGCTAATCAAAAAAAGTGTATCGTCTTGAATGTATTCCTCAGAATGAGACGGAGGAGAGTCTGAAGGGAGGGAACAAGTCAAATCAGCAAAGACTAGTGACTTCTTCAACTTGGCAGCAATAAATTCCAAATCGAACTCTTGGAGGATGACAATCCACTTTGAGTATTTCCCCCCAGCAATTGTCGAGACAATATATAGGTCATGGGGTTGCAATCGGAAATCACAGTCACTGTACGCAAAAGAATATAATGATGAAAACACTGAATGGCTTGAACCGCAGCTAACGCTAACTTCTCGACGTGTGCATAGCGCGTCTCAGGGTCGAGAAGGTTACGAGACAAGTAATAAATAACATGCTCGTTACCGTCATCATCGTCTTGTACCAGAACCATGGCAATCGTACTGAAAGCAGCGGCTAAATAAAGGGAAAAATCACAGTGATAGTTAGGAGGATGCAACAGAGGAGCGTTGACAAGCAACGTCTTCAGGGCCTCAAAAGACTTTTGAGCAATCTCATCCCAACAGAATGAGACGCCCTGCTTTAATAATCATGTGTATCCTCTAGCCACTTCTGCATAGTTAGGTATAAAACGGTGTAGAAAATTAGCCTTACCTTGCAAACTTTGCAACTGATGTAATGACGAGGGAGAGGGGAGATTGATAATAGCCTCAACCTTGAGAGGATCGAGGTGAATTCCGTCTTTGGATATGATAAACCCTAAGAGTCTACTGGAATCAACGCAGAAGACACACTTGTGTGGATTAAGCCGAATGTTGTAACATCGACAACGAAGAAAAATCAGACGAAGATGGTCAGGATGGTCCGGATGTTTAGCTGAATGAGCGGGAAGATCATCCAGATAAGGTTGAACGATGTGGCGAATGTCGTGAAAATCATATGACATCGCTCGCTGAAACGTAGCCCCAGCATTCTTTAAGCCAAAAGGGAGCTTCTTATACGCGAAAGTACCCCAAGGACAGATAAAGGCAGTCTTATGTTGATCAGTCAGGAGAATGTTAATCTGATTGTAACCAGAAAAACCGTCCATTAGGGAAAATATCTCACTCCCGGCACAGTCATCAATGATTTGATCGATAAAGGGAGTAGGATAATTATCCTTGGGACAAGCTCGATTAATATCACGATAATCAACACAGACGCGAATAGTTCCCTGTTTCTTATCTATAGGAACAATATTAGAGACCCATTTTGTCAAAGGAATCGGATAAATAAAACCAGCTCTAAGAAGTTTTTCAACTTCGCTCTTGATGGCAGCAGCTTTTCTAGGGTGCACCAGACGAAGACGCTGGCGAACAAGTTTCGACCCAAGATAAGTAGGAATTTCATGCACCACTATACTAGGATCAATGTCAGGGATTTCTTCGTAGGACCATGCGAAGACATCACAGAATTCGCGGAAAAGGCTAGTATAAAATTGTACTTCTTCAGAAGAACAAGTAACCCCAATATGGATGTTCTCGACGATTCCCGGTTTAACAAAAATGTTAATAGGCATCGTCTGTGTAATGTTACTCAATTTACCTTCCGTAAAGACGTCATGTATCAAAACAGGCAATTGAAGCGGGGGAGAAGGAACCTGAGATACAGAACGCTCGAGACAAGTAGGCATGGCCCCGAGGCCAGGCATAAACGAGGAACGATGATGACCATCATTCCACGACAAATCCTCAAAAGACATGGTTTCCATGATGGCCTCATCGGAAGGAAACACTCCTCTCAAAGGATCGGGTGAATCTGAATCACCAAGCCAAGGGGATTGAGAATAAATGTCAAGAGACATGCTCAAAGGAGCACAATCAGAGGACGGAGGTTCTGAAGTAGCGATGAGTTCACAATAATCAATCTCAATCGGACTCAAAGGCATCGAATCTCCGAAAGAATCAATCTGTTCAGGCGAAGGAATAATCCATGGGTCATCAGACCGAGAAATCATATGAATCTGAACAGTATTCAATGGAGGAAGAGGAAAAATACCCATGAGGGCAGGATCTTTAAAAATACCAAGCCCTACGCTCTCATAGGGAATAGGAATCTGATCCACATACGGAACGTTGTTCTCGGAAGAAGAGGTGAAGAAAGACAATTGATCAACAGTAACAATCTTTCCTTCATGTGGAAATTTCAAAACATGAAAGAGAGTGGACTGAACACACAACATGGCATGAGTCCAACTGTGACCAAGGAGAAGATTATAATTGAGTTTAGCATCAACGACTTCGACCTCGACATTGATTGTCTTCCCTTTCAAAGTAATCAGTAAACTAGCGAGAACACCTAAGGGTTTTGATTCTCTTCCATCAAACGCTTCTAGGGCATTTGGTGATGAATTCAAGGCTAGAGAACCAATGGCTTTCCAACATGAAGATGACATGACGCAGGTTGATGCACCTTCGTCCACAACTGCTCGACAGATGTCGAGACCATTAATAACAACTTGAATAATGAGCGCAATCTGATGCGGAAGTCGTGGAACGAAATTCTCTAGATCGAAAGCAAGAAGGCTAGTATTGGCAGGATCAATCCCACCAATCATAGATAACAAAGCTTTGCGCTGCGACGGACAACTCTAAAGTACTTCTAATGCGGACATCGCAGACGGCGCTTGAGCCAAATCCTCAACAATATTGTAATGGTGAGTGGCACGGGCGTTGGGATTATAAGAAGACTTACGGAGTACACCTTTGGAAGGTGGTTGCACAACGGATTCAACATTGGGCCTTTCAATTTCAAGAGGGCCAGTAACAGGCGGAGAGGGAGGACCATCAGCGATCTCCTTTCCCATAGCCTGACGCGAGCTAGCATAATCTTTCGATCGAGTAGCAATAGAAATGGTTGCAGAACTGTTCATCATGAACACTTGAGAGCCAAATGGGACAGAGGACTGAGGTTTCTCTACCATCTGGGTCTGCTGAGATGGGAAAGGTTCTTTAAAAACGGCCGGAGTTCCCAGAGTGCCTTTGAGCAAGCGGCTCACTTCATATCGTCGAGGACAATCGTTGGTGAGGTGCTCATTGTCACAAACAAACAAGGGTATTTCGGTTTGCGTTGAGAACCATCGCCAGCACGAGGTTTCTGAGAATCCTGTTTTGGGGTATCAGCTTTGGCCTTACCTTTATCCTTCTTCTTACCTTTAGAAGTATTGTCCGTAGGATTGTCCTGAACGGCATTAACTTCTGCGGGTTTACCAGAATTCGAAGTGGACTGAGAAGCAACATTATTGGAAGAAGCGGACTTCGGCTTCCCAAAGTTTGAAGATGAAGACTTCTGAGAAGTTTGAGACACAGAACCAATAATACTATAGACGGATGGAGTTGCTGGAGGTTTAGAAGTTCTAGGTCGGGGAGCATCAGGCAAGATATCATATAATGCGCTATACTGAGAGTACACAAGATCAAGGTACTGGGTGTAAGCAATGGCTTGTTCCTCGGTTACACATGCCCCCATAGCGATATCTTTGGCAATTTGAACGAGGTGGTGCATCCCAGTCTCATGAGTAGCTCGGTCTTGTTTCAATGAAGTGAGGAGGTGCGTCCCAGTCTCATAGTGGACTGGTAACTGGAAGTGCGTAAGGAATGCCATAGCTAAAGAATTGAAATCTTGGAAGACGCCACGAGATAGCTCAATGTACCACTTTGCAGCGGCACCAGTAAGAGTTCGCTAGAAAAGACGGAGTCTAATAGAATCATCCACCCAAGAGTTAGAGGAACACCACAAATGGTAAGTCATAACATGCGCTTGGGGGTCTTCGCCAGACTTGCCCTCAAATTTAGGACAATCACCAGGAATCTTGGTCGGAACCGGAGGCCAATATGGGTTATGAACAATGGGATCGTTCGTCAACTTTGACACATCATGTAATTTCGACGTAGCAAGAAATGGTAATTGAGTATTGAAAGTCATCAGAGGTCTTTGATAAGGACCCGTATGTACATTCCACCCAGTCCGAGCGGGATTCTGTCCCCATACATTCTGTCTTGGAGGATTCGGATCATAGGGATTAGAAGCAGGATAAGTCGGTTGATACTGGGGTTGAGGACCAAGATATTGAGTCGAAGTAGACCAATGAGGTCCTTGCTGAGCAGTATAAGGAGTCTGTTGTGGAATGTAAGCATGGCTTTGAGGTTGATGATATACAGGTGGATTTTGTGGGTAAGGAACCTGGGGCGCACTACATACCAGTTGATATGAACCTTGAGGGTAGTAAGCGCCTTGCGGTTGAGCAGGTGGTCCCAGCTAAGCAGGTTGAGCAGGCTGCTGAGCGGGAAAACCCGATTGACTATAAACACGTAGAACTGGCTGCTGAAACGATGGAACCGGCTGAGGAGCAGGTTGAATCGATTGCTGAGTTGGTTGAACCAAGTACTGAGGGCCACTGAGTTGGCCTTGTGGGAAAGGTTGACCTGATGGTTGTGATGGACCAGGTTGTCCCTGATAACCAAGTTGACCCGGAGAAGGACCGTAGGGTTGTCCTGGTTGCACAACATTCGGGCCATACTGAGCATGTGGCTGTTGTTGTGGTGCAACAGGTTGTCCCTGTGGCGGGTAGATTTTCCCCCTAGGAGCATAAGATAGTCCTGGTGGATTCGGAGGTTGACCCGAAAGACCGGAGGGTTGTCCATGTTGGACCAAAGGTTGTCCTTGTAAAGGTTGGCCTTGTGGACCGTATAGTTGTCCCTGTGGACCAAAAGCAGGGCCCTGCTGAGCTAAAGGTTGTCCCACAGAGGGTTGTTCTTGCAAGCTAGAGGGTTGCACAGGCAAGGTAGGTCCAAAACGAGAAATGATCTGATAAGGATCAGTAGGAGGCAAATAGACCAGATTACCATGCTCATCATAATGGTGCGGATATACATATACGGGATTACCAACAGCATCATAATGATGGAATCAGAGATTTTCAAGAGCTTGGAACGGCTGAGAACCCTGAAAACTCTGCTGCTGAACATCTAATAGATATTCTTCAAAAGTAAGACCGCCAAGAATCACAGGAGTAGTGGAAACTACACTAGAAGCAGGTGTGGCCTCAGTCAAGGGAGCATAACGTCGGTGAATATCCAACATCTGCTCGTCAAACACATCGGTAGAAACCATAGGTGTGGTAGAGGTAGGCGGGGTTTCCATGGCACGGGTTTGTGATCTACCCAAACCGGGATTAATAGGCCACGTAGGCTTGAGAAAAATAGACATGCGAGTGTGAAAAGATCCTGATGACTGATGGGTAACAACCGGTGTGGATGAAGCCACACAGACCATCGGTTGGACAGGAACAGATGTAACAGTAACCGACAAACCAGGTGTCGAAGGCAATAGTCGTAACGAAGGTAGGACCGAACTCTGAGGAGGAGATACTGTACTGGATTGCGCAATGGAGGCAACACCAGTCATAATCTGACTGAAGGACCGATATCCAAGCGAAAGTGACACCAATGGTGGAGAAGACTGAGTAGAAACATGAAGGACATCTTCCGGAAAAAGCTGATATTATCCTGTAGAAACAGACATTCCTTCACTACCAACAGGACTAGACGAGTCCATGTCTGACTCCGCCGTAAGATCTTCGAAAAGACTACGGGGACTAGGAGGCACAGCAGCAGCAAAAAATGGCGAGCCCGGCGTAAGAGGAGGAAAATCTCCTTCCCCAAAACCAGACCAAGCACCAGAAGGAGGCCAGTTGAACTCAACTGGATCTTCAGGAGGAGATCCAGTAGCAAGAGGCAGGACAGACAAGAGGATAGGCTGCAAGATCTCGGCAGACCTAGTGGACTGAGGAGTTTCAAAAGAAACGTCCGGGAAAGAACTACCACTAGGAGGCAGTGAGGACAACGAAACTGGTAGTTCTACCACCGTGGCTGTATATCAAAACAGAAAGGAAAAAAGAAAACCAATCGAGGACTCCAAGATCAAAACCAAGGAAAAACAATAGGCCAAGTAATAAAACTTTAACGGGCGTGTGATCGTAGGTGATTAATTTTATGACACTGACACCATATTTTGCTATTTCATTTTTAAAGAGTTGAGAAACAGGCCAAAGATGACTCTAATCGCTCTCAATTTTAAACAAGCGCAAAAGGACAAGTGCTCGATGATCTCTTCTCTTTTTAAAGAGTCATGAAAAGATCAAATGACTACTCTGGAATACTAAGCAAGAGGGTATACCAGGTTTCCGTGAACTGCCATATACACGTTGGTGATCAAATGAAACATAAATGACCAAGGACTTAACTTACGTGCAATTAGTCTCCCCGAATGCTGTGTTCGGTGTATCACAGTTACAAGGCGGCAGACTCGGCTTCCTATGGATAAAAGGATTGCAACCTAGAGGGGTCTCCCTTTATATATGCGACGGTAAGGGGAGCACAAGTCTGTACTAGCGCTGTTTAAAGCCAGATGGCAAACGATAGCTACTAGGTTTTAAGACGTCAGAACACGTCTCTAGCCTAGACCACTAAAAAGGTTTCGTTAGGTTTCAATGTTTCCTTAGGTTAATTAAATAAATTTTAAAGTTGACCTTGGATTATGTTTCAGTTTTAAGGCCTTATCGAATTTGGAACTCAAAATTCCTAAATGCAAGCTATATGCAAATGAACATCATTTCCAATTCAATGAATGCTAGTTATGAGAAGGATAGAGATCTTTCAAACAAAAGCAAACAATGAGATTATGCAAAGAAATCCACTAATGCATCTAACAAGATCTAATGAAAATGAAACTCTTTCCTGGATAATCAGATGCTAGTTATGCAAAAGAGTATTTCACTTTCAATGCAAAGAAAGAATGTAAAATATGTTTTTTTAATTTATTTTCAATGAAAAGAAGCACATGATGCACTAATTACATGAAAAACGAAAACAATCACTAGCTTAAGTGTTGCGTAGGAATCGAATTTGAATGACTCAATAAAACGCAAAACAAACACAAGAAAGCACTCAAACTAATGTCGCAATCTTTCAAACCAAGAGAAAGTTTTCAAAATGATCCAAAACAAGCAATGTAATCTATGCTTGGAGCAATAAGGGGAAGAATCAATCGAAAAACGAAATGACTCTACAACCAAAGCAATCACTCAAAAATATCAAGAAAACTAAGTGCAATCAATCCACGAATGAGACTGACAACAATCAAACCGACTTGCTTTTCGAACAGAAGGCTCAGTGCACTAGGACACTTAGAAACCCTAAGGCCTCAACTGACACTAATAAGAAGATGGACGAACGACTGAGAAAAGCAAGTCGACGACAGTCAAAACAGTCCCAAAGGCATAATTATACATAAAAAATAACCCAGAAGCAAGCACAATTGACCAAAAGACTCATCAAGGACGTCAAACCAATTCCTACAGGGGTCGGCGCGACTGTAAGGCTGTAATTTGCACCATACAGGGGTTGGTGCGACTGCAAAAAGAGCAACCTGCGCCAATCAACGCGACTGTTCAGAGAAAAACTGCACCAAGCCAAATAACTATGGAAAAAGAGGAAAAACCAAAACCTAATGAGCAGAGGTCAATCTTGACACTCTGGAGCTGAACAGAGGATGGAAACTAAGCGAGCAAACTAGAAAAAGACAGATACTAAATCAATAATTGAAACTGACCCATGAAACAACAAACTCGCACTGATCCCCAACGGAGTCGCCAATTTGTTAAGCAGGCAAATCCTCTCTGCGGACAAAGACGATCCCTCTAGCCCTAGAGTGGGTCTAGAAACAAAGGGACATGCTAAAGTGTTGCTTTCTAATTATTGAATGAACAAAGGACATGGTAGATCGACCTACCTAGAATCCAACGCTGTCGTTGATGCTGTAGGTGGTGGTGGCCTCTCGCTCCTGCCTTGGAAAATCACAATCGTTCTGCCATTACGCTTGGATACCTGCACATAGAACAAGAAACAAGAACAAGATACGACATAATGGTTTCACTCATAACTACTAGCCAGTCAAAGAGGGCTAAGCATGTTGCATTAAGCATCTAACATAATACAAAATGGGAACCAAACAATAGTCATGTATATAAATGAATAGAAGGAAGAGTTACAACCAATGCTTTGACGTCGTAGTTTCCTCCAGCAGGGTTCAGCCAAAGCGTGTCTCAGATGCTCGTCAGGAAATTCGGACGAGATGAAGGCATGGACTTAAGCTCTCTCAGAAGTCATGGACTCAAGCTTTCTCAACGTAATTCCTTCTTATTCTATCTTCTCTAGTAATTCAACTATAATATATTTAATTCTCCATGTTCAGCTAGCTTGTTATAAGAGAGATAGCTTCTTTTATAGAGGAAAAGGAGGAGGTTAGGATACCTACAAAGGTGGGAGGGAGGCCTATCCTTTAGGAAGTTCCCATAAGAGGTGGAAACCATAAACCTAAAGGAGGGAGTCCGTGGTTTTTCAGTTCAACCACTCCCAATGACTCATCCTCGAGGTGGTTGGAGTGGAATCTCCGCCTCTATTTTTAAAAATAAATTTCCATAAACAGATTGGCGCAGGTGGCAAACTGGGACAGAGCGCCAGCTGGAGCGGGACCCAGTGTTAATCTTCCTCTTTGGTGCGAGGGCATAACTGATTACCCACGCCAAGGCAAAAACAAGAGTTTTTGAGTCTCTGCTCAGGGAATTGTCAACAGAAGGAATATTACTCTCATGTAAAGGGATACAATGATGGTCTTTGCAAGGCATGACACTGCTTATTGACCAAGGAAATGACCCTCCAATGGGCGAGATGGGGATTGCAGGGACAGTGACAAAATGCTGTGTAACAATAGTGCATCAGTGATTCATTAGAACAGGATAAGGCATCACAAATAAGCAACACATATGAACACCATTATTTAAGGTCGAAACCCAATGGGGGAGAAAACCACCATTGATGTCATCTTTGTCTTCAACTATATTATAATGAAAACTTCTCACAATCTTTTACTAGCGCAGACTCATTCCAGCACACAGGCACCCACCTGTAGAAGGCTACAACCTTCATTCATTCTCCAGCACCTACTAGAAGAGAGCTCAAACCCCCTGATCTCGTTTACCAGCACCCACTGGAAGGAAGCTACAACCCCCGGATCTGATCACAAGCTACTACTGGCAGGAAGCTTTGACTTCCTCACTGAAGGCTCCAACCCTCAACACCATCATGGGCCACGTGTCATAAATTTTCACACTAGATCCATCCGCTTCAACACATCACAACCTATAGGACACTTTTCATCAAATTTTCATACTGAACCCACTACCATCATTTAAATCCAATACCATATATCAAAATTGAAACTGATCCCTGATGGGGATTGCAGGGACAGTGACAAAATGCTGTGTAACAATAGTGCATCAGTGATTCATTAGAACAGGATAAGGCATCACAAATAAGCAACACATATGAACACCATTATTTAAGGTCGAAACCCAATGGGGGAGAAAACCACCATTGATGTCATCTTTGTCTTCAACTATATTATAATGAAAACTTCTCACAATCTTTTACTAGCGCAGACTCATTCCAGCACACAGGCACCCACCTGTAGAAGGCTACAACCTTCATTCATTCTCCAACACCTACTAGAAGAGAGCTCAAACCCCCTGATCTCGTTTACCAGCACCCACTGGAAGGAAGCTACAACCCCCGGATCTGATCACAAGCTACTACTGGCAGGAAGCTTTGACTTCCTCACTGAAGGCTCCAACCCTCAACACCATCATGGCCCACGTGTCATAAATTTTCACACTAGATCCATCCGCTTCAACACATCACAACCTATAGGACACTTTTCATCAAATTTTCATACTGAACCCACTACCATCATTTAAATCCAATACCATATATCAAAATTGAAACTGATCACTATACCAAGTCATTCAACCAATCACGGAATTGTTGAATTAAACAACCACTGAACCAAAACAAACTCTCAACCAATCACCAACTCAAATCAACCAACCTCTTCTTAAACATTCAAAACAGTGAGATCACTATAACCAGAATATCATTACTGAACCCAAAACACTGCATCAACATACTAAAACAACGGCAACCCTAATCAATCATATGACAAAATATGTATGCTACTTTGCTTAAACAAACCTACATATATACGTACTTTTCATGGATGCAACCTGCATACAGTTCTCAACATACCAAATTTTGAATTACTATCAATCTAAACCAGACAATGAATTGAACACAGACATACTGAAACATTATGTCAGATTACAGATCTCTAAACTTCAAACAGTTAGCCGCATCATGGACATTCTTCAACAAATCAATACTCAATCAATTCAACTTCAGACATCACTATTAAGCCCAAATCAACATGAAGACTTCATAATTAAACAGCAGAAATACAACAATACTGTGTAGAGAGATCAAACATATTCTTCAACAGAAACCCTAGCTTTCATACGCGCTTTTCATAAATGATTTATGCATGTATATGTGCTTTTCAGAAAGCAAACCCGCATACAAATCTCAACATACTACAGAAAATATACGTTATTATTCAAAAGAGAACATGCGTGTGTGCACGCCTTTCCAGAGACAAACTCGCGTACAAATCTGCAATTTTCAACTTGTAACTGCGTTGTACTTCACAAACTTTAGACATAACCAGATCACGACATTCAAAGAAATAAACATACGTCAAATCACAAATCTAGTCAACCCATAAGCAGATCATACAATACATAGTCATTTCAAGTCTAATGATCTTGATCCATCATTGTACTACCGGGTGCATACTTATTTCAAATTAATCACTCTCACATATGCACACTCTATCACTTTGATCTTTACCTCCTTATATAGCTTAGGCCTTAGCTAATACCACAGGTCAAGACCACAAATAGTGTCGATGGTAAACTTTGACAGGATTAAAGAGTCATTACTTCACTCAATACTGTGGGCTAATACCATGGTAAAGACCCTTGGTATTTAGAGAATCATAGTGCACCAAATGTACACGCTTGTTGTTCTTCATACTCGCGTGTGTAAGCGACTTTGCTTCATAGAACCCACGCATATTTCTTCAAATGTTCACGTTTATAATTTTTTTGTTTCTGACATGTATACCTATGTCCAACCATTCTGCCACTTCATTCAATCATTATGTCATCTCAAAATTGGTCTGTGTACTCATCCTATCAACACATACTTATCCTGCTGTAAGTGTGTTGCCAACAAGGACAACACATACATCATAATGCCAATAATCTCCCCCTTTGGACTTGATGGAAACCACGTTGGCGTTTGATCTCCACAACCTGTAGATACCTATAAAACACATCAATTTTGCAATTCAAACACCAAGTTATTCTCTCCCTTTGACATCAAGGGCAAAGGGCACACCAATGTCGAATCAAGGCCTCTCTTTCCTTGTAGAGATAAGAGATTTGATCTAAACTATGACCATGCTCCCCTTGAGCACATGTTGAATCTTCTGAAATATGAGGTACATGACTCTAGGACTCAATTGAATATGACCTTTCCTATCACCAAGGATTAAAACTTACATCAACCACCCAACCCAGTGGAGTTACATAACATCATCTACCCATCATGGTATTACATACAGAAATTACTTGACCTTCCATGGTCAAAACATGATTAAGCATTACAAGAATTACGTTATAGTTCTTTAAATGACCTTTACATCGAATGACAGCTATGGCTTTTAGAACCAAGACCAAAAGAATGCAACATAGCATCCTTCAACCAAGTACATAAGTTTCTTCACCAATATTGCAAACATAATGCCAACAATGCATCATTAGCAGCAAGGCTAATGCTCCCCCTGAACATGTGCTACCTGTTCATTGTAAGATCTGCCCACATCAACTTATACATCAAAGCATCTTCGTTAATCAGAAAAGCATAAATGTCATATTGTACCAACTCATAGATCATCATTACTTAACACCACTTATAAGTAACATCAACGAACCATAACCATCAACATCAGAATAAGAAAGCCAAATAATAACTGTCAGAAGCATCTCAGAGTCTTTTCTTGACTCTATCCCATTGTTTCTCTATCAGAGAAAAACATACACAATTGTCTGTGTAGGAACTCGAGTATATACGTGATTTTCTTTCATAGGATCCGCGTACAAAAAGTGAAATATTGAACACTTCACAACTTCAGCTCACCCTAAGCTTGTACAGTTTATACATGTCTTCATCAGATGCACTGTCAGATATAAGAAACCAGAATTATCGAAAAAACCATCAAAATCATCATATATTGCTCCTCCTGAGATTATACATTACTGATCCTAAGCACCTGATAATCATCTTCTGCTCTCATGAGGTCATGTACCTCACATCACTTCTGCAGTCATTAAGAAGTAATCTTGAGAAATAACTGGCTGCAGTAGGGTCAACATGCCCTACGTTTCTGACTAGTGTTCCTTCCTCCATATTTGCTTGCAATTTCTAGTTATGTGTTGAAGCTTATCCCATCTCCTGTTTCTGTTCAACATACATGACCTGAAATTAGTGGCCTTATGCCTAAATTAGTTACAACAGAAGCAATATCCATAAAACCATCCTTTACTCCTAGGAGTTGATCTCCCTGTGAAGTGGCTATTTGCTTGAGGTCAAAACAATATTCTTCTGCAATTGGTTGCAATATGTCCATAATTATGACATATAAAGCATTTGATATTATTGATCAGAGGAGAGAACTCATTGACACTTCTATAATTAGGAGCGAATGATTTCCTTTGAGGATTCATGATCCTTAGTTGTTGATCAAGTTGGCCTTTTGTCTTTTTAAACACTTCAAGTTTTGCATTTTTATCCTTTGGATCTTTAGCACTAGCTCGTGAATTAGATTCTCCTTTAACAGTTTCATGAAAACCAAGAACAGATTTAATAGAGGGAGACCTTTGACTACTAAGAATATTATCCAGAATCTTAGTACTATCTTGAAATCTCGAATGTTTATCTTTTTCTTCTAATTTACCTTTTAAGATGTTTACCTCAACCTCCATTCCTTGGTACTAATTTTCCTTTTGTAGATTATGCTTCTTCATACCTTCTTCAACTCTTCTTCCTTCTTCTACTTGCTCTTTTAATTTGAGAATCTCTTCTTTCAACCCACTTTCTTGTTCAAATGTTTGAAGTAGTTCTTCATTCTGATTATCTTATTTTTCAAGATCTGCTTTTAGAAAGACGATTTCGGCTTCAAGACCTTCACAATACTAGTTAGATTCCACAACAAAATTTACTGATTTAATATAATCCTTGTTATCATATGCCTGCAACTTGTCTTTAAGATTATCAATCTTTTTCAAAGCAAGGTCAAGTTTTTTTCTATGATCATAAATTTCCTCTAACCTGTCATCTGCTGAATTAATAGCTCCATCCATCATTGTATGAGATGCTTTATCGTCATGTACTTTCTTTGACACATTGTTAGGGATATGATTACGTGATAGTTTCTTTGATGAACAATCTTCCTCTGGTATTTCTTCACAGATTGATTGTAGCTTATCCCATACTTGCTTTGCAGATGTATAATGCCTAACTTGATTCAATACTGAATCAGATATGCTGCAAAATATAATCCTTGTTATCATACGCCTGCAACTTGTCTTTAAGATTATCAATCTTTTTCAAAGCAAGGTCAAGTTTTCTTCTATGATCATAAATTTCCTCTAACCTGTCATCTGCTGAATTAATAGCTCCATCCATCATTGTATGAGATACTTTATCATCATGTACTTTCTTTGACACATTGTTAGGGATAGGATTACATGATAGTTTCTTTGATGAACAATCTTCCTCTGGTATTTCTTCACAGATTGATTGTAGCTTATCCCATACTTGCTTTGCAGATGTATAATGCCTAACTTGATTCAATACTGAATCAGATATGCTGCAAAATATGTCACTTACTGCCTTACTATTCTTTTGCACTTCCTCGTCTAATGGGGGAATCTTGGTGTAGCCATTGCCTACTAAATACCAAACATTACAGTTCATTAGATTAGACTTCATTTTTTCTTTCCAGTGTTGATAATTACCTTTGCTTAGCATAAGTATATCTGCATTGACCATCGTTTCTGACTTGCCTTGATGTTTTGCTTCTAGAGGCATTATTTCTAACTTCTCTTGAGAATGCTTACTTTCACTTTTACCTACGAGTGAAAGTTCGGTTGTGTGACTGTCATCATCACTATCAATGTGGCATAGACAACAAAATGGACTACAATTAGAACAAGAACCCATACCTGTTAGTTCTTTGTTGTCGTCTTCTTCATTCCTGATTAATAGAAAACGGGGTGCTCCCAAGCTTGAATATTTTCTAACATCAGTAATTTTTGCTGCATTTGATATATCACTATCACAGCCACTAGTTCCTGTATCCTTTATTTGAGCTAACTTCTTTATTCCCATCATATTGACAAATCTCCTTCAAGTGATCAAGCTTCTTCTGAAGGACCGGCTCTGATACCAATTGTTGGGAAAAATACTGAGAAGGGGGGGTGAATCACAATTTTAAAACTCACTTAACGTTTTATTTTCTTACTTTGAGTTTTGTACGCAACTTTACTGAAGTAAACCTGCATATGTACGCCACTATTATGCAGACAACTAGCGCATATTCAATGAACTTATATTTCAGTTAATTTCTCATTTGTTTAACTTAAACCAGTGCATTAGTGATTCATCAAATATTTGATAAAAAGTAAACATGTGTAGTAAGAACAGAATAAAGAATCACACATAAGCAACACATATGAACACCAGTATTTAAGGTGGAAACCCAATGTGGGAGAAAACCACCGTTGACGTCGTCTCTGTCTTCAATTATATTATTATGAAAACTTCTTACAATCTTGTACTGATGCAGACTCATACCAGCATGCAAGCACCCACTTGCAGAAGGCTACAACCTTCACTTGTTCTCCAACACCTACTAGAAGGGAGCTTCAACCCCCTGATCACATTTACCAACACCCACTGGAAGGGAGCTACAACCCCCTGATCTGATCACCAGCTACTACTGGTAGGAAGCTTCGACTTCGTCACCAAAGGCTCCAACCCTCAACACCATCATAGACCACATTTCATAAATTTTCACACTAGATCCAGCTACTTCAACACATCACAATGATGATGTTTCTGTACATGAATTTACTGAAGCAAACGTGCATATGTATGCCACTGTTATGCAGACAACTAGTGTATATTCAGGGAACTTATATTTCGGTTAATTCCTCATCTGTTTAACTTAAAATAGTGTATCAGTGATTCATTAGAATAGGATAAGGCATCACACATAAGCAACACACATGAACACCATTATTTAAGGTGGAAACCCAATGTGGGAGAAAACCACCATTGATGTCGTCTCTGTCTTCAAATATATTATAATGAAAACTTCTTACAATCTTATACTCGTGCAGACTCATACTAGCACGCAGGCACCCACCTGTAGAAGGCTACAACCTTCACTCGTTCTCCAACACCTACTAGAAGAGAGCTCCAACCCCCTCATCTCGTTTACCACCACCCATTGGAAGGGAGCTACAACCCCCTGATCTGATCACCAGCTACTACTGGCAGGAAGCTTTGACTTCCTCACTGAAGGCTCCAACCCTCAACACCATGATGCACCACGTTTCATTAATTTTCACACTAGATCCATCTGCCTCAACACATCACAACCTGTAGGCAACTTTTCATCAAATTTTCAAACTGAACCCACTACCATCACTTAAACCCAATACCATATATCAAAACTGAAATTGATCATTGTACCAAGTCATTCAACCAATCACTGAATTGTTGAATCAAACAACCACTGAACCAAAACAAACACTCAACCAATCACCAACTCAAATCAACCAACCTCTTTCTAAACATTCAAAATAGTGAGATCATTGTAACCAGAATATCAGTGTTGAACCCATAACACTACATCAACATGCTAAAACAACTGCAACCTTGATCAATCATATGACAGAATATGTACGCTACTTTTCTTAAACAAACCTATGTATATATGCACTTTTCATAAATACAACCTGCGTAGAGATCTCAATATACAAAATTTTGAACCAGACAATGAATTGCACACAAACATACTGAAACATTCTATCAAATCACAAATCTCTAAACCTCAAGTAGTTAGTTGCATCATGGACATTCTTCAACAAATCAATACTCAATCAATTCAACTTCAGACATCACTATTAAGCCCAAATCAACATGAATACTTCATCAACAGATAGCAGAAATACAGTAATACTGTATAGACAGATCAAACATATTCTTCAGTAGAAACCCTAGCTTTCATACGCGTTTTTCATAAAGCATTTTCGCGTGTATACGTGCCTTTCAGATAGTAAACCCGCGTACAGATCTCAACATTCTGTAGAAAATATAAGCCACTATTCAAAAGAGAACCTATGTGTGGACGCACCTTTCCAGAGACAAACCCGCGTACAAATCTACAATTTTCAACTTATAACTGCGTTTTACTTCAAAAACTTCAGACATACCCAGATCATGACATTCAAAGAAATAAACATACGTTAAATCACAGATCTAGTCAACCCATAAGCAGATCATACAATACATAGTCATTTCAGGTCTAATGATCCGGATCCATCATTGTACTACCGGGTGCATACTTATTTCAGATTACCCACTCATCAATAGCCCATACTATGCAATAATACTTCATATCAAAGTAATCATCAATCACTCTCACATATGCACACTCTATCACTTTGATCTTCACCTCCTTATATAGCTTAGGCCTTAGCCAATAGCATAGGTCAAAACCACACTAGTGACAGTGGTAAACTTTGACAAGATCAAATAGTCGTTACTCCACTCAAACTATGGGCTAATACCATGGTAAAGACCCTTGGTATTTATAGAATCATAGTGCGCGAAATTTTCGCGCCTTTTCTTCTTCATACTCGCCTGTGTACGGAGCTTTGCTTCATAGAACCCGCGTATATTTCTTCAAATGTTCACCTTTATAACTTTCCTGTTTCTGACTCGTATACCTCTGTCCAATCATTCTGTCACTCTGTTCAATCATTCTGACACCTCTGAACTAGCATGTGTACTCATCTTGTCAACACATACTTATCCTACTATAAGTATGTTGCTATCAAGGACAATACATACATCATAATTCCAACAATGGCTTGGGATTTACTTCATGAAAGGTGTTATAGATTTATATTCGGTTATGTGAAGCATTGCCTATGAGTACTTTTGTAGAGGGAGCACTTATTCACTTGAGTTACCTTCCTTCGCCATTGTTTTTCCAAGACCCCATATTTTCCTTTTTCTACTTTTGATATGGCTTGTTTAACAAGATTCATTGATTTATAAAGTAATAATGATGATATAATCCCCCTTTAATGGTAGGAAGTGGATCACTTCATTGAGATTAGGATATTTATTGAAGGTTACTTTTACTTTGATAGTAGTGATATGCATGGATACTCTCAAGGATGAGTGGCTATATAAGAGGGGGCAAAGCTCAAGCTATAGTTTCCTTTTGATTGCTTTATATCTCTTTCCATTCTTTTGCATTTTGATCGTGGGCTCCTGCTTTTTCTTTTCTTATAGTTGCATCAACCTTGACTATTTCCAACCCTTCTTCTCATAAGACATGTCTAACAAGGAACTAGTACAAACAACTAAAAAAACCAATCCTAAGTCACATCGTTCAAGTTCGAGTTCGAATTGGCCAAGAATGAAGTTTAGTTTGAATGTCTTAACAAGATTCTAATAAGGTTCGTTATTAGGTTTGCCCATATATATATTTTCAAAATATAAATATTTTATAAATTGTTTTGTATATTTTTATTTTATGCATAATAAATAGCATTTCATATATTTATATATCATACTTTATAAAATATATATTAAATATATAATATATATAATATTTTATAACATTATATAACACAATTAAAATAAAATAAAAAATAAAAAGAGCATATATAAAATAAAAAAATAAAAATAGCATTATGACATAATGCTTAATATATATAATATATAACTCAACTTACATAATATAAATTTGAATCACCAGCACTAAAATTCAAAGCATTCATGCAAATTAACCGAATCGTGGCAAAATTTAAAGGACTAGCATAAATTAATCGGCACAGTTGCACAATTAAAGAAGACTGAGTTGTCGCAATTGCAATGACATGTTGAACATGATTTAGGGAATCCCTTCGTAGCATACTGGTCATATTCAAAGGATGAGTTAGTTATATGCTTTCGAATGTCATATCTAGTATTTAATTTATCTTTTCGATGTCCAGAGAGAGCAAGACCAATCAATTGAACCTCTTATTTGTTGGGCGTCTTAGTTCTTCTCCTGCCTGCTTTAGATGGCCTGCCTTTACATGTTACATTCAAGCGATATTGTAGATGAATTAATTTGGTTGTAATTTTTGTTCGGGTTTTCAATGGCTAACAAGAAAACAAGGGCATTTGTTTTTCAAAACACGAGTTGATGATTAGCTGACGAATTTCATCTCCGAATCTCAACGAACTTAAACTTTTTTAGTGAGATTCGTTGAATTTTGAACCTCAAGGTTCAAATTCAGTGAACCCTGTGACATTGAACCAATGAAGAGATGGGATAATGAAATTAGGGAAATTATGGTAAGTGTTAGGTATGAAACACATGGAGCATTGCCATCATTAGAGCCTCCTCATTGTGCCCCTCCTAGATAGTGAAAGAAAGTCCCTCCGGGGCAAATGGACTAAGGGTAAATGATACTAACCAAGGTGAAATAGGGGAACAAGAGCATAACCAATAGCGTTCAATAACCCAATTTCAACATGTGATCCATACTAAAATGTATTAAACATTAATTGAAAGCACTTGAAAGTGAAAATGGTTAATGTACTTCGCAGTAAATGAGCCAACTTCATTGGATGAGTACGTTAGACCAATGAAAGTACTAACCAAAGATTGGGTGAGAAACATCTAAGGTTGAATATATGTGGATCATAATAGTAGGCACTAATGGCTAGCAAGTTATAGCATGGGAGAAAAATTTTCTCCTAGGGTCACCCATGTAAGTGCATGGGTATCAAGGAGGATAGTAGATTTTATTGGGATTTATCTTGCTATCCATTTGGAGTTGGAGGGTTCAAAATCCATGTGTTGCAAAGTTGCCCTGTTTCCTACAGATTGAGGAGGAAGGGCATCTTTCTTTGGGTTGGTCTAGGGGATTTGGCCCTCTATTCTTGAAAGGTGTGGTGTGATCTTGATCATCTTTTGATTGTGGAGTTAAGGGGACTTATCCCAAAGGTTGTGTTCTATAAATTGAATATTGGAATGCATGGGCCTTTCTGGACAGATTAGAGTTGGCGTTTTGGTCGATCACTTTAGCAATATGGCTCTCCTCGTTTGTATCACAAACTTCATTAGAGGCATCCATTATCCCTAGTCTTAAATGCTCCTTGGATATCCAAGGATTCAAAGGATAGATAAATTTGTCCATTCAACAATGTTCAGTCATGTCGACTTTCTTATAAGTTGAAAGGTTTTGCATGGTTGGTGACTTATCAGGGGCTTTTTTCCAAGGCTAGGGTAGCCAAGAGATGACTTTTTTATGGCCTCTATCTCATTTGTCAGCCATCCAAGATAGTAAATGTTATGAATAAAATATATATAAATAATATAAAAATTAATAATAATGAATAATAATTATGCCATGCAATCTTGTAGGTTTCTTGAGGATCAGTGCACAAGGGTGCTTCAAGGAAAGGTTTGTTGGCAAAAATGGATTTATTTGGTGATTGGTACGCTCACCTCGCACTTGTAATGCTTTGGCATTGTTTGAGAATCTCAATGTTATTTATTCTGTGGAATATTAGGTATATGGCTGTTTTTTCTCATGAGGTTAGCCAATTGTCTTCCTTTTATTCTATGTGGTAGGATGAAGTTCACCATCGACTTCTGGCAAAGGAGCTCTTTTGATAGAAAGATGCCTGCTTTTTGGACCAAGACAAGTATTCTGACCTTTTTTTAGTGCTTGTGGCTATGGAAAAGCAGATATGATCGCCTCTTTATATGCCCTTTCATCCTTCTCTTTACAACTTTTTGTAAGTATAAGATATAGTTTACCAAATTAAAGAAAAGATATAAAATAGTAACATGCACATAATTCACAAAATAGACATTAATATTTCCAACAACACAGTTACATTTTCAAAGGATACATATTATTTATGGCGATTATATCTATGAATAAGTGTGTTGCCAAAATCGTGGACTTATTGCCCACATCACAATATTTTGCGAAAATTTCAAGGAAACAATAATTTTGATAGGAAATTACCTTCGCATTTTCATGAGTGATAATGATGTGATATTATCATAATTATTGTGATACTCTTGCGCCATGATCCAAAATATCTCCAACATGCTAGCATAAAGAGATTTTTTGGTTTTTCTCCTCATTTTGCAAACAAAGTGAAGGGTATGGAGTAATGTTGTTAAAACTAGATCAGAATTGACAGAACCAACCTTAGAATTAATGATAACCTTAAATTCTTAAAGTAAAAGGATGAAAATGAAAGATAAAGGAGAATGCTAAGTTTTGTGAAAACAAATGATAAAGGAGATTCTCATGTTTCACTCAAATTTTAACAATATCATTAATTCTTTTAGGATGTTAAGAGAGGTTCCAACCTCAATGGGTTTCATATGGAGAACATATAATTTTAGATCCCATTCAAAATTCAGCAGACTTAACAGTTTCAGGATTCCAAGATTGGTAGGATTGCAATGTTTCCATTGGATTCTGTCATGTATGAAGGTAAGGAACTAGGATTTCATCAAGAGTACCAAGCCCTCTATGTACCTCAATGTTGGTGGCATTAATTGTTGAACACCCTTGTCATGACCCTAGTAAAACTGTAGCCTCCACTCAAGCAAAATCATTGATTTGGCATGTGAAGCTTTTTCTCTCTATTTTAACTCTTAGAGGGTGATATTGGTGATGAGGATCTCAATATAGGAAGTATATTTGATTATATGTATTTATTTTTCGTAGCATTTTTATTCTGTGGACTCTAAAGGTCATTCACAACCTTTTTGTTGATGTATTTTTGGTTCAGAAATGAATTGCACATTTTGCTATTTTGTTTATATGCACCCTTATTTGTTATATACATGAGAAATGGACTTTGACAGAGTGAGTTGGACTTATTAGTAGTAGCACCAATGTCTAGAGAACATCAATGTCTAGCTTTTGTTTCTTCTTCTTCTAGAGGATGTCAAAGTCCAATGCCAGCCCTGAGACCATCTTCCTATAGAGGAAAATCCATTTCTAGAGCCATTACCTTTGCTGTTAAAAGAGACAAATGTAATCATGTTATGAACAAAGTTCAAACTTTCTATACATAGAAAAATATTCAAACCATCTGAAATGATTACATATATAATGAAATGACTAGTATATAACTATCCATGATAGGGCAAATATATTTATATAGAAATGTACAGAAGATATGAGATATGATATTGTGGTTACAAATTAGGGTCTCGTATATATACCTAGGAGGGTTCCCCTTCACAAATGAAAGACATGTCTCTTCAATATACTAATTATTGTTCATTATTTATTATTAATAATTTATATTCATAACATTTCCTTCCCCTTTAAAAAAGCTTTGTCCTCAAAGCCCATTAGTGAAAAGGTTTAATATATTTTTTCTGTCTCGTAATGTCTCTTTATCTTCTCAATTCTGGGAACAGTCATCCTCGATGATACGAGACTATATGAATTTGAGTGTTGTACATAATATACAGTTATGAACAAAGTTCATAATACATATACATAGAAGAATATTCAGAACATCTAAAATATATAAATATCCATAATAGGACAATATATTTATATAGAAATGTACAGAAGATATGAGATATGAGATATGATGTTGTGGCTACAAATGAGGGTCCCAAGAGGGTACCTAGGTTGGTTCCCCTTCACGAATATTCATGTCTTATGAGACATGTATCTTCAATATACTAATCACTGTTAATTATTTATTATTAAATTTACATTCATAACAAATGACTAGTTTATTTGTTTGATTTCATTGTAGATGACTCAGGATGATGAGATACATTTCTTATATTTTTTGATAATATTTTGAGGTATCATCTTATACATGTTATATATGAATTAATTTTTCATATTTAGATGGAAATGCATTTATTTGACGGTGTTGTTGCTTCAGGTGTTTAGAAAATTGATAAAAAAAAGATGAATATATTTGTATTTTTTTAATTTTGCTGATATTTCCAATATTTTCCCCATTATTGTGGATATTTTCTTTTCCATTCTGTCGGCAATATTTTTACCGACATATTGTTTGCAACACTGCTATTGCTACATTGTATGTTAGAATTTTGGAGAGTTTGTAGCCCTTCTGAACAGACACATCTGTATTATACAAACAAACCTAAGTTGCACGAAGCACCAAAACGTTTCGGAGTTTCTAAAACGAGTACGTTCAGAAATGTCACCTCCCAAAAATCGAAACACCCGCCATAACGTCATATATATATATATATATATATACATATATGCATAACACATTATCTTGCAAGAAAAAAGGGAATGAGACCAACAGATGGCAATTTAGAGGGAAAACCAATTCTATATTAATTCTCATAGATGGTAGAGTTTCAGCCGACTTTCGGGTACGGGTACGGCCTGAAACGCCGGGTTCCTAGAAGTTTCGTGCAATATAGAAACAAACAAATCTGAACAGCATAACATTGCATGCTTCAAAGGGCTAGAAGCCAAGAAAAAGGACAAAGTGCTAAAAACTGAAAAGTGATAATGGAAGCCACACATTATAAGCATATTATAAAGATATGCAAATGCATGGAAAGCATATACCTGCAAGAGGCGTTGTGCCACTCCTTCTCTGTAACAAGCTTTTGGCCAATCAGGGCGCAGTGCTCTGCAAGCCTTTGCATCAGCTAATGCTTGTTCAGCTTGTCCCAATCTAATCCAGCAAAGACTTCTATTTGACAGAAAAATTGCATTATTGGGATCCAAATCAATGGCCTGAAAATATACAACCAGCAAAGCCCTCCATCAATGACAACGTGACATTTTATTGTACAAGCATATAAACAAACAGGTTATCTAATTTGTTTTCTAGAAAAGCTATCCAGAATACCTGCTAAAACAAATAGTTTAATGATTAATCTACCGTCTGTTGAAAGTTGGGTTCTAGACATAAAAACATAGTTGCATCAATGTTGAATCAGAGTTCTGTTTTCCACTCTAAGCTATCTGAAGTAAGCAATAAATTTTCTGTGAAAATAGAAGACAAAAAACAGAAGGCAACATGTCCCAAAGCATCCCGTACTAGGAAACCCAAACTAGAAAGGCCCGAAAAATTCACTGTTAATCAAAATTTCTCATCATTTCAAAAGCCAAAGAAACCTTTCAGATTCCCAAAAACAGCCACAAATTAAGGAATTATTAGAAACAGCAAATTCCTTCCAGCCATTGTCAAGAAACAGTTGAGGTTACCCTCCTTTGGCTGATCTGGAGAAGCATATGTAGCATACGAGGGTAGATCAGTTGTAGACAATAGGTTTTAATCATGAACACCCTTCTTCTTCTTTCCTCCTCCAGTATATGTTATGACCTTAATAGGGGCATGTTATCCCACTTTAACCAATATAAGGGGTCACATGTCTAAGCAAATAGTAGGTCAGCCTGGCATTGGGCTTACTTGAGTAATAAATAAAAACTATTATATAGGAGGTTAACATTCATTATTACACTTTTGTTTATGATCATTCTATATGGGATGTATTTGCACTTATTGGAGGTTCTCCTAATATCTTGTAGTTACTCTGTAACTAACTAGTATTAATTAGTCTTGATATGTAGCCTAGGTATACATATGGTGTAAACAGGTTTATTAGGTTGAATTGGATATTTGGTTCAATATAAGTGGTATCAAAGCAGGCAATTCTTGTATCAGCACATTCAGGAAGCAGCTTTCAGATTCAAAACTATAACATACCCCTATTAGGGGGATAACACATTATTGTCATTCATTCATTGTTTCATCTTGACCTGTCCTCCCTACCTAAAGAATTTAGTCTTTTATCCTAGAATAGTTATGCCCACCATGCAACCTTCCATTCTGGACCACCTTCCTTTCATTTCTTCTTTCATCACTGTATTACTCTTTGCTCTATTTAATTTTGAATTTTTTTCATATTGATCTGTCAACAAATACAATGTTCCACCAAGTTTCCTAGAGGTGGGAGCGAGGGGGTGAGGGAGCACGGGAGCGGTCTGTAATGAATAAAATAATGTAAATAGTGATTAATTAGTTAATTAGTGGTGGGTGGAAAAGATATGTACGTTGGCAGCATGAGCCTTTAAAGCACAGAGCACTGCGTGGGTATATAAAAGGGCATTCATTTGTAACAGTCAAGCAGTTCATATTTCTGTCATCTTTCTAATATGTTGTCTCAGATGTTGGGATGTTCAGTCTTTTTAAGTTCTGGAATATTTAGTTTGAGAAGGAACTTTGTTCGCTTCATTTGGTATCAGAGGAGTTCGATTTTCTGGCCGCTAATGCTGCACAGAGCCACGCTCTCTGATCTAGGTCTTTGACCGTAAAATTCGTCAACATTGTTGCCGTTGAAGCGTCTCGCTACACTTTTGGGGAGTTTCTCCATTTGCTGATTTCGTCAGAGGCCTTTGGCCATTTTTGAAGAAAAAAAAGAAAGAAAGACCAAAAAAAAAATAAAAAATAAAATTAAAAGAAAAAAATTATTAAAAGGGTTATTTATATAAAACAAAATAAATAAATAAAAGTTGATTAAAAAAAAATAGAGTGAGAATAATATATATATATATATGAAATATACATATCGATATATATATAAAGCCGTCATTCACAGCAAGTTCATGAAACGTAAGTTCTACCCGTCGCCGCTGTCACGGGTTCCCTCCACAACTGTTCACATCGACGCTGTTTTCCCCCATCCTCCGCTGGCCAACAGGTTTACAGTCGAGCTTGACAGTCAGCAAACAACAAAAACAAAATAAATTTACACAGCGGCAACACACACCCGTTCCAACACCGGCTCACTGTTCGATTCCCCGCTCCAGACATCGCTGCTGCTCCAACACCGCATCATCGACAGCAGCAATCGTAGCCATCTTCACGGCCATCCACACTGCCCTCGCGTCACTATTCCCCAGCCGCTTGTCTGCTCGTTTCTCAGCACTGCCATTCAACCCGCAACACTGCCCACCGTGATAGCCCACGCCACTAAATCCCTCAACGCGGACGCGTTCATCACCACCAATTGCTGCCACGCTGAAACAAGAAACAAAACAAAAAAAATTATCGTGGCTATCTACAATTACCAGCGGCTCGACAATATCCAACCGCAATCCGCATTGCAGCCATCGAGCGAACAGGAAAACCAAAGGCCACTTGTACGTATAGGAAACTACTTAAAGTTAACTATTGTAGTTCCATTCCCCATTTTGTTGTTCGCTCAAGAAAAAACATAGCGGATTCCACGAGCCTCTCAAAATATTTTGAAGATTTTCGGCTTTTGTTCAATAATTCTACACAGCGATTCTACCATTGCACAACCCTCAGTTCACACCAGTGATTTGGGAAGAACGTATATGCTAAGAGCGTATTTGGAATTCGTCAAAGTGGGATCTTCCCTTCTTACCTTATGGTGTAGTAAGATTAATCTCTTAAATCGAAATTTCAAGGCAAAAAGCTTATAAATCGGATCTGAAATCACATATTATAAAAGTCACACCCTTTTATATATGACGGTTCGTGTGACTTGCATTATAATAAATTTTGAAGACTTTATTTAAAAGATTATAAAAAACGAAGAAGAAGTTAAGCGTACTTTTATAAAATATAAAGAAAAGAAAAGAGGAGTCAGAATTATTACTTGAATTAAAAGGGTTAAAGATCTTAAGTGATGGTATAAAAGGACAACGCTCAAAAATTACATTGAAAGTAATTATAGTTGGAATTACTACAAGATAAAAGAGTATGACATAAAAATACAATTAGAAGCATTTACAAGGTTATATTCTAATTAAAGTGTTTAGCCACTTTAATTAAATTAACATACATAGAAGTAAATGTTATAAGTATTAAAAAGGTATTTTTGAATTACAAAGGAAGTAATTAGTATTTTTAAAAAAAGAGAGGTAATATAAAAATAATACTTCATAGTATTAAAAGGAAACAATATTAAAAGTTTAAAAAGTAATAAGAAAAGAAAAGGTTTGAAATAAAAGGAGGGTGAATTTAAAAAGTTAAAAATCTAAGTTATCTTAACAAACAAGCAAAATGACATCTAATACAAAAATGGAGTCAGGACGATTTTTAGAATTAGAAACGCTGCCTATCGTTCCTAAAGCGCTACTTAGAATTAAAGGAAGTATTGCAGGAAAAGATGTCACTATTACTATATCACCCGCTGAAGAGAAAAATTATATAAACCCTAAAATTGCCAACCAGTTGGTGATTCCTGAGTCAAATATAATCGAAAAATTAGACGTTTTTGACAAGAAAAAATACGACATAAAAAATCTACAACTAAACATTGGGGATTATACTTTTATCTCTCAATTTACCATGAAAACCTTACTTTTGGATAGTAGTGATATTGTGTTGGGTTCACCATGGATGGAAACCTTAGGTTCAGTTATCCTTAATACGAAAAAGAAATTTTTGACATTCACCTACAAAAAGAAGAAGATAACGCTACAAGACGTTAACTTGAAGCCAAATTCCGTGACGCCTGAAGACGTACAAGAAATTTTGCAGGTAATTTCTCAAGAAGGTAAAAAGGTGATACAAAATATGCAAAAGGAAATCGATAAAATCACCACTAATAAGAATGAAGAAGTTGCTCGCCTCAAGGACCACAACGCCAAATTACTAACGCAAATTAAGAAGTTAAAGAGAGACAAGAAGTCATTAGAAAACAAGGTGCAACAACTTGTCGAAAATAAAGCATCGAATGTAGAAATCCGAGTTGAAGAGAAGGAAACTGGTACTAATGCAGTAAATGTCATAACTCAAGAAGAAGACAAGCAAGTTGCAAAAGATGCAAACTTAGATGTTGTAGTTCCGGCGATGAACATTTCAAGCGAAAGTTATGTAACCAGCTCAATAACATCATCGCCAAAAGAAAATCAAAACATCACCACACAACTAAGAATGGAAAGTCAAACCAAAAAAGTTCCTTATCGACATCCAAATCACGGGAGCAGACAACTCGATCAAGCTATGTCTTCAGAACAGAAACAAGTTGATATTCCGAAGAATACTAATATCAGTGCAATCCGCTCAATTGATAATTCAGCACAAGTTTCAAATCGCCGCGAGATTCCACAGAAAATTGATTTAGGATGGTCTGATCCATTCTTAGTGCGACAATTTTGTTTGTCACTTAGAGGATCATATCAACTTGTCTCGACAAGGATCACTGCCCCGAGGCGAGAAGATGTTCGTAACAGGAAAAGAAATCGAGGCCTTTTCATCAACAAGCTTTGAGGACAAAGATTTTTGAGGAGGGAGGCAATGTAATGAATAAAATAATGTAAATAGTGATTAATTAGTTAATTAGTAATTAGGTTGAAAGGCCATGTCCGATAAGACACGACCGTTCGTGAAGAGGCGCACTCATAGGTATATAAGCAGGCCTCATTTGTAACATTCAATCAATTCATATTCATCATCTTTCTAATATAATATTTGTATCCTCATGGATATTCGGATATTTCAAGTCTTCTGGAATATTTAGTTTGAGAAGGAACTTTGTTCGCTTCACGGTCTATGCAAAAGCTCCCTACCAATTTTCAGGAAACGTGGGGGGACGTCGGGGTCATAAAAATTATAAAATATAAAAATATATGATATATCATTCAAAATTTAATATTTATAATGTAACTGTATTTTTGCAAGGAATGTATATACAATCATCATACACTTACATCATGAAAGATAAATCATAAATGCTAAAATTACAAATCGATGAATGATGAATCATATAATTGAAACAAACTTAAAACTTAAAACATACATCATACAATCATACATGTAAGTTAGTAAATTTGTAACTGTATAATCATTAATGTAACTACTAACAATGTACAATGAAAATAAAGTTTAAGATATCATATGACATATTATATCAAGATTCAAAATAAAGTTTAAACTGAAGTTTACAACTCAAGTCTGAAACATAAAACTTAAAAGCAAATAAGTTATCTCTGAAACATAAAACATAACATATGAATATCAAATGATATCATCATAATGATAAATGAGCATAAATGCTCAAGGTAATGCCCCACTTGTCTCTACATCCAGCTGTTGCACGAATATATCAGGATCAACCATGTCACCATCTGAATCAAAATCACTTGGATTCTCAAACATGCTAAGTGGCACGCCAACTTTTAACACGAAACCATAAACTAAGACAATGAAACAAACTTTTAACACAAATAAAATTTGAACCTAAAAAAAAAAAAATCATTTATTTTTTTTATTTTTTTCATTTAAAAAATAGTTTTCTTCAATTTCAGGCCCCTCACGCCCCCTCGACCCCTAAATTTGAGGAAACGTCCCTCCTCACGCCCCCCACACTTTTTCATATGCCTTTTTCCTTTCATTGATTTCTACGTTGCACGGGTTCGTGAACTGGGGGTGGGGGTCCTCGAACCTGTCCTGGGTTCTCTTCCTCAATTACCAGATTCGGGTATGGGTGCTTCTGAGAAGAACCCATAAGAACCAAGCTCTTCTATGAAGAATCAAGTTCTCCATTAAAACAAATTGGGTTCTTTTGTCTTGATGGGTATGGAGAACCCCAATGATGGGTACCTGAAACCCCAAAATTGGGTTCTTTGGGGTTCTTGTGGACCGCCTTTGGATTAAAAAATTAAATAAATTTATTTATGAAAGTTTAAAAATAAAAATTAATAAAAGTTAAAAGTTAATTTTAAAAATTTATTGAAAGTTAAAGGTAAACCGTAAATACTAAAACCTAACGGCTTAGTCGAATTTTCTTTCATTTTCCCCCCTTCAACGGCGGTAGAGGATGAGCATTCGACGGGAGGCATTTGGTTTCAAAGGACAAGGTGTTTGAGGGGAATTCGTTGGTGTATGCGCAGGGACTAGAGGTTTCCTCCACAGAGACACTAACACCTTGAGAAGATTGTTTGCTGGTCCGCAAGAGAGTCGAGACACAATCCGTGCGAAGTGACTCAATCCACATAGCCGCAATCCATAGAGACACGTCACGCACTCCACAGGTAGTTGACTCTTGACTCTTGCTCGCCTTCAGTGAAAAAATGAAATGTACCCTCAAACACTTGTAATTAAAGCACAAAATTACATTCAAGATTCAAAATCCTAACAATGCTAAAAGGAAAATGAGAACACAGGAAATTAATCTGGATTATCTAGCAATTTCTCACAGGAACTGTTGTCCGAAACCTGTAACAACATGCTTCTGCTGATTTTATACATAAAACGACTTACATATTGCAGTAAAGTTTATTCTAGCTTACTTGGTAATTTTGATTGACAATATTCTTTACACTTTACTTTTAAGTTATGGTTATGACATGAAAAGTGCAGTGATTCTCTTTCCTTAGATATCCAAATGCACCAATGGTCCATGTGATGTTAGTGTTTCATGGTTTTGATTGTCGACATTGAAAATCAATCAGCCAATTGTTGGAAACCACCATATTTTTTCAACACTAAAGCATCATCAAAACATGGCATAGTTTAAATCATAAATATTTTAGCTTTCTTGTTTAAAGTTGAAAAATATACAAATTCATATATATTATAATCTATAAAATATAATATTTATATAACATTATATACATAAATTATAAACCCCTGACAAACCCACGCACCCTCTTTCAAAAAATGACATACCCGTCCCTGTCCCCGTCCCCGTCCCCTAACCCACGTTTCCTGGCAACATAGATTGATTTTATTTTATAATTGCTCAGGGCTTCAGGCGATGAGAGAATGGTGTGTGGTATAGCAGTGAATACCCCCTTAAGGTTGGGCAGTTCATCGCCCACTAGGGGTTGGGACAATCATGGGTTCCTAGTGATGTAGGGGGCTCATATAAGGGCCCTAGGAACCAAGGCGATGGCCATGATGATAGGGGGTAGAGCTCATGATGGGTTTTGCCCACATGCTAAATTTGTATGTCCCGGCCATTTTTTGCATTTTATTGTACTTTTCCTATTGACAGTGGCCAAATTATGCTTTTCACTTTCTTTTCAACTGCATCAACCTTTGGGGCATCATTCCAGGCCCGACCTAAAGTGTGGACAAGGGGAAGGGGAGGCTAACTCCTTATCGACCCAATGGACAAATGTGGACCCGGATGGGAAATATGTGAAAAGGGGTCATAATGAGTGGACGGGAGTGATGTATGTGGTGTCAGGAAGCAAGACCATGCAACCAAAATTGGGATTTCCCATGTAGTGGCACTCCTAAAGCTGGTAGCCAGTAAAGGAGATCCCACAGGACTAAGATACAATGTTAACCCAACTACATAATGAAAGCCATACCTTCAGGGTTGGAAGGCCCACCTTCAAACATACGATCATAACAGATGGGTAAGGGATCATGATGGCTGGCTTAGGTGGCGGAGATGGTGGCACATCGAGCTATCTCGTGGCTGCAAGTGGTTGTCAGCTATCGGTTGAGGACCATCTAGGAGAAAAATTTCTCCTATGGGTGTCACCCACAGATGGTGGGTAACAAACCCCATCGGAAAAACTAAATAGAATAGTTCTAGCTCTCACATTATTTCTCTTGTTTGAGTATGACTCCAACAAAGATTCTATGATTTCTTCTCATGCATGGAAGAATGTTGATTTGAATTTTTTTTGAAGGAAATTTCATGGCCCTGTGTCACCTCCCTAGTATAATGCAATCAATCTTCCAACTCTGTGCCACTCTCTAATTCCACTTATCATAAATGGTTGTGTACCAAAATTTTCCTAACCCATCAGAAACAATAATGTGGTTTATTTGATATAGAACTTGCAAACGGCCAGCTTGCGGCATTATCACATCTATCTTGACTTGATTTAGAGCATTCTTCTATGCGAAGTGTGTTAAGAATTCCATTCTCTTTCATAAATAAGAATCATGCTTCAAAATTGCAATATTGCACGGGATACTATTCGCTTAACTACGTAGAGACTTGAAATTGTCTTCTCAAGACTAGCTTTTATCAATATGATCGTGTATCCAGTTTACTGGCATATTTTGATTTATGTAATAATCAAGTAATGACTAGTATATTTTGATGCCATCTTTGTAGATATTTTAACAGATCATTGGATTCTTGATAAATAGCTACTCAAATCATTCTCGATGATGCTTTATCCAAATGACTATATTTCGCTTTTTGTTTCTCATTGATGTGGGATTTTACCCACTCAAGAGCAAAGTTTTATACCAAGTTGAATGAAAATCTTTGACAAATTGTCTTAGGAAAACAAACAAGATTAAATAACTTTTACAATCAAACTGACAAGCTTTTCTTAGAGAACATATCTCGACACACCATCTGATAGTTGGAGATAAAATATCAACCAATTACCAGAATAGGAAGCCAAGTGACAAATCAAATGAAACTATAAAAATCTTTGTCCTAATCCAATTTCATACAAAACAAATAGTGAAAGCATACTAATATGTACCAACAATCCCTATCATTCCCCCAAACAACAAAAGGATTGGCCTCCAATGCTTTTAGATGAAAGCGAAAACATTCATTCTTGTATCTAGAGCTGAGAAATCCAATAATCCTGATCCGGACACTAAATAAACTCAATCTCCAACAAGCAAAATCTAGATATCTGGTACAAAAGTAGTCAATGGATAAAGATGAGAAGTCTCAAATACCAACAACAGGACAAGAAAAGTTGCAGATAGTAGATGATGTCGACCTGGAACATGAACCAAAAAGAAGAGGCCACCAAATCTAAACTTCCAAGAAAGGAGAGAGCTTTGCAATTGATGACAAGATAGGAAGTACTAAGGGGCACTATAGCGGCCCAACTCTCATAAGGAAGTGGTGTCTTGAGACATCCCATGTGAATGTAGATACAGGGAAGAAAAACAAATATTAGGCAAAGGTGTGTGATACGAAGCTGTGTACAAGGGACCTTTAAAACTATTGATGGTACCTAATACTGCAGGTCTAGCACTGAAAGAGGTTTTGGTGTAGTGTTGCCAAATGAAAGTCAAAACATGTCCAACAATCTCCCCCCCAACTTTGGCATTCTCGGTCTCCTAACTTTGACATCAATGACAACATATATGTCAAAGATAGGGAGAGACTACAAATGTCCAAGTTAGAGATTGCAAGATGAAGATTGTTGGAAATATTGTTTGGATACCCAATTTTTTCTTGATGCCCACTTTGGATACCCTATCTTTGAAGGAATTTTTACTCTAAATATCTAGCTCAAATGGGAGCATAGGATATATGGTTGAAAATCCTATTCCAAGACCTTTCAACTAGTATAATATTCTGTAATGTCCCGGTTTAATATTTTCCTAATTTTCTCGAGAAATTGCTTAAAATTTTCTACCATAAATTTTTCAAGCAATTGCAGAAAAAATAAAATAACATTTCCAAATAAACACAGAAGTGCCACAATTGCAAATAACACAAGAAATGGAGAATTGAGCAGCTTTATTTATTTACTACAGCAATTACATACAAATCTCTCGATATAAATCGCTGCAATGGACCCAAAACAGAAGATCCACTGCAATAATAATTTAGGTCTCCAAAATAGACATGGAAATTAATAAGTTGCACGTGTGAATTACTGCCCAGAAATTCCATTTGTTGATTTTTAATGAACCTTGGACAAGTGGTTTCCCATGGGTTAGTCTCTACCTAGGGAAAAGTTTCCAAAATAATTATTTTCCAAAGTGTGACTTTATAAAGTGAAAGTGACTTTATAAGTGGTAAAGTCAATGTTAAATTATAAAGTGAAATGTGACTTTAGACATAAAGTACAATGTGGGTACTTTATTTAATGGGTAAGTTAAAAAATAGAAACTGAGAATTAAATGCACATTTATTCTCATCCCTTGATCTAAATGAATCTGAGCCATTATATCTTAGGGTTGCCCAAAAGCCATTCAGGGAAAAAAAAGGGGAAAAGAAAAGAGAGACTACATTCATTCATTCTTCATGACCAAATTAGAGAAAGGAGGCTGAGGGTTGGAGAAAAGTTTTGAAGGAGAAATTTGTTGCAGCAAACTGAAGGAGTGATTTCTGGGCAAAGTTGGGCATGGAAATCAAGGCATAAAAGACAGTAGAAGGTATAGGACGAACAACATTTAAAGTTGTGAGATGCACACAGTTCGATAGAAGCTTTAGACTAAAATAATAAAATAATAATAAATAATACAGCGGTACGGAAATCCGTACAATCTGTATCCGTACAGTACATATTTTCAGCTTCAAGTGGGCACGGAAATCGAGGCAAAATGGGCATGGTTTTCAAAGAGTTTTGGGTTGAAGAGATAAGTTGTATTATGTTGTTTTGTTTTGTCTGCAAATGTATTTTTCCTGAACTTGAAAGATAAATAAATTTGAAGAGGTCTCTAACAGGTTTTCCCCGAAGAAGATTGAAGGGGTTTTTGTAATGAATAAATAATGTAGATAAATGATAAATTAGTTAATTAGTAATTAGGCTGAAAGGTCACGTCTAATAAGACATGACCTTTCGTGAAGAGGCACCTGCGTAGGTATATAAGCAGGCCTCATTTGTAACATTCAACCAATTCATTCATCATACTTTCTAATATAATATTTGTATTCCTCATGGATATTCAGATATTTCAAATCTTCTGGAATATTTAACTTGAGAAGGAACTTTGTTCGCTTCATTTGGTATCAGAGCAGTTCGAGCCTTTAGCCGCTTAACCGCTGCACAGAGCCACGCTCTCTGATCCAGGTCTTTGATCATCAAATTCGCTAACATTGTTGCCGTTGAAGCGTTTCACTACACTTTTGGAGTTTCTCCGTTTACTGATTTTGTCAGATACCCTTGGCCATTTTTAAAGAATTAAAAAAAAAAGATATAAGAAAAAGGTCAAAATTATTGATTAAAAAACAAGAGAATATATCTAAATTAAAAAAAATTAAAAAAAAAGAAGTTAGAAAAAGAAAACGTACAAGAATACAAATCAAAATATATATACAAAGGAAAAAGAAAAAAAATTTATTGTCAATTATCGACGAATGCAAGGGAGGTCAATTTCTGAGAAAAAAATAAACAGATCAAGTTTGGAATAGAAAAACCGAGTTCACATTTGGTAAGGAGAAAAAGTGCATGTGTATCTGAAGCAACGCACAGAATTATTTACGGTGAGGGAAAATAAGAGTTCAATTAAACGCATAAGAGCAGACAGATCGCAGGACAGTGAAGTTTATTGACTCGTATTATCTGGACAGTCACTTGTGGAGGCACAAAGTATTCCTTAATTTTCTTAGAGGTTGAGAACTGTCCCCTAGCAGGTCGAGTTCCGTCAATTTTTCAGCAAGCTGAAAGCCTTATATGGGAGACAAAATCGTTGATTAATTTCCAAATAGGTCGCATTTTTGGGCAATTGGTGGAATCTGTGATAAAAAAAGGTCGATTGATCCAGGGGAGAAATTTATTGAAGTCATCAACGTCGAGTGTCCTTCCTGTAGCCGTCATATAAAGATTTTTTTACGACATCACACTTTGATCAAACTGAGTCACTTTAGTTTGACCGAGGCTGAATTTTGTTTTGCAAATTCATAGGAGATTTATGCATTGAGCCGCTGCCCTTCTTCCTTGTTTGGGTTGGGTACATAGTAGGAGAGATTCATTGAGGAAAATTTGTTTGAATTCCAGTATATTATTGCAGTCGAGTTCATGGTTTATCCTTCAGTACGTTGACAGAGGCCGAGTTTGTTCTGGAGGATCAGATTTAATTGGGCCGAATTAGCCTGTGTTGAAATTTCAACAATTGTTTCCTGCATTTCGATACCAAGCAGTAACAGCTAATTTCTGGCAAATTTCCATCAATAATTTGTGAAGATTCCCCACCACAATCACACTGTCGTGACTCCGACCCATCGCCAAACACTTGCCACCGCTGACCGTTGACACAACCTAGCCGTCGCAAACGCATTCCCAAAGGCTCATACATCAGAATCAACAACTGCATCTCCAACACATACCTGTCTGTTGCAACTCTGGTATAAATGAAACCGTGGAAAAGTCTATCGGTTAGTCAAATGTTGTGACTTGCCACAGGTCACGAAAACTTACAGTCCATCAACTTTACCGTCCATAAATTATTAAACAGATAATTTTATTGTGGAGTTCTATACACCATTAAGACAAGGAAGAGAAAAGGGTGCGTTTTAATTCAAGAGTCGTGACTTTTTAATAAAGCTATTAAAAGGGAAATATTGAACCATCAATAATTATCATTGGAAAAAAAAAAAAAGCACAAAAAAAAATATTATTATATATATATATAATTGCAAAAAAAAAAAAAAAAAACAAACAAAAAAAACAAAAAAAACAAAAGGGCCAAGAAAAAAAGAAGAGGTGAAGCATATAAGAATTTTAAAACGTCAAGTTGATTAACATTGAAATAAATATTAAAAAGGAGTATTTTAGTATTTAAGATACTTCTACAAAGTAAAAGAAAAAGATTAAAAAAAAAAAAAAGTATTTTGAAGTTATTACAAATTCAAAACCAAGGAAAATTAAGATTATAAGTTAAAAAGGGTGAAGTTGGAGAATATTTATCTCAACAAGCAAAATGACATCTAATACAAAAATGAAGTCAGGACGATTTTTAGAATTAGAAACGCTACCTATCGACCCTAAAGCGCTACTTAAAATTAAAGGAAGTATCGCAAGGAAAGATGTCACTATTGCTATATCACCCGCTGAAGAGAAAAATTATATAAACCCTAAAATTGCCAACCAGTTGGTGATTCCTGAGTCAAATATAATCAAAAAATTAGACGTTTTTGACAAGAAAAAATACGACATAAAAAATCTACAACTAAACATTGGGGATTATACTTTTATCTCTCAATTTACCATGAAAACCTTACTTTTGGATAATAGTGATATTGTGTTGGGTTCACCATGGATGGAAACCTTAGGTTCAGTTATCCTAAATATGAAAAAGAAATTTTTGACATTCACCTACAAAAAGAAGAAGATAACGCTACAAGACGTTAACTTGAAGCCAAATTCCGTGACGCCTGAAGACGTACAAGAAATTTCGCAAGTAATTTCTCAAGAAGGTAAAAAGGTGATACAAAATATGCAAAAGGAAATCGACAAAATCACCACTAATAAGAATGAAGAAGTTGCTCGCCTCAAGGACCACAACGACAAATTACTAACGCAAATTAAGAAGTTGAAGAAAGACAAAGTCATTAGAAAACAAGGTGCAACAACTTGTCGAAAATAAAGCATCGAATGTAGAAATCCAAGTTGAAGAGAAAGAAACTGGTACTAATGCAGTAAATGTCATAACTCAAGAAGAAGACAAGCAAGTTGCAAAAGATGCAAACTTAGATGTTGTAGTTCCGGCGATGAACATTTCAAGCGAAAGTTCTGTAACCTACTTAATAACATCCTTGCCAAAAGAAAATCAAAGTCAAACCAAAAAAGTTCCCTATCGACATCCAAATCATGGGAGCAGACAACTCAGCCGAGCTATGTATTCAAAACAGAAACACGCTGATAGTCTGAAGAATACTAATGAATCATCACCAGTTTCCAGTCATCGTAAGATTCCACAGAAGATTGATTTAGGTTGGTCCGATCCGTTCTCAGTACGACAGTTTTGTTTGTCACTTAGAGGATCATATCAACTTGTATCAACAAGGATGACTGCCCTAAGACAAGAAGATGTTCGTAGCAAGAAAAGAAATCGAGGCCTTTCATCGACAAGCTTTGAGGACAAAGCTTTTTGAGGAGAAGGCAATGTAATAAATAAATAATGTAGATAAATGATAAATTAGTTAATTAGTAATTAGGCTGAAAGGTCACGTCTGATAAGACATGACCTTTCGTGAAGAGGCACCTGCGTAGGTATATAAGCAGGCCTCATTTGTAACATTCAACCAATTCATTCATCATACTTTCTAATATAATATTTGTATTCCTCATGGATATTCGGATATTTCAAATCTTCTGGAATATTTAACTTGAGAAGGAACTTTGTTCGCTTCAGTTTTGCTCGGGTCTAAGTTGACCAAAAATCTGTCTTTTTATGTGTTTCTGGTTTGTTTATGTCCATATTTATTTTCAGCTTGTGTTGACAGTCTCATGTGTTTTAATCTGAAATTTTCATTTCCATAATTCTATAGGTTGAATGTATGTTTATGGGAAAGGGCATTTAACTGAATGGGAATGATAAGGTGAAATTAAAACCGAGTTGGGATTGCAGGAAACTTTTTAGTCATTAAATTTCAACATGGTATCAGAGCTACGAGCTGAAAATTGCAATTTGAACAGCAGACAATAGTTTGGGACAGCAAACAGTGGTTTGGACAACAAACTGAATTTTTGGACAGCAAACTGATATTTTGGGACAGCAAGGGGAAATTTCACACGGACTGAACTTTTGAGACAGCAAGGGGAAATTTCACACAGACTGAACTTTTGGGACAGCAAGGTGTGCTGGAAAATTCATTTCTCCATTTTCTTGGTTTTGTAAATTTTGGGCAGCAATCATGGCCATGTTCTTAAGGATAGAGGACAGGTTGGATGTGATATCCAACTATGTCATTTGGAAAGACAAAATTCAGATAGTGTTTGAGGAGACAGCAATTTGGGACATAGTGCGGCAAGAGGTTGTACCTCCTACTGCTGCAGATGAACTTGCCGAATTCACAAAAAATAATGCAAAGGAAAAAAGGATTTTGATGGACAGTCTGAAGGATCATGTGGTTCCTCGAGTGTGAGGGAACACATATTCATATCAAATGTGAATAGCTCTAACCACTCTTTATCAGAGTACCAATGAGAGCAGGAATATGGTACTCAAAGAACAAATGAAGAACATCAGGATGACAAAGGTTGAAAGTGTAGTTCAATGTCTTGGCAGGGCCAAACAGGTACGTGATGATTTGACTGATACTGGTGAAGCAGTTGCAACCATAGAGTGTTGATTTTTGTAGCATCGGAAAGTGATCTAAGTCTCAAATTTGTTGAGGAGGCTTAGACACCAATATTCCAAAGAACTCAGAAACCATTTATGGAAATTCCACTCGGTTCATGTTTTATTAAAACATTTAATAAATTTTAATGGGGACCCTAAGTCTAAACTTAGGGAAATTAAATAATTAATGGGTAATAATAAAACAGAGTGTGAATCTTCTAGAGAACGAAGATCAAGTAAAGTTTTAATCTTAGCCATTGATTAGACTTCTAATCTGGGTCATTGACTCATCAATGACAAAATTATAAAAGAAGGCTTGAAGGTCATTTGGAAAGTAAGCCGAGCAAACATTCAACAACCCGAGGGAAGTCGATTATGAAGAAAGAGTATTCGATTTCAAAGGGGATATTTGCAGGGCGGAGTAAGCAGAGGGCATCAGTAGTGTCAGGGTTCAAGCGAAGAAGGACGTGGAAGGGTAGAGAGGTAGCACAGAGGCCTCACGCAGTAGTGACGCAATGTCACACTGGCTCTGCACAGAGTGGTACGTAGGAGTGACGCAAAGTGACGCGGGGAGGGCCAGTGAGTCCCTCAAGTGTCGAAAGTTCTCCAGAGGTCTAGAGAAAATTTATCTCAGGTGTATCTCCAGAAGTTTCTCAGTTATTTCTGCCAGTGTTTTCTTGTAAAGAATTCCTGCTGAAGATTAATATATAAACCCTCATCTGTTGCACCGATTTTCCCACAATGGGTTTTTTCGAGGACAATTGTCCAAAAATAATTGTGTCAATGTGATTGGTTCTTATGCTTGTATTTTATTATTCTTTTCTCTATATGTACTTGAGTGATAACTGTAGTAGTGTTTATTTTGAAATTAGTTGAAAGGGTTTTGTAAATAACTTATTGTGGAAATAAGTAGGATAATAAATCTATAACTGTAGTAGAAATTTAGAATTGAATTTTTCACATGGTATCAGAGCTGAGTTGAGTAACAGGATTGGAGACTTTGCATTGGAACGAAGTCGAGAAGCTGTTGCAGCAACAACTCGAAAGGGTTCACGCAGCTCTCCAGAGAAAAGGGAAAGCATGGAAGAACAGAGGGATCACGACATTTTTGTATTAGCCTCCAGACTGGAAGGAGAATTTGTTTGCATATCAAGCTCTGCTTCTCCTGAGGTCTGGTATATTGATAATGGAGCTTCTGCACATATGACGAGAGTACAGGAATGCTTCTCAAGCTACCAGGAAGAGCAGATGAATTTTCAGATCACCATGGGATATAAGACTAAGTGTACCCCTATTGGGAGAGGTACCGTGGTGTTTCAAACTGAAGTGAGAAATAATCTTCGAGCCACCAATGTGCTACATGTGCCTGGTTTGGGGATGAACTTACTCTCAGTGTCTCTGCTACAAAAAAAGGGCTATGACGTCTACTTCATTGGAAAAAGAGTATATGTCAAACACTCGAGTTGGAAGAAGAAGGCACAAATCGGAGTCAGGAGCAATAAACTGTAGAAGTTGCAGCTTGAATCTCCAATGGCACTAATAGGCAGTTGTGAGGAGAAGGATTTGAATGAGCTATGGCACAGGATAATGGGGCACTTACACCATGGGGCTTTGAGATTTCTCAAGAAGACCGTCACAGGAGTTCCATATTTGAGCACCAAACGAGATGACGTTTGCAGAGGGTGCGTACTAGGGAAGTACACTAAGGCAGCCTACCCCAGAAGCAGAAATAGGGCTAAGACTTTGTTAGGATTAATACACTCAGACATCTGCGGACGAATGTCCACTAGAGCTCTTAGTGGTGCCGAGTATTGTTGATATTTTGGGTAGCATCATTTGTGCTCTAGCTCTGAAACTTTGTGGAGGGGCTAGAACACATGAGATCTCCAAGACCCAGAAATCTTTTGGAGAAATTCCACCCAGTGTGAAAGTTATTCAATGAATTAATTATTTTAATGGAGACCATAAGTCTAACTTAGGGAAATAAAATAATTAAAGGGAATTAATTTAAACATGTGGGTGAGAATGTTCTAAGTGACGTGGATCAAGTCTTTTCTAATCCTATCCATTGATTAGAGATTAGATCACAGTTGTTGATTTCTCAACGAGAAAAGTATTAAAGGAAGGCTTGGGGTCAGTTGGAGGAGACACAGAGTGATAGCACTTGAGCTAAATCGAAATTCTAGGGCGCGATTTGCTGAGAATTTTTGAGTGAGCTTGCAGTACTTGTGAGGGGCAGATCAGCGAGGGATTATTCTAATTTGATGCTGAGAATACAAAGGCACAGAGGCAGATCCGTACCAGGCAGCACAGAGACTAGCAGGAGGGACGTAGCCCAGCCAGGCTCACGCAGAGGCAGCGCAAAGGCTGACGCAAGGCCTTCAGGGTGATGCAGAGGCAGCGCTGAGCCCAGAACGGTGACGTAGCGGCAACTTGTGTTGCGCAGAGGCTGTGCAATGGCTACGCTGGGCAAGAGAAGCTGACACAGAGGCTAGGGGAGCAGCATTGGAGTTCCAGTGGACCAGAAAGGGCTCGTATTCAGTGCATTTTCAGAGGAGTGCTTCCTCGGCTAAATCTGCCATATTTTCAGTCTCTATGTGATAGGTACATCTGTCGTGAATTCTCTGTTGGGCAAACCATTACTGGTGCCCTTGATTGTATTCAAATTTCCTGCTTAATAAACAAACCCTCAAAGGGTTGTTGCACCGATTTTCCCACATTGGATTTTTCCAGGGACATTGTCCAAAAAATACTATGTCCTTTGTCATGTGTGTGTTATGCTTCAATACTGATCTGTATGCATGTGTAGGCTGCTGTTGTGTTTACTTTGATGTTTTACTGAATATTTCAAAAAATAACTTATTAATTAAATAAGCAAGTAGGAGAAGTAAATCAAGATATTGTAGTATGGTTTCTATATTAAGAAATTCTCACACGTATTTCGTCACCTTCATTGATGACCATTCCAGGAAAACTTGGATCTACTTCCTGAAGACTGAGGACGAAGTATTTAACCGATTCAAAGAGTTTAAAGCTCTGGTTGAGAATCTGACAAGAAAGCGGATAAAGATACTGCGATCAGATAATGGTGGAGAATACGTCGATAAAGACTTCACATAATTCTGTACGAGGGAAGGCATCAAAATAGAGTGGACTGCTCCATATAATCCAGAGCATAATGGAATTGCAAGGGCAATGTTGTATGATCAAGACATGCCCAAATTTCAGTGGGTTGAAGCTTGTAACACAGTTGTATATGTTTAGAATAGGATTCCTCACAATGCATTGGGTAAGATCACTCCAGAAAGTGTCTTCACTGGCAGGAAGCCAGAGGTAAGCCACTTCAGGATCTTTGATAGTGTGGCATACTACCATGTACCCGAAGAGAAGAGGAAGAAATTGGATAGGACTGTTGAAAAGGGGTATCTGGTGGGATATAGTGAAAATGCTAAGGCTTACAGAATCTACATTCCTGGTAGCAAGAAGGTTGTAGTGCAGCGGGATGTAAAGTTCATGGAGGAAAGAGCTTTCAAAAAATCCCAAGAGATGCCTTCAGTAACACAGTCTGAAGATGACCCACTAGTCCAACACTATGACCAGCTGAGGTCAGCCAGAGAGCTTCTCCAAGGCAGAAGGATCTTGGAGTGTAAAACTCTGGTAAACTTTATAAGTATATATTATTATTGATTAAAGATGAAAGTTGATTACAATGGGGAATCACCAAGGCTTTAAATATAGCCTTATGGTGTCCCTTGGCGAAGAGGCATGATCTTTGATCATGCCCTTCCACATTAATAAACCTAAGATAACTATATCTAACTAATAATTAATAAAATATACATAACAGATCTAAGGGATTCATCTCCAGAAGATTTGAAGGAGGGGGAGCAGGTGGAGCCACCAACTACCAGTGGTAGGACAAGCAAGGAATTACGACAAATTCTTAGGAATGCAGAGGAGTTTGTCGAAGCCCCTAGAAATGAGAAGTAGCAGCGCAGGCAACCAGAGAGATACCAAGCCTTGGTAGCCCAGGTTGGGCAACCCTCTAGTTTCCAGGAGGTAGCTCAGCATCAGGTGTGGGTAGATGCAATGGTGGAAGAGTACAGTCCATCATGACAAATGATGTATGGCAAGTGGTTCCTAGGCCTCAAGACAGATCAATTGTGGGTTCGAGATGGATCTACAACATCAAATATGTTGCAGATGGCAGTGTAGAAAAATTTAAAGCCAGGTTTGTGGCAAACGGGTATGCTCAGAAGGAAGGGATAGACTATGAAGAGACCTTCGCCCCTGTAGCCAGATATACTTCTATTAGATCCGTGATATCCCTTACTTCGGAAATGGGATGGGAGATTCACCAGATGGATGTCAATACTGCATTCTTGAATGGCGTGATAGAAGAAGTATATCTCTAACAACCAGAGGGATTTGATACGCATGAGCAGAAGACTCGTGTGTAGGCTTAAGAAAGCCTTGTATGGACTTAAGCAAGCCCCTAAAGCTTGGTATGGTCAAATTGATAGCTACTTGCAACAGATGGGATTCGTCAAGAGTGACGCAAATCGCAATCTCTATTATCTGAGAGTAGGGGATGAGCCTCTAATACTAGTGTTGCATGTATATGATCCATTCCTCACAAGATAATCTAGGCTCATTAAGGAGTGCAAAGAGAATTTAGCTGCAGAATTCGACATGAAGGATCTGGGGCTGATGCATTATTTTTTGGGGTTGGAAGTTTTGGCAACAGAAGGGTGAGATCTTCCTTGGTCAAGGGAGATATACTACAGAAATCTTGAAGAGGTTCAAGATGGAAGACTATAGACCCATGGATACACCAATGGTCACCAACTGGAAGAAGATTGATATTTCAGAAGATGATGAAGCTTATTCTCCCTTGTATAGGCAGCTCATAGGGTCCTTAATGTATCTAGTTAACACTAGGCCAGACATCTGTAATGTTGTCAACACCCTCAGTCAGTTCATGGTGGAACCAAGGAGGGCACATTGGGCAGCAGCCAAGCATATTCTCAGATATTTGCAGGGAATAGTCGAGCTTGGATTGAAATCAGATTGAGTAGGTTCACTAACGCAGATTGGGTTGGCAGCCCAGTAGAATGGAAAAGTACCAGTGGGTACTGCTTCAATGTTGGATCAGGAATGACTTCCTGGTGTAGCATGAAACAAAAATTCGTGGCTCTGAGCCCAGTTGAGGAGGAATATATGGCAACAAGCAGTGCTTCGTGTGAGGCCATATGGCTTAGGAAGCTGCTTGTGAATCTACTCAAGGAAAGGATGGAAGCGACCAACATTCTGTTGAAATTTGGAAACGGAGGACAGGTGGTTCCCTAAGGCTTTGATCTTTGGCCTAGGGAAAAGTGTCCAAAAGAATTTAATTTTTCTCCTAAAGTAACTTTATAATTTTTTATAAAGTTAAATCTAATTTAAAAGTGACTTAAGTGATAAAGTTACTAAAGTGACTTAAGTGATAAAGTTACTAAAGTGACTTTATAAAGTTATAAAGTCAAATCTAATTTTAAAGTGACTTTAAGTGATAAAGTTACTAAAGTTAAAGAGACTTTAAATAAAGTCAATATAAAATTAGAAAGGAAAAAGTGACTTTGGAAATAAAAGACTAACTGGGTCTTTATTAAAGTGGGGTGAATTAAAAATGAAAAGTGAGATTTAAATGAGCATTTAATCTCAGCCCTAGATCTCCATCTATCTCAGCCATTGGATTTAGGGATTCCCCAAAAGTCACTTAGGGTTAGGTTAAAGGAGGAAAAGGAGGAAAAGGTCATTCATTCTTTCATGAGCAGATTGGGAGAAGGAGAGCAAGAGAGCAAGGGAGATTTTTGAGCAGTGAGGAGAAGGAGGCAGCAACTTGGCACACATTCCAAGGCAGTATTTCAGCAAGTCCGTACAACAGAATTTGCACATAGTTCAGGGCAGATTTGGCATGATTTCCAAGGCAGAATCCGTACATCTTGTGGCACATTTTCCTAGGCAGCCGTACCATTTTCTGGGCACAGATTTCGAGGGAGAGGTCGCTGTTTTTTGCTGCATGCTTTTCTAGGCAGGCTGTACAACGTGTAGCTGATTGCTGGCACAAAAATCGAGGCAAATTTTCGTACAACAGCATTTAATACAGCTGCACGCATTCCAAGGAGGCCGTACAACATCATTTATTGCTGTTCTGCACACAAAAAGAGGTCGTACAACATAAATTAATGCTGTAATTTCTGGGCATGTTTTTCAAGGAAATACGCACAACATTTATTGCTGGTTCAGTTTTATTGTTTGCACATTTTCCGAGGCAGTGGTTAAGCACGGAAAACGAGATAAGTTGTAGAAGTTTACTTGCTGATTTTTCTGAATATTTCTCTCACTGTAAAAAGCATTTTTCAGAAATAAGAAGGAGCTCTCAAACTGGTTTTCCCCAAGAGTTGTAGGGGGTTTTTCCAGGGTCACCTTGACCAAAAATATTGAGTTATGATGTGTTGAATGACTGTTTGTTACTGCTGTTATTTTATTTCTGCATTTACAGCATTCTGAAAAATTTTCCAGAATTTGTGTTTTCAGCAAAATTTATTTTCCAGTTATTAAATGTATGGATATGGGAAAGGGCATTTAATTATTTTGAGTAATAAGGTGAAAACTGAAAACCGGGGCGGGAAATAGAATTTTCTACATGGTATCGGAGCTTGAGTGCTGAAAGAGCAGTTTGGGACAGCAAGGAAGAAAATTACAGCTTGCTGATTTTTCACTCAGAAAATTCCAGCAAGCTGATTTTTCACAAACAGCAGATTTTTACCTTTACTACAGCAGTGTTATTTTTCAGTTTTAGGACAGCAGGATGTCATTGGGACCGAGGGTGGAGGATAGGTTGGATGGGCATTCCAACTACAGCATTTGGAAGGAGAGAATGCAGAGTATCTTTGAGGAGGCAGAAGTCTGGGACATTATGGTACATACCACACAGAACCCTGTGAATGTGCCTACTGATGCTACTCAGTTGGCAGCATATAATAAAAAGAACAACAAGGGTAAGAGGCCGATTCTAGACGGAATCAAAGACCATTGCATTCCTCATGTGAGAGGAAAGAGAAATGTTCATGAGATGTGGACAACATTGTCCAATCTCTACCAGAGTACCAATGAGAACCGGAAAATGGTCCTGAAGGAGAAGATGAAGACCATTAAGATGGGCAATGATAGTGCAGCTGGATATCTCACTAAGATTACTAATGTGAGAGATGAGTTGGCAGCGATTGGAGAGGCCATTCCACCCACTGAGTTGGTGCGGATTGCAGTGAATGGCCTCCCCCGTTCATGGATGAACTTTGCCGATGGAGTTTGTGCACGTGAGACCCTTCCCACATGGGAGAGGTTTTGGGATGATTGCATTCAGACAGAGATCAGGAAAGGTCAGCTTGGGGCAGCCAAGCTAGTTGAGCAGGATGAGGATGTAGCACTGTTGGCAGGACGCAAGAAAGGCAAAGGGAAGAAGCAGGCTTCCACAAGCAATGGTGGGGCAAAGGCAAAGGTAAAGGTAAACAGGATAACTCACAGAAGGACTATTCCAAAGTGAAGTGTTGGAATTGTCAGAAGATGGGACACTATGCAGTTGTGTGTCCTGAGAAGAAGAAGAAGAAGGGGAAGAACCAGAGCATGGCAGCTTCAGCAGAGGTTGAGGACTTTGCAGATCGCTTTGACCGAGAGTTTGGGTTCATTGCGTGTGAGTCTTCTAGTGCAGGAGTACCTGCCACACAGGTTCAGAGGGAGCAGGCATTTCCCTCGATTAGCGGAGCATCTTCGGGTATCTGGTATGTGGACAGTGGGGCTTCACGTCACATGACAGGAGTCCGTGAGTACTTCTCAGAGCTTTCAGAGAGTGGCACCGATGTAGAGGTAGTACTCGGTGATGACAGAGTTGTTAGAGCAGTCGGTGTGGGAACATTGACATTTCAGAGGGAGTCCAAACCTCCCTTGAAGGTGTCGGATGTTCTTTATGTGCCAGGGATGAGGAAGAACCTCATATCCGTCTCAGCTTTGGAGGACAGAGGATATGAGATACTATTCAGGGGAGGACAGGTGTTGATGTATCCCAGGGGCACTCCAGCTGATTCAGCTAGAGTGATAGGTGTACGCTATGCAAAGGTGTACAAGTTTGCATTTCAGTCCCTTTTGGCATTGAGCAGTAGTACCGACAGCAGAGCTAGCAGTTCTGAGCAGTGTGAGATTTGGCACCGCAGGATGGGGCACATGCATCATGGAGCCTTGAGGACTTTGCGGGAGATCACTACAGGTGTGCCAGAGTTCAGTACTGATCACTTTGATACTTGCAAAGGATGTGCGATGGGCAAGTTTGCCAAATCCCCTTTTCCCAGCAGTGACAGCAGAGCGACTGGGATACTTGATTTGATTCATTCCGATGTGAGCGGTCGGATGTCTCATGTTTCCTTGAGAGGATATGAGTACTATGTGTTATTCATTGATGATCACTCCAGGAGGACCTGGATTTATTTCTTGAAGACCAAGAGTGAGGTCTTCAAGCGGTTTCAGGAGTTTAGAGCTCTTGTGGAGACACAGACAGGTCGGAAGATCAAGTCCCTGAGGTCGGACAATGGGGGAGAGTACACCCTTGGAGAGTTTGTTGACTATTGTGCAGAGGCAGGCATTAGGAGGGAGTTCACTGTTCCTTACAACCCCCAGCAGAACGGGGTTGCGGAGAGGAAGAACAGATCCATCGGAGGGGCTGCCAAAGCCATGTTACATGATCGGGGGTTGCCATTGTTTTTGTGGGCAGAGGCCTGCAACACAGCTGTTTACTTGCAGAACAGGAGTCCGCATCGTGCCTTGGGGCACATGACTCCGGAGGAGGCTTTTTCTGGGAAGAAGCCCGATATGGGTCATCTTCGTATCTTTGGGTGCATGACATACTCCTACATACCCAAGGAGAAGAGGACCAAACTAGAGCCCACCGCAGAGAAGGGTATCTTTGTGGGCTACAATGAGACCTCCAAGGCCTTTCGGATTTACATTCCTGCGCAGAGGAAAGTTGTTGTCAGGCGGGATGTGAAGTTCGAGGAGGACAAGGCCTTTAGGAGGTCACGGGAGTTAGAGTATCTGGATCAGCCAGACCCTCAGCAGCAGTTGAGTCAGTCGCAGGGATCCAGTGGGCAGGGATCAGGAGGATCCGGAGGTACATCTATGACGATGTCAGGTCCGTCAGTGGGGAGTGGCTCGCAGAGTCGGAGGGGTGGAGCTATGGGCAGCACGCAGAGCAGTCCACAGAGCAGTTCACTGGGGAGTCCACTGATGGACAGTTCACACGGTACCTCAGCATCTACAGGTTCAGGTGCAGGCAGGAGGACAGCAGACAGACAGTCAGGAGTTCAGGCTCCCGATGTTGAGGAGGAGGAGTTTTATTCTCCGGCGGGAGAAGTGTGCTCAGGGAAGAGGAAGCCCAAGTGGCTTCAGGACACCTTGAGAGATGCCACATCTGTTGCTGAGCCTAAGAGGCCGGTCAGAGAGAGCAGACCACCTGAGAGGTTTTGTAGCTATATGGCAATGGCTACCAACATCCTTGACTCTGAGCCTTCTAACTATGAGGAGGCAGCTAGCCAGCAGGTCTGGAGAGAGGCCATGCAGGAGGAGTATTCTTCTATCATGAAGAATGATGTTTGGGAGGTGGTGCCGAGGCCTGAGGGCAAATCCGTGGTTACTTCCAGATGGCTTTACAAGGTAAAGCATGCTGCAGATGGCAGCATTGAGAAATTCAAAGCGAGGTTTGTGGCTAGAGGGTTCTCCCATGTAGAGGGAGTTGATTATGAGGAGACCTTCGCTCCCGTGGCTCGATATACTTCGATCCGCTCCATTATATCGATAGCAGCAGAGATGGGTTGGAAGATCCACCAGATGGATGTGAAGACCGCATTTCTCAATGGCTACATACAGGAGAAGGTGTACATTGAGCAGCCACAGGGCTTTGAGGTGCATGTGAAGGAGTCCCATGTGTGCAGATTGAAGAAGGCCCTTTATGGCCTGAAGCAAGCTCCCAGAGCTTGGTACTCCAGGATAGATACATACTTGCAGAAGATGGGTTTCACAAAGAGTGAGGCAGATCCGAACCTTTACTATATTGTGATAGGTGAGGAGCCTCTCATTCTGGTGCTGTATGTAGATGACTTGGTCATTACAGGTGCAGAGAGACTCATAGAGCACCGCAAGAGAGATCTTGCGGCGGAGTTTGAGATGAAGGACATCGGCTTGATGCATTACTTTTTGGGTTTGGAGGTGTGGCAGGAGGAGGGGCATTTCTTCTTGGGGCAGGGGAAGTATATTGTGGATATCCTTAGCAGATTCCACATGGAGGATTGTAAACCCATGTCGACACCGATGATCACCAACTGGAAGAAGCTTCATGCTTCGGATTCCGAGTTGGTGGATCCTACATTGTACAGACAGCTGATTGGTTCCTTGATGTATTTGGTCAACACCAGACCAGATATTTGTTTTGCAGTCAACACGATGAGTCAGTTTATGTGTGAGCCTAGGAAGGTTCACTGGGTGGCTGCAAAACACATTTTGCGATACTTGCAGGGGACAGTGGATTATGGTCTGGACTACAGGCAGGGGATGGAGTGAGATTGGCAGGTTACACTGATTCTGATTGGGCAGGTTGTGCTTCTGATAGGAAGAGCACTTCAGGGTGTTGTTTTGGGTTGGGTTCGGCAGTTGTGTCATGGTTCAGCCGAAAGCAGCAGTCAGTAGCATTGAGTTCAGCGGAAGCAGAGTATATGGCAGCCAGTCTAGCTAGTTGTGAGGCCATCTCGCTTCGCAAGATGTTGTTTGGCTTATTTGGTCAGCCGTTGAGACCTTCAGTGATTTACTGTGATAATCAGAGTTGCATTAAACTCACGGAGAATCCAGTATTTCATGACAGGTCAAAGCATATCTGGATCAAATATCACTTCATCAGAGACTATGTTCAGAAAGGAGCTGTGAAGCTTGAGTATATTCCCACTGATGAGCAGGTTGCAGATATTCTTACCAAAGCCTTACCACGGGCAAGCATGTCTACTTCAGAGACAAGATGGGTGTGGTGAGGAACACCTTCCTCGGTAAGAGGGAGTGTTGAAATTTGGTTACCGGAGGACAGGTGGTTCCCTAAGGCTTTGATCTTTGGGCTAGGGAAAAGTGTCCAAAAGAATTTAATTTTTCTCCTAAAGTAACTTTATAATTTTTTATAAAGTTAAATCTAATTTAAAAGTGACTTAAGTGATAAAGTTACTAAAGTGACTTTATAAAGTTATAAAGTCAAATCTAATTTTAAAGTGACTTTAAGTGATAAAGTTACTGAAGTTAAAGTGACTTTAAATAAAGTCAATATAAAATTAGAAAGGAAAAAGTGACTTTGGAAATAAAAGACTAAGTGGGTCTTTATTAAAGTGGGGTGAATTAAAAAATAGAAAGTGAGATTTAAATGAGCATTTAATCTCAGCTCTAGATCTCAATCTATCTCAGCCATTGGATTTAGGGATTCCCCAAAAGTCACTTAGGGTTAGGTTAAAGGAGGAAAAGGAGGAAAAGGTCATTCATTCTTTCATGAGCAGATTGGGAGAAGGAGAGCAAGAGACCAAGGGAGATTTCTGAGCAGTGAGGAGAAGGAGGCAGCAGCTTGGCACACATTCCAAGGCCATATTTCAGCAAGACCGTACAGCAGAGTTTGCACACAGTTCAAGGCAGATTTGGCACGATTTCCAAGGCAGAATCCGTACAGCAGCTTGTGGCACGTTTTCCAAGGCAACCGTACCATTTTCTGGGCACAGATTTCGAGGGAGAAGCTGCTGTTTTTTGCTGCACGCTTTTCTAGACAGGCCGTACAGCCTGTAGCTGATTGCTGGCACAAAAATCGAGGCAGATTTCCGTACAACAGCATTTAATACAGATGCACGCATTCCAAGGAGGCCGTACAGCAGCATTTATTGCTGTTCTGCACGCAAAAAGAGGAGGCCGTACAGCAGAAATTAATGCTGTAATTTCTGGGCACGTTTTTCAAGGAAATACGCACAACATTTATTGCTGGTTCAGTTTTACTGTCTGCACATTTTCCGAGGCGGTGGTTAAGCACGGAAAACAAGATAAGTTGTAAAAGTTTACTTGCTGATTTTTCTGAATATTTCTCTCACTGTAAAAAGCATTTTTCAGAAATAAGAAGGAGCTCTCAAACTGGTTTTCCCCAAGAGTTGTAGGGGGTTTTTCCAGGGTCACCTTGACCAAAAATACTGAGTTATGATGTGTTGAATGACCGTTTGTTACTGCTGTTATTTTATTTCTGCATTTACAGCATTCTGAAAAAATTTCCAGAATTTGTGTTTTCAGCAAAATTTATTTTCCAGTTATTAAATGTATGGATATGGGAAAGGGCATTTAATTATTTTGGAGTAATAAGGTGAAAACTGAAAACCGGGGTGGGAAATAGAATTTTCTACACATTCTATGTGATAATCAAAGTTGCATCAAGCTCTCTGAAAATCCTGTGGTCCATGATCGGTCGAAGCACATTGACATCAAATGCCATTTCATCAGAGACTGTGTCCAACGGGGAGCTGTACAGTTGCAGTGCACTCTGACAGGAGAACAGGTGGCAGACATCCTCACTAAAGCTCAAGGAAACACAAAGTTTGTCTACTTCAGAGAGAAGATGGGGATGATCAAGAATCCATTTCAGTAGCAAAACTGGACAGATGCAGAATTAAGAGGGAGCTACAGTACAGATGAGGCAGTGACAGTGGCAGTGTCATGGGCAGCAGTACAGAAGGCGGCAGCATAGCAAATGAGGGGCAGAAACAGCCAAGCAACAACAGCGCAGAGGATGCTTTATGGTTAGAGCAGTATGTAGAAGGAAAATTGCTAGAACACTTTCCTCGCTAAGAGAGAGTGTGATCCAGGTGGATATTGGTGGTCACCCGCCTATTCCACTTGCGCCCCACCATTGTCTCTTTCAGTTTTTCAGTTTCAGCACAACATACTATTTTTAGCAGTTTTTCGGGTCCTGAACTTCCGGCGCTGTTTTGAGGCCCTAAACGACGTTTTTTGGGAAAACGGAGAGCAACATGGGTCCATGGACTGATGTTGCTCGTTCAAAATTTGTAGTCCTCGGATAGATCTTTCTAACGAAGTATGGTACGCGTCAAACGGAGATCGTATGCCAAAGTTACGCCCCTGGGAAGTTGAAACACCAATTTACCCAAACGGGGCTCATAGTTTTGGCGCTTCATCTCCTAGGGTTAGGGTTTTGGGATGTTGAGGGTTCTCCATTGTTTCTCAATAATAAATAGGGCCTCGAGCCTCATTGTAACTCAGTTCAGAGGCCTGTAGCCGCCACATCTCTTCTCAGAGATAGCTACCAGTGCCCTAGCTAGTTTTATTTCCATTCGGTCCGTAAGAATTTCGCTCTTTGATATTAATGAAATGAATGTTCTTTCCGCCGCATTCTCGTATTTATGGTTATATGTTTATTCTCATATGCTCGCATAAATCCGGATCGCAGTACGAGCGGTGTGCTTTTTTTCTTTCTCGATCCTTCTTTGCATGTCCCCAACGAGGTCGGGTATAAGAAGCTAGGGCTTGATCTGGTGGAACCTTTGCAAGATCAGCATCGCAAACCTCGACGGACGCCCATGGGGGACGAAAAGAAAGAGGAGGGAGCAGGAGATCCTATCAAAATATTGCTCGAGGAGGCCCTCGAAAAACAAAGGAACGCGATGATGGATAGCTTTGTTAAGATCCTCCAACGGCTGCCCACCGGCGGCGCATCTGCATCCAGTAGCTACTCTGGAGTTGCGACTCCCTTTAAGGTACAAGTAAATTTTGACATTCCCATATTTGAGGGTCAAATAGACGCAGATGCCGTAGATAGATGGTTGAATCTATTAGAAGGATATTTCTCTGTTCATGACTTTTCAGACCGGGAGAAGATTATTTTGCACTCCTCAAAGCTACCCCCCATGTTAAGGACTGGTGGGAAACCTACTGTGAGAACAAGGACCAGACAGAACCCTCTCTGTTCTCGGCCGTACCAACTTGGAATTCTTTCCGAGACGCCGTCAAGGAACAGCACTATCCCGTGGGGAGCTATGAGGACAAGTACATACAATGGACCACGCTGCGACAACAAAGGGATCAAGATGTGCACGAGCTGACGAATCTGTTCCATACCCTGCGCACAAAGTTGTGTATCAAAGATTCAGAGAAACATTTGGTGCTAAAGTATCGCAGCTGTCTGCACAGATACATTCAGGAGGAAATGGAGTTCCTCGACATCTCCTCGCTTGGTACGGCATACCGGTATGTTGCCAAGATTGAGCAGAAATTCAAACAGAAGAAGCGAGACTTTGGATCTGTGAATCAAAAGCAAGGAAAAGGTGCTTCCAAACCGCAGAACAAAGGACAGAGCATGGCGGCTAAAGACAACCCGTCGAAGCCACAAGAAAAGAACAACACGGTAAAGCCAAAGAAGGACACGGGAAAGTGGTGTGAGTTCCATAAGAGCTCCACTCACAACACAAGTGAGTGTCGGGCCAAGCAGTCGCTAGTGGCCGAGATGAGGGCTTCTGAGTCAGATGCATAATCCGACTCCGAATCAGAACCTGAAAAGGGGAATGAAAAAGGGAAACAGATTATTGATGCGGAGCCCAACGCCACCGTTGCCACTACAAAGGTCCAGAAGGAGGAACCGGAAGATCCAGAGGAGGAGGAACGTCTCTTCCACTCCCAGATGTGGGTAAAGGGCTCCCCTGTACAGTTCATTGTCGACAATGAGAGCCAAAAGAACCTCATTTCAGCAGACGCCGTGAAGCGGTTGGGCTTGCCGACCACAGCTCACCCACATCCATACACCATCGGGTGGCTTCACCAAGGACGAGATCTCCGCGTCAGCCAGCAGTGCCGCCTTCCCTATAGCATCAAGCCCTTCACGGATGAGGTATTATGTGACGTTGTTCCTATTGATGTTTCTGATGTATTATTAGGACAACCATACTTGTGGAAGCGTCATGCTGTGTATGAGTCTCGGCGTCGTGCTGTTATTGTTACTTTGGGAAATAAGTTGTACAGGATACCAGAGGTACCACCTCCTGCCGCTATCTCTTTGGTTACTGCAAAACAATGCAGTAAGCTCATTTCCCAAACCAGGAAATTCGTTTTCCTGATGATCCGCCCTCAGGGCAAGAAGAAGACTGTGGCCACGACCTCCAGACAGGGCCCCTCTGCACGACAACAACAAATGGATAAGGTCGTGGAGGAGTACGAGGACATCTTCACCTCACCCACAGGGGTTCCTCTGCACTGCCAGGTCAAGCACCCGATTGATCTGACCCCAGGTGCGCCACTACCCAATGGATCGATCTATCGACGCTCTGTTCTGGAAAATGATGAAATCAAGAGGCAGATTCAGGAGCTGTTGCAGAAAGGTCACATCAGACCAAGTTCATCGCCCTGTGGGAGCCCGATCGTGTTGGTACAGAAGAAGGATGGGACATGGAGACTCTGTATTGACTATCGGGCACTGAACAAGATCACTGTCTGTAATAGGTACCCAATCCCATGGATTGATGACCTTCTGGACCAACTCAAAGGTGCAAAATATTTCAGCAAGATCAACCTGAAGTCTGGGTATCACCAGGTACCAATTGAACCCTCCGATGTGTGGAAGACTGCCTTCAAAGCCAAGGAAGGCCTTTTCAAATGGCTGGTCATGCCTTTCGGGTTGACGAATGCTCCTGCCACCTTCATGAGGATGATGGATGACATCTTGCGGCCATTCACCAACTCATTTGTAGTGGTGTACTTGGATGACATTCTGATCTTCAGCCAGACTTGGGAAGAGCACCTTCACCACATCCGACAAGTCCTCCAAACACTGCGGCAACACAAGTTGTGTGCCAATTTGGAGAAGTGCACTTTTGGCATGACCCAGGTTCAATATCTGGGATACATTATTGATGAAAGGGGGGTGCATGTGGATCCAGCCAAGATCCAAGTCATTCGGGATTGGCCAGCCCCAACCACTATAATAGAGCTTCGCAGCTTTCTGGGTCCTGCTAATTTCCACCGTAGATTCGTGTTGGGATTCTCTCATATCACTTGGCCCTTGAGTCAAGTCACCAAGGGAGGAGCGAGAGCAAAATTATTTTGGTCAGAACCTCATCAGACATGCTCACGTAATTGAAAATCGCCCCTCGTTCCGCCCTGCTCACATTACCGTACTTGCAATGTACCTATTTGAGATCGAGACGTATGCCTCTGAGTATGCTATTGGGGCAGCTCTTACTCAACCGGGACATCCAGTGGCATATCACAGTGAGACATTGTCTGAGACAGTTCGCAAGTATCCCACCTATGACAAAGAAATGTATTCCATTGTGCAAGCCTGTCGACAATGGAAGCATTACATTTTGGGGAGGGAAACAATCATCCACACAGACCACCGGCCCCTGCAGTTCATACAGACACAAGGGAAGTTGCAGAATGATCGCCATCAGAAGTGGTCCACATATCTGCAACAGTTTCATTTGAACATCAAGTACAAGAAGGGTAGCACTAATAATGTTGCAGACTGCCTCAGCCGACCACCGATCGTGGCGCTCACCACCGTGCTCAACTCTTGTGGGCACGAGACTTCTGATTGGCCGCTTCTCTATGAGAGTGACCCAGAATTCGGCCACACTTACAAGGCACTCTTTGGGGGCACGCAAGTTCCAAATTTTCACCTCCAAGATGCACTTTTATGTCACCTGGGACACCTTTGTGTTCCTTCAAGCGAGCGTGCCAAGATGATATGGGAAGCAAACTACAGTCGAGTCGCTGGGCATTTCGGGGTCGAGAAAACAGTAGCAATACTACAGAAGTATTTCTATTGGCCGAACCTTCGAAAGGATGTCGAGAAGCACATCAGATCCTGCACCGCTTGTGCCATTGCCAAACCGACCATCAAGAAGCAAGGCCTATATACTCCACTACCTACCCCTAGTCGACCGTGGGAATCCATCTCCATGGATTACATGTCGGGCCTACCTTCTACTAAGAATGGAAATGACTGTGTTTTCGTGGTCGTTGACAGATTCTCGAAGATGGCCATCATGGCGGCCTGTAAGAAGAATATCATAGCAGAAGCCACTGCTAAACTCTTCTTTGAACGAGTGTGGGTGCACTTTGGGATCCCACAGTCTATCATATCAGATCGAGATAGCAGGTTCCTCAGCACATTTTGGTCCAGCCTCTGGTCAACGTTGGACACAAAGCTCACCAAGTCCACAGCTTTCCATCCCCAAACAGATGGCCAGACAGAGGTCGTCAACAGAATGATTGTACACATTCTGCGCATGTACAATTCAAAGCATCCACGCACATGGGACGAGAGCCTCCCCTATGTAAAACATAGTTATAACCGGGCTCTCCATAGTTCAATTGGCCATAGCCCCTTTCAGGTGGGCTTGGGATTCCAGCCACTATGTCCCATTGACATAGCCATGCCGTTTGCAGCTGCTCAGGCCGATTCAGCTCATGTCCAGTCTGAAGTTGACAAAGCAAGTAGCTTCATCGAGCGCATTCAACACATCCGCCAACAGGTTCATGATATATTGGACAGAGCTAATGCGAAGTACAAGCAACGCCATGATCAACACCGGGTGCCACACAACTTCCAGGTGGGCGACAAAGTATGGCTACATTTGCAGAAGGAGCGCCTCACTGGACCCCACCGCAAGCTTCGCCCGCTCCGATACGGGCCGTACACCATCACCAAGGCCGTAGGGAACAATGCATTCGAGCTCAGTATTCCACCATTCCTTGGTCTGCACCCAGTCTTCAATGTGGATCGCCTTCGTCCTTACTTCCCACCTCTACTGGACACCTCGGACATTGCAGAACAACTCACACCAACAGAGTTAAACCCGGACTGCATGGAACAGGCCACCACAGATTGTATCATGGACATGCAAATCAAGAACACTCGTCAACAGCAGATCCAACTGTATCGGGTTGTCAAAGCCGGCCAACTCCTGCACCAAGGAAAGTGGTTCACCAGGGACCAAGTTCAGCAGAAATTTCCTCATCTCATGGAGGAACTTAACGCAATGGGGACCATTGCTTCCTAAGGGGGAGGAATGATCCAGGTGGATATTGGTGGTCACCCGCCTATTCCACTTGGGGCTCCACCATTGTCCATTTCATTTTTTCAGTTTCGGCACAGTTTACTATTTTTAGCAGTTTTTCGGGTCCTAAACTTCCGGAGCCGTTTTGAGGCCCTAAACGACGTTTTTTGGGAAAACGAAGAGCAACATGGGTCCATGGACCGATGTTGCTCGTTCCAAATTTGTAGTCCTCGGATAGATCTTTCTAACGAGGTATGGTACGCGTCAAACGGAGATCGTATGCCAAAGCTACGCCCCTGGGAAGTTGAAACACCAATTTACCCAAACGGGGCCCATAGTTTTGGCGCTTCATCTCCTAGGGTTAGGGTTTTGGCTGTTTAAGATTTCCCATTGTTTCTAAATGATAAATAGGCCCTTGAGCCTCATTGTAACTCGCCTCGTAGGCTCAGCTTCAACATCTCTTCTCAGAGATAGCTACCAGCGCCCTAGCTAGTTTTATTTCCATTCGGTCTGTAAGAAAATTTCAGTTCTTTGATATTAATGAAATGAAGTGTTATTTCCGTTGCATCTCTATATTTATGGTTATATGTTTATTTTATTGCGTTCCTGCATAAATCCGGATCAGAGTGTTGATTCTTGTAGCATCGAAAAGTGATCTAAGTTTCAAATTTGGTGAGGAGGCTTAGACACTAGTATTCCAAAGAACCCAAAAACCATTTGTGGAAATTCTTCTCGGTTCATGTTTTATTAAAATAATTAATTATTTTAATGGGTACTGGGTAATCAATGAATGAAATTGATTTACAATGAGCAGTGAAGCTCAATAAATAATACAACTGTAGAAACAGCAACAGCAAGTTTCTACTAAGAAAGTAGAAACTGCTAATTACAAACTAAGAAAGTAGAAATAGCAAGTTTCTACTAAGAATATAGAAATAGCAAGTTTCTAACAAGAAACTGCTAATTATAACCTCCCTTAATGTTCAATCTATTTACAACACCGATAGACCCTCTGAATTTTACAAACTTATCAGGACCAAGAGGCTTGGTGAAGATGTCTGTTGGTTGCTCCTTTGTGGGAACATATAGTAACTGAATGGATCCATTTTCAACAAGCTGGCGAATGTAGTGACAACGAATTTCCACATGCTTTGTTCGTTCATGGAAGACTGGATTCTTTGCGAGTTTGAGCACTCCCTAATTATCACAGAACAAGGGAGTAGGACCTGCCTGGGAAACATGCATATCTGCAAGCATATGTCGAAGCCAAATTGCCTCGCAAGATGCCTTAACTGCTCCCTGATATTCTGCTTTTGTCGAGGAGAGAGCCACTACCCGCTGCTTCTTACTAGCCCATGTGATAGCACCGGATCCCAGACTAAACACATACCCAGCTGTAGATTTACGGTCATCAACCGAACCAGCCCAGTCTGAATCTGTGTAACCACTGAGTGTAGGATCTGAACTCCGAGTGTGCAGAAGTCCATAATCAAGGGTTCCTCTTACATAACGTAGCACATGCTTTGCTACTATCCAATGATCAGCTTTAGGAGCTGACATGAAGCGTGAAATGTAGCTCACTGCAAAACTGATATCAGGTCGAGTGGCAATAAGGTAGATGAGGCTTCCCACTAACTGCCTGAATAAAGTTTCATCCACAAGTCGTGAGGATGACTGAGCTGAAAGTTTGAGCCCTGGTTCCATAGGAGTCGTGGTAGGTTTGCAATCCTGCATTCTGAACCTTTCCACAAGATTTCTGGCATACTTGGACTGAGAGAGAAAGATGTTGTTCTCAATCTGCCAGACTTCCACCCCTAAACAGTAATGAAGAAGAAGAAGCCCCAAATCTGTCATATCAAAAGTGTTGCACAAATCCTGTTTGATCCCATGGATCAAATGTGCTGAACTGCCAGTAATAATAAGATCATCCACATAGACAACCACAAACAGAATATCATCACCAGTATGTTTGATATACAGGTTTGCATCAGATGGACTCCGCTGAAAACCATGATTTGTTAGGTACTTATCAATTTTCATGTACCAAGCCCGAGGGGCTTGTTTCAGACCATAGAGTGCTTTTACTAATCTACAAACTTTCTATGATTGATTGGCAACCTTGAATCCTGGAGGCTGCATCATGTAGACTTCTTCCTGTAAGTCACCATTCAGAAAAGCACTCTTTACATCCATCTGATGGACTGTCCAATTGAATTGAGTTGCTAAGGCAAGGACAAGTCATATGGTACTCATCTTGGCTATAGGAGCAAAGGTCTCCTCATAGTCTATGCCTTCTTTCTGTGAGAATCCTCGAGCAACAAGACGAGCCTTATACTTGTCGAGGGTTTTGTCAGCTTTGTATTTCACTTTATACACCCATTTGCAACTAATGGGTGTTTTCCCTGTAGGAAGATCAAAAAGGGTCCAAGTGTGATTCTTCTGAAGACTTTGGAATTCAGCCTCCATAGCCTGTTCTCACTCAGGTATGCCCTTAGCCTCTGAATAGGTTTGAGGCTCAAAAACACTGAGTATGTTAGCCATAAGAGCAAAATTTACAGTAGGTTGTTGTTTTCTCTTATTTCTGGAAGTTCTACCTTCAAGGAGTTCATTATCCCGAAGATCACTAATAGTTTTAGCCCACCATTTAGGCAGGAGAGTAGAAGAACCAATATCTGGAGGAGGTGGAGGAGGCTCAGGAACAATAGGAGTAGCAAGAGGAGGATTATTTTCCAGAGGAAGCTTAGGTAGTGCATCATCAAAAACTGACGCTGCATCATCCCTCCCATCAGGTGGACCTAACGGAAGAAAAACACTGCGAGGCTGATCCTCAGAACACTGCTCAGAAGGAAGGGACTGAAAGAACCCTCTGTCTTCATCAAATACCACGTTCCGACTGAAGATAAGACGATCAATGTCTATATCTATCAGCCTATAGGCCTTGTGGTGATCACTATACCCTGTCATCATGAGTTTCTGGCTTTTGGAATCCAACTTAGAGCGCTTATCATCGGGAATCCAAACATATGCAACTGAGCCAAAAACTTTGAGATGGTTGATCTTAGGCTTTCGACCAGACCAAACCTCTTCTGGAGTCTTCCCTTTAAGAGCCTGAGTAGGTGATCGATTAAGAAGATAGACTGCAGTAAACACTGCTTCCGCCCAAAATTTGTTCGGAACACTCCTATGTTGTAACATAGAACGAGCCATTTCAACAACCGTACGGTTGCGACGTTCTACAACATTGTTCTGCTGAGTAGTGTAGGGTGTGGTTAATTGGCGTTTGATGCCATGGGTATCACAGAAGTTGGAGAAAGCAGAAGAACAAAATTCCCCCCTGTTATCTGTCCTAAGAGTTATGATATTACAGCCAGACTCTTTTTCAACTAAGGACTTAAACTTCTGAAAGATACAAAATACATCAGATTTATGTTTTAGAAAGTACACCCACATTTTTCTACTGAAATCATCTACAATGAGCAAAAAAAATTTGCAACCCGTAACTGAAGATGTATTCATAGGACCACAAATATCAACATGAATTAACTGGAGTACCTTAGATGTGCGCCAAGATTCTCCATCCTTGAATGAAGACCGATGTTGCTTGCCAGCTTGACAGGCGCCGCACACTCCCAAATGCTATGTCTAAATATCAGGTAACCCTGACACAAGTCCCTCCCGAGATAGCTGAGAGAGATATTGAATGTTTAAATGCCCATATCTATGATGCCACAGTGTGCTAATGGGAGAAACACGAGCTGCTAGAGCCACTTCTGGGGAATCACCAGTGTCAAGAAGCCTATATAGACCATGATCCTCTAGGCCAACAACAACCGTAAGCCGAGTGTCCCTGTCAATAATGGAGCACTTGTGCGCACTGAACACCACATCCAGCTGAGGAGAGTTTCTCATAATCTGGCTGACAGACAGCAGATTAATTTCCATACCAGGAACATAGTACACATTCAAGAAGATGAGTGTGCACCCACCAGACTGGATCTGAACTGTACCTCTGCTAACCACCGTGTACTCCTCACCTCCGCCGAAGACCACGAAATCACTGAAAGATGAGAAGTCAATAAACCAGTCACCCCTGTGAGAGAAATGACATGACGCACCAAAGTCAATGTACCAAGCAGATGACGGGGCGTGATCTGAGTACCTTTTAGCCATAAAGGCATAAAAGGTAGATTCCTTCTGCTCGGAATGTTCTGCGACAGTCACTTGCTGATGAGACCCTCGCCTGCTTCTTCTGTTCAGAAGCAATCCTCTGTCGGCAATCTTTCTTCAAATGACCAAACTTGTGATAGTAATTACACTGCACATTTTTCTTCTTAGCAGGATCATAAGACTGAGAAGAACCTGTCTTTTGAAATGACTAAGAGGACTGATATTTGGCAGCAAAAGCATTTTCTGAGGAGGGTGATGAAGCATCACTACCAAACTGTTGTTTCCAACGATCCTGCTGCAGGAGTTTGGTGCATAGCTCTGGAAACTTCAGATCAACAATAGTGGAGGTAATGTTGAGAGTTTCTATAAAGTGTTCATAAGATTTTGGTAGGACTTTTGCGTGGGTGATGACTACCATATCTTCTTCCTCCATGGTCCGGCCAATGGCTTCGAGCTAATCTTGAATGGCTTTAATCTTGTTAAGATGTTCCCGTAAAGATATATGTTCGTCCATCATGATGGAGAACAACCGATTCTTTAGAAAGAAAGCTCGCTCTTGTCGGATGTCTCGTGCCATTCCTTCAAATGTTTCCAAATTTCGGCAGCTTGTCTTGCCGTAGAGGGATCTGTGGTAACCGATCATCGACTACAGAGAGTTTGAGAAACATAACAACCTCTCGATTTCAATCATCAAACTTATCTTGATCTCGCGCTGTGTGTACCAGACGAAGCTCGTGCCCAAAACGAGCTAGTCAAGATGCCTATATTCAAAAAATGGTCAACATTCTCTCGTTTCCGCATGTTATAATTGTTGCCATTAAAGCGTTGATTGCCTTCCAACATCGATTGGTTAGTGAGGCCATCTCGCTCATTTCCCAAGACACGCAAAACGACCAAGGAGTCCGGCACAAATTTTAATGCGTATGGCGGCCGATCTCGGACAAAAAAACTACTAGAAATTTAAATGCTCATCCGACCACAAAAAAAATTGGGTGCATACCTCAATTCCCGCCAAAATAGCAAACTCGAATTCAATCTACTATAGAAAAACAATACCCAAACTTTCACCTTTAATAACTCATCCCGACCATATGCAAATTGCACCAAAGAACTTCCATGTTCAACCACGAGATGGACTCGATATTGGACAGAATTCAACACATTGGACCAAAGAACCAAACTCAAGAAGACGTACAGGGGATAGATATGACCGATAGGTGTCTTTATCCCACGAAATACTCAAGCAAAAAATGACCCACCAAAGAAAAGAATCGCAGAGAAAAAAAACGGCGGCTTAGAAATTGTGACGCCAAAAAAAATTCAGACTTCTAGAGAGTCATGTTTCGAAATGAAGCTACGAATTTTTCAAATATTGAATAATTATTTCGAAAAAAATACTCGAGCTCGATACCATAATCAATGAATGAAATTGATTTACAATGAGCAAGTGAAGCTCAATAAATAATACAACCGTAGAAACGAAAGAACAACAAGTTTCTACTAAGAAAGTAGAAACAGCAAGTTTCTAACAAGAAACTGCTAATTACAATCATAAATAAGCAAAGAAACTCTAAAATAGCATTATTCTAATAGTATTAATAAAGCGTAAGTGAATCTTCTAGAGAACGAAGATCAAGTCAAGTTTTAATCTTAGCCATTGAATAGACTTCTAATCTGGATTGTTGATTCATCAATGAGAAGATTATAAAAGAAATGTTGAGGGTCATTTGGAAAGTAAGTCGGGCAAACAATCAGCAACCCGAGGGAAGTTGATTCTGAAGAAAGAGAATTCGATTTCAGAGGGAGATTTGCAGGGCGAAGGAAATAGAGGGCATCAACAGTGTTAGGGTTCATGGGAAGGAGGACATGGAAGAGCAGAGAGGCAGCACTTAAGAGCAACGCAGAGGCCTCATACAGTAGTGACGTAGTCTCACACTAGCTCTGCACAAAGGGGTACGCAGGAGTGACACAGAGTGGCGCGGGGAGGGCCAGTGAGTCCCTCAAGTGTCGGAAGTTCTCTTGAGGTCCGGAGAAAATTTATCTTAGGTGTATCTCAAGAAGTTTCTCAGTTATTTCTGCCAATCTTTTCTTGTAAAGAATTCCTGCTGAAGATTAATATATAAACCCTCATTTGTTGCACCGGTTTTCCCACATTGGGCTTTTCCACGGACAATTGTCCCAAAAAAACTGTCATTGTGATTGGTTCTTATGCTTGCATTTTACTGTTCTTTTCTCTATATGTACTTGAGTGATAACTGCAATAGTGTTTATTTTGAAATTTGTTGAAAGGGTTTTGTAAATAACTTATTGTGGAAATAAGTAGGAGAACTAAATCTATAACTACAGTAGAAATTCAGAATTGAATTTTTCACGCAGAGTTAGTCAAGATAGTTGTCGCGGGACTTCCTATGTCTTGGGAGGTCTTTGGAGATACTGTTATCTCTAGGGAGAATCTTCCCATTTGGGACAGTTTCTAGGATGATTGTGTGCTGCATGAGATATAAAAGACTGCCAGTGGTGGGGTGAAGATAGCAGATGAGGAGGATATAGCCTTGATAGCCAGGGGGAAGAACAAAGTGAAGGCCAAGAAAGGGGAGGCCTCATCAGATGGGGCTAAGCGAAAGGAGAAGAAGAAGAAGAAAGATACGGATATGTCCAAAGTCAAATGTTGGGCATGTCAGAATATGGGACACTATGTTGCTACGTGTCCTGAGAGGAAAAACAAGGGGAACAAGGGTACTGCAGCTTTAGCAAAGGTGGAGCAGTTTTCTTCACAGTTTGACAAGGACTTGGAATTTATTACTTCTACATCTAGTAGGAGTACATCATCCGATGTGTGGTACATAGATAGCGAGGCTTCCCGCCATATGACAGGTGCACGGGAGTTATTTTCAGAGCTTGCAGAGAGGGCACTTGATATTGAGATTATACTAGGAGATGACCACACTGTGACAGTTGTTGGTGTGGGGACTATGACCTTTGAGAGGGAATTCTTTGCCTCCTTTGTCTGAAAATTTCTGAAACTTCTTAATAGAAATTTCTACTGCAAAAATCTGGTTTACTTCTCCTACTTGTGCTTTTAATTATACAAGTTATTTTCGGAAATATTCAGAAAATAGTGAATTAAACACACTGCAAATCTACACATACATACAGATCAAGTATTGAAGCATAAAGCATACATGGCAAAGGACACACAATATTTTTTGGACAATGTCCCCGAAAAAACCCAATGTGGGAAAATTGGTGCAGCAGCCCTTAGAGGGTTTTATTATTATGCAGAATAACTGAATACAATCAAGGGCACCAGTAGTGGTTTTCCCAAAAGATAAATCACGGCAGATGTACCTTTATCACTCGGAGACAACACATATGGTTGATTCAGTTGAGGCTTCACACCTTCTGGAAATGTTGAATACGAGCCTTTTCTGGCCCACTGGAAACCCCAACGTTGCCTCTCTCGGCACTACGTCAACTTTGCATCCCTTCTAGAACCTCTGTGCAGCCTCTACGCAGAACAAGCTACTCCTGGGTCACCCCTCTTGGCCCAGCACTGCCTCTGCGTCACCTTGGAGGGCCTGCGTCAGCCTCCACGCTACCTCTACGTGAGCCTCGTTGGGCTGTGTCCCTCCTGCTGGGTCTTCGCGCTGCTTGGTACGGATCTGCCTCTGCCTATGTATTCTCGGCCTCGGATCTCAAGAATCCCTCAACGATCTGCCCCTCACCAGCATTGCAAGCTCACTTGAAAATTCTCAGCAAACCACGCCCTGGAATTTCGACTCAGCTCAAGTGTTATCGCTCTGTGTGTCTTCTCCAACTGACCCCAAGCCTTCCTTTAATATTTTTCCCGTTCAACATTCAACGGTCATAATCTAATCTCTAATCAACGGCTAAGATTAGAAAAGACTTTATCCACGGCACTTAGAACATTCTCACCGACATGTCTACATTAATTCACTTTAAATATGTAATTTCCCTAAGTTAGACTTAGGGTCGCCATAAAATAATTAATATTTTGAATAACTTAGGTTCCACGTGGAATTTCTGCAAACGATTTTTGGGTCTTGGAGATCACATGTGTTCTAGCCACTCCACAAAGTTTCGGAGCGAGAGCACATCCGATGCTACCCAAAATCTCAACACTTTGAAGATCATGGATTTTTTGTATGTTCTGGGGATGAAGAAGATCTTGATTTCAGTGTCTGCTATGGAGGAGAAGGGGTTTGACGTCACTTTCTCAAGAGAGCAGGTATTGATGCATCCCATGGGAGCTTCCATCACTTTGGCCAAAGTAATTGGAGTCTGCTCTAGGAAATTATACAGGTTCAGTTTTCAACCGGCAGGAGCATTGATGAGTAGCACATCTAGTAGCACTCACACTAGTACCACTTGCAGTAGAGACTTGTGTGAGTTATGGCACCGAAGGATGGCGCATATGCATCATGGAGCTTTGAGAGTTCTGAGGGAGATCGCTACTGGACTTCTTGATTTCAGTGTCGAGCATTATGGTAGCATCGGATGTGCTCTAGCCTTGTAATTTTGTATACAGGCTAAGACAGATGTATTCCATAATACCCAGAAAGGATTTTGGAAAATTCCACTTAGAGATGGTTTAATTAAATTAATTAATCGTTTTTTAATATTTTCCTAAGTCTAAACCTAGGGAAACTGATTAATTAAAGGTATTAATTAAATTAAGTGTGAATCTTCTAGATAAAGTCATGGATCACCTCCAAGTTAATCTTAGCCCTTGATTATATTTTAATCTTGGTCGTTGAAGGGTCAACGGAAGAATATAAGGAGGGTGAGGGGCCTATCAAAAACACATTGAGCATTTGGCATTTTCGAGCTTGTGAGAGAGACACAACTTTTTGATCAAGATCGAATCACTAGGGTTGGGTTTGCTAAGTGATTTGATTCAGTGATCAGTTTCAGAGAGGGGCAGATGCAGTAACTGGTCAGGAGGAACAGGAGTACATTTCAGAGAGAGGCAGTGCAGTCACCTAGAGGGGTGACGCAGTTCCTGAAGGCAATCACGGAAAAGTGACGCAGTGCCTTCTTGATTCAGTCCAGAGATAGATGGAAGCTGGGGTTTCTGAGCCAGGAGGGCCAAAAGTCAATTTCAGATCAGCGTGATCATTTGCAGAGGAGAGGTGACGTAGTTCTTCAGCTTGCCCACGCAAGCTAACGCAGTTGCAGCGTAGACATCACGAAGAGGCAGAGAGGGGCTTCACCAGCTCTGTTTAGATCAGCTAGGGACTTGAAGAGTGAGGTATATCTCACATTTCTTTTGTTGCCAAGATTTTCTCTGAAGGGTGAGCCAGATATTGGCACACTAGTTGTACTCAAGGTTCTGTTGCTTAATAAGATAAAACCCTCAACTCTGCTGCACCGGTTTTCCCAAGTTGAGTTTTTCCAGGAACTTTGTCCAAAAATAACTGTGTCAAATGTGGATGTTTTTCATTGTATTTTGTTCAGTTTGTTTCAGCATTTAGATTTATTCAGCAGCATTATTTGTGTAGATTGCTTTAGTAATTACTTTGATATTTCACTGTAATGAAATAATTATGAAAAATAATAGAAGTAATTCAGATTTGTTGCAGTAGGAATCCAGATTTAGGATTTTTCACATGGTATCAAAGTTTATTCAAGCTGAAGTGCAGGAGAAACAAGAGTGAACCAGCAGATCAACGATGAAGAGACTGGGAACTGCATAAGCAGCAGCAGACTCCCCCAGAAAATACACAATCCAAGCCAGGAGGGCAATCCAATGCAAAAAAGGCTCCCTCTAAGAGAGTTGATAGAGGGGTAAGCTTTTTCAGTTGCAAAAGAGGCAGCGTAGTTGTAGGACGCAGTAGCTACACAGCAGTGAGCGCTGGTGCATAAGCGTCAGAAAATTTCTGAAAAAAACAATTGGGGATTTCTTGACCTCAGAGAGTTTCTTACTCAAAGAAACTCAGTTTTTCTCGTGCAGCAGTAGAAGCATTGACTTACTCCTCAAGGAGTGCATAAGTCTAACTGGGCAGAGGGTTAGAGGAAGATATCAACAGTTGAGGAGATGGCCAACAAAGGATTGCGTGACCAAGATAGATTGGAGGGTGCCTCCAACTATGTTATTTGGAAGTCAAGGATTCAATTTCTCCATGATTGGCATGATCTAAAGGCCCTAATTGACAGCGCAGTTGTAGAGCCACTAGATCCAGCACATCTGAGAACCTTCAAGAAGAACATGCAAGATCCAAACGATTGATCCTAGATGGTGTGAAGGATCACATCGTACCTCACATAGCAGCAGATCAACGCTGAAGAGACTGGGAACTGCATAAGCAGCAGCAGACACCCTCAGAAAATACACAGTCCAGGCCAGGAGGGCAATCCAACGCAGAAAAGGCTCCCTCTGAGAGAGTTGACAGAGGGGTAAGCTTTTTCAGTTGCAGAAGAGTCAATGTAGTTGTAGGACACAGTAACTACTGAAACGAGAAGATACTCGAAACTGGAAAAAAAGATCAAGCGCTTTCATCAGTAAGCTTTGAGTGGATAAAGATTTTTAACGAGGAAGACAATGTTATGAATAAAATATATATAAAATAATACAAATAATGTAAATAATAATAATAAATAATGATTAATTAACTATTAATTAGTTATTGAAGAGGTATGTCCCTAAGTACATGACTGTTAGTGAAGAGGTCTCTTCCTATGCTATATAAGCAAGTCCTCACCTCATTGTAATCATCTCATCAATTCTTTATATAATATTCAACATACGATTACTTGTCCTACAATGGATGTTCTTATCTTCAAAGTATTCTAAAGATTATTATTGCGTATACGAACTTTTTCGTTACAGTTAATGTGCTAGCCCCAAGGAGAAGGCTAGACCAACGTTACTGTAAATTACATTAAAATATAATAAACAAGATTAAAATCACAATGCCCACAAAAGACCTCAAGAAAGCACCACAAAAGACATCAAGACATCACAACAGAAGTAGAACAGACCAGTGTAAGTTTCCTTAGACTAAATAATGATTAAACTCACTTGAATGCGATGATGTTACAAATAATGGATGGATGTGTATTTATTCCACTCCACTAGGGTTAAGGCACTAGCCCCAAGGAGAAGGCCAGACCAACATTACTCTAAATTACAATAAAATATAATAAAATGTAATAATGGTGTAAATACCCACTACCACCCACAGGTCAGCTCATTAAGAGCCTCAACTTCCCACAAAGTGGGCTGGCATGCGGCCGCAAGTGAACATTAGCCAAAAGATCTCAACATGAAACCCATATTTAGAAAGATGGTATATATAATGTAAAAGCACAATTAATAAAATGAAAAATGAGTAGATTCAAAGAAGCCCAAATCTCAGTCATTTATGAAAGGAACTTTATTTTTCATTTTACATATATTGTTACCTTCACTACATTGTTTAAAGAAGAAATTTGTGCATAATTAATTTGAGTGTAAAACAAGGTATACACATGTCCCTTCTCCAGCCCCCTCCCACTCCCACAAAGGAGAAAAGGATAAGCGAAAAATATGCAAGAACTATTCAAATCCTATCCATTTGTTTTCCAGATTCCAGATGGAAGATCAACAAGTACGTCAAGTTTAATAACCTGTGTGTAAGCATCTACTGCCATTAAATAATCCTTCTTCTTAAATGCCTCCTCTCCTCTCAATTTTGCCTCCAAAGATTTCTGCTTATTCTCCGGTGAAACCTGCAAAGACCACACCAATCAGATAAGGAGAAAAACATTCACATCTTTTGGAATATGGTATTGTGGTTTAAGGAGATAGACCAAAACTACAATCTGCATCTGATATATAATAAAACAGCAGTCACAACTACAAGATAAGTTTAAACTTAAATAGCAATGTGAACAAGAAAAGAACAAAAGTTAGAGATGCACATGAAATACAATATGTAAATAATATAAAAAAGAGAATAAAGCATAAAATGCAATATGTAATTAATGAGAAAGAAGAGGAGATAGCATAAAACTCCAAGATTCACTCTCAGAAAAAGTCTGGGGCTCCTTTCCAATGCCTGAGACTATGTTTCCGAGACCCTCTGGGGATATTTTGGCACATCAATCACAACATCATAAGAAGTTCATTGGAGATTCTGTAACGGTAAGAGATCCAGCTGTTGTACAGGGCAACTCCTATATTGTTTCAAATTTCTATATGTCTACATGAAGAGACACAGAACAATAAGAGGATATATGGGAACAAACCAGGCCTCACTTTTCTGGCCACTGTCAAACTCCTTGCTCAAGAAGGTGACGTTGAAGTAGGGAATTGAAATAAATATCTGGTAACAGGAAACTGTCTGAATAGGCTTCCAGAAACCAAATTTCCCAAGGACTGGTATAGATTTAAATCCCAAAATAGAAATCTCATTCACGACTGGAACCTGCTATCAAAAAATGATATGCATTAGTAATGCTTGAAACAAGCTCTTTTAGATAATCATCTCCCAACATAACAGTTCAATAATCTCCAAGGTACCACCCCTACATGCTATCCCAGAGTAACACCAATGTTGTCACTTCTACCTCATACTTCCTGAGCTTTACATTTTTAACTTACGTGATAAAAGTATTGGTGTCTCAAAAGAACAGAACCATCTCTTGTAAGAAATTTCTGCATTTTAACATTTTTACCCTTTCAGTATATATAAAATTTACTCTCTGGTAGCTACATGTTAAATCAAAGATCTACATATTGCATGTCAATACAGTTCAATGGTCGCTCGTCTAATGTCCATCTTTGACAGTGAGAATTAAATGGGTACCAAGAGCAAATGGTGTAGAAATTTGATAACTCAAACTCCGGTTTTCAGTTTCTCCTTATTTCTCCCATAAAGTTAAATGCCCATTCCCATAGCCATACATTCAACACGCTGAAAAAAATAAATATTTTCTGAAAACATAAATTCTGGAAATTTCACAGTGCTGAAATGCAAAAATAAAAACTAACAAAAAATAAATCAACCACACACAGAAAATAGACACGCTGATTTTTTGTCAATGTGAGCCTGGAAAAACCCCCTATAACTCTTGGGGAAAACCAATTCGAAAGCTCCTCTTTATTTTATGAATATTGTTTTTATAGTGAAACAAAAAAAACACAGTAAAAATTCTAGCAACGAAATTTACAGACTTATCTCGATTTCCGTGCTTGCACACTGCCTCGCAAATTGTGCCAAATCAGCAACTTGCAAAATAGAAAATTTTACAGCATTAACGACAGCAATAAATGTTGTACGGCCACCTCGGGAAGCGTGTCGGAACAGGCTGTATGGACTGTACGGATTTTTATAGTAGCCCTCCTTGAAATTTGTGCCCAAAAACAGCCTTGAAATCAGCGCTGAAGCTGCTGTCCTTTTTCTCGGTTTTTGTGCCAAAAAAATCAGCAGCACTTCTCCTCAATTTCCGTGGCCAGATTTTTTCCTCAAACTTCGTGCTTAATGCTGCTGCCCTCTTCCTCGATTTTCGTGCCTCTTTCTTGGAAATAGTACCTCTCTCTTGCTGTACGTATTTCTGCCTTGGGATTTGTGCCAATAAATGCTGCTGTACCTTTTGCTGAATCTCCTCATTGCTGCCCTCTTTCTTCTCACTGCTCAGAAAAATCTTCTTAGCTTTTTCTTCTCCTCTTTCAATATGCTCATGAAAGAATGAATGACCTTTTCCCTCTTTTTCCCCCTTTAACCTAACCCTAAGTGACTTTTGGGGAATCCCTAAATCCAATGGCTGAGATAGCTTTAGATCTAGGGCTGAGATTAAATGCTCATTTAAATCTCACTTTCTATTTTTTAATTCACCCCACTTTTATAAAGACCCACTTAGTCATTTATTTCCAAAGTCACTTTTCCCTTTCTAATTTTACATTGACTTTATTAAAGTCACTTTAAAATTAGACTTTAGTAACTTTATCACTTAAAGTCACTTTTAAATTAGATTTGACTTTATAACTTTATAAAGTCACTTTAAAAGAAAAATTAAATTCTTTTGGACACTTTTCCCTAGGCCAAAGATCAAAGCCTTAGAGAACCACCTGTCCTCCGGTAACCAAATTTCAACACTCCCTCTTACCGTGAAACGTATTCCTCACCACACCCATTTTGTCTCTGAAGTAAACATGCTTGCCCCGTGGTAAGGCTTTGGTAAGAATATCTGCAACCTGCTCATCAGTAGGAATATACTCAAACTTCACAGCTCCCTTCTGAACATAGTCTCTGATGAAGTGATATCTGATGTCGATATGCTTTGACCTGTCATGAAACACTGGATTCTCCGTGAGTTTAATGCAACTCTAATTATCACAATAAATCACTGAAGGTCTCAACGGCTGACCAAACAAGCCAAATAACATATTGCAAAGCCAGATGGCCTCACAACTAGCTAGACTGGCTGCCATGTACTCTGCTTCTGCTGAACTCAATGCTACTGACTGCTGCTTCCTGCTGAACCACGACACCACTATCGAACCCAACCCAAAACAACACCTTGAAGTGCTCTTCCTATCAAAAGCACAACCTACCCAATCAAAATCAGTGTAACCAGCCAATCTCACTCCATTCCCCTGCCTATAATCCAGACCATAATCCACTGTCCCCTGCAAGTACTGCAAAATGTGTTTTGCAGCAACCCAGTGCACCCTCCTGGGCTCACACATGAACTGGCTCATCGTGTTGACTTCAAAACATATATCTAGTCTAGTGTTGACCAAATACATCAAGGAACCAATCAGCGGTCTATACAAAGTGGGGTCCACCAACTCGGAATTTGAAGCGTGAAGTTTCTTCCAGTGGGTGATCATCGGTGTTGACATGGGTCTACAATCCTCCATGTGGAATCTGCCAAGGATGTCCACAATATACTTCCCCTGCCCCAGGAAGAAATGCCCCTTCTCGTGCCACACCTCCAAACCCAAAAGGTAATGCATCAAGCCAATGTCCTTCATCTCAAACTCCGACGCAAGATCTCTCTTGCAGTGCTCTATAAGTCTCTCTGCACCCGTAATGACCAAGCCATCCACATACAACACCAGAATGAGAGGCTCCTCACCTACCACAATAAAGTAAAGGTTCAGATCTGCATCACTCTTTGTGAAACCCATCTCCTGCAAGTATGTATCTATCCTGGAGTACCAAGCTCTAGGAGCTTGCTTCAGGCCATAAAGGGCCTTCTTCAGTCTGCACACATGGGACTCCTTCCCATGCACCTCAAGGCCCTGTGGCTGCTCAATGTACACCTCCTCCTGTATGAAGCCATTGAGAAATGTGGTCTTCACGTCCATCTGGTGGATCTTCCAACCCATCTCTGCTGCTATCGATATGATGGAGCGAATCGAAGTATATCGAGCCACGGGAGCGAAGGTCTCCTCATAATCAACTCCCTCTACCTGGGAGAACCCTCTAGCCACAAACCTTGCTTTGAATTTCTCAATGTTGCCATCTGCAGCATGCTTTACCTTGTAAAGCCATCTGGAGGTAACCACGAATTTGCCCTCAGGCCTCGGCACCACCTCCTAAACATCATTCTTCATGATAGAAGAATACTCCTCCTGCATGGCCTCTCTCCGGACCTACTGGCTAGCTGCCTCCTCACACCTAGAAGGTTCTGAGTCAATGATGTTGGCAACCATTGCCATATAGCTACAAAACCTATCAGGTGGTCTGCTCTCTCTGACTGGCCTCTTAGGCCCAGCAACAGATGTGGCCTCTCTCAAGGTATCCTGAAGCCACTTGGGCTTCCTCTTCCTTAAGCACACTTCTCCCACTGGAGAATGAAATTCCTCCTCCTCATCATCAGGAGCCTGAACTCCTGACTATTTGTCTGCTCTGTTTTAAAAATCGGCCTGACCGAAACTGACCAGGCCTGGTCGACCGAGCCGGTAGGGTGGTCGGTCCGACCAGGTAGAAAACCAGCCAGGCTGGCCGGTTTATTACCGAGTCGGCCGGTTTTTGTAATGGCTCGGCCGGCTCGGTAACAAACCGACCGACCAGGCTGAGCCATAACAGCTGGCCGGTGGGCCCAAAAAAGTCGGTTTTGTGGACTTGAAAATGAATTTTAATTCGCTGTTACGGTTTTTTTAGGTTGTCTAAGGCTTTTATATCATCTAAGGATTACCCCTAAAGCTAGCATGCATTGACTTTGAAGTGAAAAGAATCAAACAAGGTGACAGTGGCTTGTTTCCTGTAGTTATCTGGACTCCCCTTCATTTTGCAGCCAGAAATTTCATTCTGATAACAGGATTGGATTGTACATACGAATCCAAACAATAACAGTGGCCTGCAGAAAACGTGACCATCATTGGTCTAAAGTAAAGTATCTAAAATGTACAAACTAGTTTCATCGCAAGTCACGTAATATAGAAAAATAAATGTCCTAGAAAAGTATGACTATGTTGCTATGTGTCAATTGTAACTCAATGATACAGCTAGAGTTGTTTTAAGTGTCCTGCTCATTATCTGTAACTATAAAAACACCAACACAATTTGGATCCTATTATCTGTCAATCTAGACTGCAACCATATGTGATATTTGACAGCAAGGCCCTAAAGAATTGCTAGAGCACAAATGTCCTTACAGCAGTCAAGGCTAGAACATCTTTGTGGATGCGTAGAATCTGTGAATGAATCAGTAGCACCACCTACCTAATCTATGTGTCGTACAATGGCTTCATTTACTCTAATGGATTTTTACAACGGAGGGATCAATAGGTTAAGTCCTCAAGCAATATTGGAAGACTCAGAAAGGCAGACAAGTGCATGCTCAATTCAGGAATAAATTGAACAAACAGAACAAATGATCACTAAAGATCACTGTAAATATACAAAAAGGAAATTCATTGACCTAAGACATGTTGACAAGTAATTTATCAAATTGGAATACATGAATTAAAGCTAGTTGAAAAAAATTGAAATTGTAAATAACTTTGTTCATTGTGGCCCTAAAAAATTATGCAGCAGGGGAGAGACATCTTGGAAGGATTCTACCCTAGATAAAAATAGTTAATTTTGGATACAAAAAGTGGGGAACATAGCCAGTTGCTCTGTACAGCATTACCTGATTGATGTAGCTTAACTTTGAAACACCATCAACCAGGCCTGCAACATCATCTCCAAATTCTTGTTCTACATTTCTCAGGTTTTCTCCAGCATCATCTATGACATCATGAAGTATACCTGGCACTAAAGTATTCACAGCCTACAAACAATTCATGAGCCTACTTTTATCATATGTTGTCTTTTGTCTATATTGTAATGCTTTGTGTTTGGAAACATGAATAAAAATCTTTAAATTTATGTTTTTGTACAAAAAAATTAATATTTAATGTATTTTTTACAAAACCGAGTCATTACCGAGTCATTGAAACCTGGTCGACCGAGTCATTACCGATTCCGAGTCATTACCGAGTCATTACCTCGACCTGGTAGCTGACCGATTCCGTTTTTTAAAACATTGTTTGTCTGTTGTCCTCCTGCCTGAACCTGAACCTGTAGACGCTGAAGTACCATGTGAACTGTCCATCAGTGGACTCCCTAGTGAACTGCTCTGCGAACTGCTCTGCATGCTGCCCGAAGCACCACCCCTCTGACTCTGTGAGCCACTGCTCACTGACGGACCTGACACCGTAATCGACGTACCTCGAGATCCTCCTAATCCCTGCCCACTGGATCCCTGTGCCTGACTCAGCTGATCTTGAGGGTCTGGCTAATCCAGATACTCTAACTCCCTTGACCTCCTGAAAGCCTTGTCCTCCTCGAACTTCACATCCTACTTGACAACAACTCTTCTCTGTGTGGGAATATAAATCCGAAAGGCCTTCGAGGTCTCACTGTAGCCAATAAAGACACCTTTCTCTGCGGTGGGCTCTAGTTTGGTCCTCTTCTCCTTGGGTACGTAGGAGTATGGAATACACCCAAAGATACGAAGATGACCAACATTAGGTTTCTTCCTAGAAAAAGCCTCCTCCGAAGTCACATGCCCCAAGGCACGATGCGGACTCCTGTTCTGCAAATATACAGCAGTGTTGCAGGCCTCTGCCCACAAAAACAATGGTAACCCCTGATCATGTAACATGGCTGTTGAAATTTGGTACCGGAGGACAGGTGGTTCCCTAAGGCTTTGATCTTTGGCCTAGGGAAAAGTGTCCAAAAGAATTTAATTTTTCTCCTAAAGTAACTTTATAATTTTTTATAAAGTTAAATCTAATTTAAAAGTGACTTAAGTGATAAAGTTACTAAAGTGACTTTATAAAGTTATAAAGTGAAATCTAATTTTAAAGTGACTTTAAGTGATAAAGTTACTAAAGTTAAAGTGACTTTAAATAAAGTCAATATAAAATTAGAAAGGAAAAAGTGACTTTGGAAACAAAAGACTAAGTGGGTCTTTATTAAAGTGGGGTGAATTAAAAAATAGAAAGTGAGATTTAAATGAGCATTTAATCTCAGCCCTAGATCTCAATCTATCTCAGCCATTGGATTTAGGGATTCCCCAAAAGTCACTTAGGGTTAGGTTAAAGGAGGAAAAGGAGGAAAAGATCATTCATTCTTTCATGAGCAGATTGAGAGAAGGAGAGAAAGAGAGCAAGGGAGATTTCTGGGCAGTGAGGAGAAGGAGGCAGCAGCTTGGCACACATTCCAAGGCAGCATTTCAGCAAGACATTTTCAGCAAGACAGTTCAGCAGCTTTAGCACACAGCAAGGCAGATTTTTGGCACGATTTTTGAGGAAGAAGGGCCGTACAGCTAGGTCGTACAGCAGCCGTACAGCAGATTTGCACTGCAGATTTGCACAGATTTCGAGGAGCAGATTTGAGGGAGGCCGTACAGCAAGTGGCTGTACCTTTGGCACGCATTTCAAGGCAGAAATCATACAGCGGATTTTTGGACAGCTTGCACGCTTTTCTAGGCAGCCGTACAGCAGCATTTAAGGCTGTTATTTGGCACGAAAATCGAGAAATCTGTACAGCATTTATTGCTGTTCCTATTTTGCTGTTTGCACGTTTTCCGAGGCGGTGGTTAAGCACGGAAAAAGACATAAGTTGTAAAACTCTGTTTGCTGATTATTTATTTTGCTGAATATTTCTATCACTGTAAAAAGCATTTTTCCAGAAATAAGAAGGAGCTTTCGAACTGGTTTTCCCCAAGAGTTGTAGGGGGTTTTTCCAGGGTCACCTTGACCAAAAATACTGAGTTATGATGTGCTGAATGACTGTTTGTTATTGCTGTTATTTTATTTCTGCATTTTCAGCATTCTGAAAAAATTTCCAGAATTTGTGTTTTCAGCAAAATTTATTTTCCAGTTTATTAAATGTATGGATATGGGAAAGGGCATTTAATTATTTTGGAGTAATAAGGCGAAAACTGAAAACCGGGGTGGGAAACTAGAATTTTCTACAATGGCTTTGGCAGCCCCTCCAATGGATCTGTTCTTCCTCTCGACAACCTCGTTCTGCTAGGGGTTGTAAGGAACTGTGAACTCCCTCCTAATGCCTGCCTCCGCACAATAATCAACAAACTCACCAAGGGCATACTCTCCTCCATTGTCCGACCTCAGGGACTTGATCTTCCGACCTGTCTGAGTCTCCACAACAGCTCTGAACTCCACCTCTTGAAGACCTCACTCTTGGTCTTCAAGAAATAAATCTAAGTCCTCCAGGAGTGATCATCAATGAATAATACATAATACTCATATCCACTCAAGGAAACATCAGACATCTGACCGCTCACATCGGAATGAATCAAATCAAGTATCCCAGTCAATCTATTGTCACTGCTGGGAAAAGGGGATTTGGCAAACTTACCCATAGCACATCCTCTGCATGTATCAAAGTGATCAGCACTGAAATCTGCCACACCTGTAGTGATCTTCCGCAATGTCCTCAAGGCTCCATGATACATGTGCCCCATCTTGCGGTGCCAAATCTCACACAGCTCTGAACTGCTAGCTCTGTTGCTGGTACTAATACTCAATGCCAAAAGGTGCTGAAATGCAAACTTGTACACCTTTGCATGGCGTACACCAATCACTCTACCTGAATCAACTGGAGCGCCCCTGAGATATATCAAAACCTGTCCTCTCCTAAACACTATCTCATACCCTCTGTCCTCCAATGCTGAGACGGATATGAGGTTCTTCCTCATCCCTGGCACATATAGAACATCTGACACCTTCAAGGGAAGTTTGGGTTTCCTATCAAATGTCAATGTCCCTACACCGACTGCTCTAACAATGCTGTCATCTTCGAGTACTACCTCTATATCAATGCCACTCTCTGAAAGCTCTGAGAAGTACTCACAGACTCCTGTCATATGACGTGAAGGCCCACTGTCAACATACCAGATACCTAAAGATGCTTCGCTAGTGGAGGGAAATGCAGACTCCCTCTCAACCTCCATGGCAAGTGATCCTGCACTATTGGACTCACAAGCAATGAACCCAAACTCTCGGTCAAAGCTATCTGTAAAGTCCTCTATCTCTGTTGATGCTGCCATGCTCTGGTTCTTCCCCTTCTTCTTCTTCTTCTGACACACAACTACATAGTGTCCCATCTTCTGACAATTCCAACACTTCACCTTGGAATAGTTCTTCTGCGTGTTCCCCTGTTTACCTTTACCTTTGCCTTTGCCCCCACCATTACTTGTGGAAGCATGCTTCTTTCCCTTGCCTTTCTTACCTCCTGCCAACAGTGCTACATCCGCATCCTGCTCAACTGGTTTGGCTACCCCAAGCTGGATCTTTCTGATTTCTGTCTGTATGCAATCATCCCAGAACTTCTCCCAAGTGGGAAGGGTCTTACGTGCACAAACCTCATCAGCGAAGTTCAGCCATGAACTAGGAAGGCCATTCACTGCAATCCGCACCAACTCAGTGGGTGGAATGACCTCTCCAACTGCTGCCAATGCATCTCTCACATTAGTAATCTTTGTGAGATATTCAGCTGCACTATCAATCTTACCCATCTTAATGGTCTTCCACTTCTCCCTTAGGACTATTTTCCTGTTCTCATTGGTACTCTGGTATAGATTGGTCAATGTTGTCCACATCTCATGAGCATATCTCTTTCCTCTCACATGAGGAATGCAATGGTCTTTGATTCCATCTAGAATCAATCTCTTACGCTTGTTATTCTTTTTATTAAAGACTGGCAACTGAACAGCATCAGTTGGCACATTAACAAGGTTCTGTGCAGTATGCACCATGATATCCCATAGTTCTGCCTCCTCAAAGATGCTCTACATTATCTCCTTCCATACATTGTAGTTACTATGCCCATCCAACCTATCCTCCATCCTCAAGCCCAAAGACATGCTTGCTGTCCTAATAAACTGAAAATAACACTATTGTAGTAAAGGTAATGATTTCTGTGTGAAAAATCATCTTGTTGTAATTTTTCTTCTTGTTGTCCCAAACTGCACTTTTCAGCAAAATAGCTCTGATACCATGTAGAAATTTGATAACCCAACCCCGGTTTTCAGTTTCTCCTTATTTCTCCCATAACGTTAAATGCCCATTCCCATAGCCATACATTCAACAAGCTGGAAAAATAAATATTTTCTGAAAACACAAATTCTGAAAATTTCACAGTGCTGAAATGCAGAAATAAAAACTCAGAAAAATAAATCAGCCACACACAGAAAATAGACACGCTGATTTTTGGTCAATGTGACCCTGGAAAAACCCCCTACAACTCTTGGAGAAAACCAGTTCAAAAGTTTCTTTTTATTTTCTAAATATTGCTTTTACAATGAAACAAAAAAAACACAGTAAAAATTCCAGCAACCAAATTTACAGACTCATCTCAATTTCCGTGCTTGCACACTGCCTCGGAAATTGTGCCAAATCAGCAACTTGCAAAATAGAAAATTTTACAACATTAATGACCGCAATAAATGTTGTACGGCCACCTCGAGAAGCGTGCCAAAACAAATTGTACAGTATTGTACAGATTTGTACAGTAGCCCTCAAAATTTGTGCCCAAAAATAGCCTTGAAATCAGCACTGAAGCTACTGCCCTTTTTCTTGGTTTTTGTGCCCAAAAATCAGCAGCACTTCTCCTCGATTTTCGTGACCAGATTTCTACCTCAAACTTCGTGCTTAATGTTGATTCCCTCTTCCTTGATTTTCGTGCCTCCCTTTCTTGGAAATAGTGTCTCTTGCTGTATAGATTTCTGCCTTGGGATTTGTGCCAATAAATGTTGTTGTACCTTTTGCTGAATCTCCTCACTGTTGCCCTCTTTCTTCTCACAGATCAGAAAAATCTCCTTAGCTTTCTCTTCTCCTCTATCAATCTACTCATGAAAGAATGAATGACCTTTTCCCTCATTTTCCTCCTTTAACCTAACCCTAAGTGACTTTTGGGGAATCCCTAAATCCAATGACTGAGATAGCTTTAAATCTAGGGCTGAGATTAAATGCTCATTTAAATCTCAATTTCTATTTTTTAATTCACCCCACTTTAATAAAGACCCACTTAATCATTTATTTCCAAAGTCACTTTTCACTTTCTAATTTCACATTGACTTTATTAAAGTCACTTTAAAATTAGACTTTAGCAACTTTATCACTTAAAGTCACTTTTAAATTAGATTTGACTTTATAACTTTATAAAATCACTTTAGGAGAAAAATTAAATTCTTTTGGACACTTTTCACTAGGCCAAAGATCAAAGCCTTAGGGAACCACCTGTCCTCCGATAACCAAATTTCAACACTCCCTCTTACCAAGGAAGGTGTTCTTCACCACACCCATCTTGTCTCTGAAGTAGACATGCTTGCCCCGTGGTAAGACTTTGTTAAGAATATCTGCAACCTGCTCATCAGTGGGAATATACTCAAGCTTCACAACTCCCTTCTGAACATAGTCTCTGATGAAGTGATATCTGATGCCAATATGCTTTGACCTGTCATGAAACACTGGATTCTCCTTGAATTTAATGCAACTCTGATTATCATAGTAAATCACCGAAGGTCTCAACGACTGACCAAATAAGCCAAACAACATACTGCGAAGCTAGATGGCCTCACAACTAGCTAGACTCGCTGCCATGTACTCTGCTTCTGCTAAACTCAATGCTATTGACTGTTGCTTCCCGCTGAACCACGACACCACTGTCGAACCCAACCCAAAACAGCACCCTGAAGTGCTCTTCCTATCAGAAGCACAACTTTCCCAATCAGAATCAGTGTAACCTGCCAATCTCACTCCATCCCCCTGCCTATAATCCAGACCATAATCCACTGTCCCCTGCAAGTACCGCAAAATGTGTTTTGCAGCAACCCAGTGCACCCTCCTAGGCTCACACATGAACTGGCTCATCGTGTTGACTTCAAAACATATATCTAGTCTAGTGTTGACCAAATACATCAAGGAACCAATCAGCTATCTATACAAAGTGGGGTCCACCAACTAGGAATCTGAAGCGTGAAGCTTCTTCCAGTTGGTGATCATCGGTGTCGACATGGGTCTACAATCCTCCATGTGGAATCTGCCAAGGATGTCCACGATATACTTCCCCTGCCCCAGAAAGAAATGCCCCTCCTCGTGCCACACCTCCAAACCCAAAAAGTAATGCATCAAGCCAATGTCCTTCATCTCAAACTCCGACGCAAGATCTCTTTTGCAGTGCTCTATGAGTCTCTCTACACCTGTAATGACCAAGTCATCCACATACAACACCAGAATGAGAGGCTCCTCACCTATCACAATAAAGTAAAGGTTCAGGGATCTGCATCACTCTTTGTGAAACCCATCTCCTGCAAGTATGTATCTATCCTGGAGTACCAAGCTCTAGGAGCTTGCTTCAGGCCATAAAGGCCTTCTTCAGTCTGCACACATGGGACTCCTTCCCATGCACCTCAAAGCCCTGTGGCTGCTCAATGTACACCTCCTCCTGTATGAAGCCATTGAGAAATGCGGTCTTCACATCCACTTGGTGGATATTCCAACCCATCTCTGCTGCTATCGATATGATAGAGCGAATCGAAGTATATCGAGCCACGGGAGCAAAGGTCTCTTCATAATCAACTCCCTCTACCTGGGAGAACCCTCTAGCCACAAACCTATGATAGTAGCTATGCAATGCATCCTACCCTACCATGCATGTTACATTATGCAAATGCTAAGTTTAATCCTAAGTAGCACAAAATGGGGAAACGGAAACGAGTTTCCGAAACGGGAAGCAATACGAAACGCGACCTCCCCAAATTTTGGAAACGGGGAAACGCGGTATATATATATTAATTTAATTTATATTAGAATTTAGGACAGTTAAGAAATGTTATGTGAAATTGTCTTTTTATAAGTTTAGAAATCCATCTAGAAGCATCGAAGAGACAAAAAAACAATTAAAATAATATTAAAAGGCACAAAAACCGAAAAAAAATTAATAATAAAAGGAAACGCGGATGTACAGCCGGGAAACATGTTTCCGACCGTACTGGCGAAGTTTCTGAAGTGAACAAAGTTCCTTCTCAAGTTAAATACTCCAAAAAACTTGGAATATGAAAATATCCATGAGGATACAAATATTATATTAAAAATGTGTGATGAATGAAGTGATTGATAATTAGAAATGAGCCCTGCTTATATACCTAGGCAGGGGCCTCTTCACGAAAGGTCATGTCTTATCAGACATGCCCTTTCAACCTAATTACTAATTAACTAATTAATCATTATTTACATTATTTTATTCATTACATTGTCTTCCTCCTCAAAAAGCTTTGTTCTCAAAGTTTGTTGATGAAAGGCCTCGATTTCTTTTCCTGCTATGAACATCTTCTCGTCTCGGGGCAGACATCCTTGTCAATACAAGTTGATATGATCCTCTAAGTGACAAACAAAATTGTCGCACTAAGAATGGATCGGACCATCCTAAATCAATCTTAAGTGGACTCTTGCGATGACTAGGAACTTGTGACGACTTGTTATCACCTGAGTGGATTGCACCGACATTAGTATTCTTCAAAACATCAGCTTGTTTCTGTTCTGAATACATAGCTTGGACGAGTTGTCTGCTCCCGTGATTTGGATGTCGATAGAGAACTTTTTTGGTTTGACTTCTTTGTTTTTTTTCTAGCGAAGATTTTATTGAGTTTGTTACAGAGCCTTCACTTAGAATGTTCCTTGTCTGAATTGCAACATCTAAGTTTGCATCTTCTGCAACTTGCTTGTCTTCTTCTTGAGTTATGGCATTTACTGAATCAATGTTCGTTTTTTCTTCAACTTGAACTTCTACATTTGAAGGTTTCGATGATTCCTTTTCAACAAGTTGTTGCACCTTGTTTTCTAATGACTTCTTGTCTTTCTTCAGCTTCTTAATTTGTGTTAGTAACTTTTCGTTGTGGTCCTTGAGGCGGGGCAACTTCTTCATTCTTGTTAGTGGTGATTTGTCAACGTCTCTTTGCAAATTTTGTATTGCTTTTTTACTTTCTTGAAGAACTACTCTTGAGATATCTAATATTTCTTCGGGTGTTACTGAATTTGGCTTCACTGTGACATCTTATAATGTTAATTTTTTCTTTTTGTAAGAAAATGTCAAAAACTTATTTTTCGTATTAAGGATGAATGACCCTAGTGATTCCATCCAGAGCGAACCCAAAACTCTATCACTATTGTTGCAAAATAAGGTTTTAACAGTGAATTGCGAGACAAAGGAATACTCCCCAATACTTAGGTGTAAATTCCCTATGTCATATTGTTTGTCATTTGCGTGAAATGAATTTGTCTCAGTTATATTTGATTCAAGGATCACTAATTCGTTAGCACATTCGGTACTAACATAATTATTCTTTTGAGTAAGATCGATAGATATGAGAACCTCCTTTCCCGCAAGTGACCCTTTGATTTCAATTAGAGCATAGACACACATACTATAATTTTTAGGAAATCTTCCCTCCTTTAGTTCTGTTTTGGATGCCATTTTGTCAAGATAACTTCGGGTTATTTTTTTTTTTTAAGTGACCCTTCCCTTTTTTTTTTTGTTGTAAATTCTCCTCGACAAACGCTTTGAAATAATTAAGTATTTTCCTCTTAATTTTTTTTTCAAAAGAATGTCGTACAACTTCTAATTTACCCTTAGAATTGTCTTTAAATAACTTTATACTTAGTTGAAACTTGGAATTTTCCTTTATGATTTTTCTCCTCTAATGTGTAATTTCTATACTTAACTTTATGAAATAATTTTATTCTCTTTTAAAAGATTAATACTCTTTTAAAAAAATATATATCTTTATGGAATCTCCTTCGACTTATCTTAAACCAATTATTTATTTTGATTTTTAATTAATATTATTTTCCCTTTTTATTATTTCACTTCTTAATTCTGTTGAGTAAGGTAACTCCAAAATTTCAATTTCAACCTTAAGATCAAATTATTTCATCATAAAATGAAGGATGGCATAATTTATCAAAGGTCACACTGTTTTGAAATTTGGTTGCATCCTCACATCCTTTCTTTATGTGGCTGATAGGAAGGAAGCCCTCAGCATTTTTGCAGCGGCAGAAGAATTGGATCGTTGCGTCATGATTATTTGGAAAGCAGCAGCAATAATGGATGATAAACATAGGGGGAAAGAGGCTGCTGCAGCTAGACAGTTTTGGGGGCAGCAAACAGAGTAGAGGCATGGGTAAGTCACGATGGCTCGTTGCGGCTAGCAGCAGAGGCAGGGAGCAGACGAGGCAGTGTGGCTCGGAGGCAAAGAAGGGGACGGTGTACAGACTATGGCAGCGGTTGCAGGTATGTCGAGCGGTAATGAGGGAGCGGCTACAACAACAGAGGTGGTGTGTCGCAATGGTGGCGGATGGCACTTGTGAGCCGATCGGCTCTCAGTTGCAGTGGTGGCTGTGGCGCGGTCATCGGGCCAGGGCTCCAGTGGATGTGCTTTGGTTGGGCGACGAGCGGTGGACAGGTATGTTAAATGTGGATGAAGACAGCGGCAAGGAGAACTTCGACAGTAGCCAAAAGTTCATGTAATTCCTTTTTTTATTATATATATTTTTTGTTTGTTATTTTTTTCGATATTTTTTTTTCTTCAATTTCGATTTTTTTTTCTTTTAATATTCTAGTCTTTTCTATATATATATATATATATATATATATATATGCTTACTTTTTCTCTCTTTTTTTCCCCCTTTTTTTTTTTTTTTTTTTTATTAACGATTATATAATTTTTTTTAAAATCTCCCTCCTTTTTCTTTTCGATATTTGACTTTTCTCTTTCTTTCTTTTTTTTAATATAAATTCTTCTATTTTAATATTTCTTCAAATTTTTAGTTTTGGCCAAAGGCCTACTGGTGAAATTTCTTCAATTTTTTAATTCTGGCCAAAGGCCTAATAGAGAAATGGAGACACTCCACAAACTTGTAGCGAAACGCTCAACGGCAACAAGGTTGACGATTTTTATGGTCAAAGACCTGAATAGGAGAGCGTGGCTCTGTACGGCATGAGCAGCCAGAAGATCGAACTGCTGTTATACCAAATGAAGTGAACAAAGTTCCTTCTCAAGTTAAATACTCCATAAAACTTGGAATATGAAAATATCCATGAGGATACAAATATTATATTAAAAATGTGTGATGAATGAATTGATTGATAATTACAAATGAGCCCTGCTTATATACCTAGGCAGGTTCCTCTTCACGAAAGGTCATGTCTTATCAGACATGCCCTTTCAACCTAATTACTAATTAACTAATTAATCATTATTTACATTATTTTATTCATTACAGTTTACCATACGAGAAACGTACCAATACAGCCGAAAACGCGTTTCCTACCCATACGGTACGTGTTTCAGCATTTCCGTTTCGTTTTTTTAGGGAAACAGGCCCTAGACCCACATTTCCTACAACTTAGGTTTAATCATATAGCCAATGTAACCAACATATTATTAAATCAATATAAAAACATTTTTGCCTATGAACCATCATGATGCAAGCAACCCAAATATCACTTTTCCCATTGCAAGATTTGCTTGATGAATAGTAACGATGGGTGGGGGGGGTCATTTGAGGACCCATGCATCAAGGGTCATGGATGGGGACGAAAGATAAGAAGTGTCTCCAAGCTCAATAAGGGGTTAACCAAGGACCCTATTAAGTGGGTTCAGCCCTTAAAAAGGGTGACATGTCCATGGTACATTCATCAAGTGGTAGGTGGCATGTGATATAGTGATGGAACAGAGTGGGGATCAAGGGAATGCTCCAAGCCACATGTCACAGTACAATGGTAGCTATGATGAGAGAAGCCCACACTTGGGTATATGAGTGTAGGAGGGAGCAGATCGTGGTACATGAGTTACCCTGACCATTGTTTTTTCCACCCTTCTTCATATGCCTTTTGCCTTTGATTGGTATTTCTTTATAATTGTTTGGGGCTCCAAGGGATGAGAGCACGACATGTAGGATATAGCAATGGTTACCCCCTTTCAAGGTGGGGCAGTTCATTGCCCACCAGGGGTTTGGGACTATCATGGGTTCCTTAATGAGGAGGGGGATCATTTAGGGCCTATAGGAACCAGGGTGATGCCCATCAATATGGGGTAGAGCTCATGTTTGGTTTTTGATCACGTGCTAAATTTGTATGTCTTGGCCATCTTTTGCATTTTGAGGTACCTTTCCTGTTGACAGTGGCCAAATTATGGTCTTTATTTTCTTTTAGTTGCATCAACCTCCGAGGCATCGTTCTAGGCCTGACCCAAGGTGTAGACAAGGGGATGGCGGGGGATAACCCTATGTGGACCCAGTGGACATATGTGGACCCAGATGGGAAAAGAGATGAATGGGGCTAAAATGAGCAGAGGCGAATGATGTATATGGTGTTGGGAAGCGGGACCACGCAAACAAAATCGAGACTTCCCTTGTAGTGGCAACCCTAAAGCTAATGGCCAGTACAGGAGATCCAATGGGACTAGGATACAAATCTAACCACGAAGTCGGGCAGTGGTGAAAAGAGTACACACCTAGCCCACTCTTTCCAATGAATCCCCCTCCCAATCCATGCCAAAAAGTGGCCATGACAAATAAAGAAAATTACTCAACTATACCAATGAAAAGTCGTACCTTCAGGGTCGAGAGGCCCACCTTCAAACATACATTCATAACAGATGGATGAGGGACCACATGGCTAGCTCAAGTGGTAGAGACAATGGCACATTGAGCTATCTGGTGGGCAAGGGGTTGATAGTTGTCGATTGAGGACCATCTAGGAGAAAAAAAACTCTCCTATGCATACTACCCACAGGTGGTGGGTAACAAGGTCGTATTGTACTTTTTTAGAGGGCGTCAAATGTATTTATATAGTGTTTTGCCTGCCCATGATGGGTGTGTCTCTTCACTGGGTTGACTTGACTTGAAGGTGTTGAAAAGTGTAACTAGGATCGGTCTTCATAATAACTTGTAATTATTTTATGTAAATAGAGAAAGAAAAGAATAATAAATATATTATGTTACTTGCTTCATGGGTTTCATGAGCAAGGAGTTTTATTTTAGGTCAAAGACTTCTTCTTGATGTCTTTTAGGATTCGTCATCTAGTCATAAATATAATTAAAAAGTCATGTATATGAAGTCACGTTACACATGTAAAAGACATGTCAATTATGTAAAAGATTAACTCCAAGATACTTGTCACTATGCCTCTTATAGTCGGCCAAAAGATAAACTATATTCTCCTTATGAAGAAGTCAGCCTACATCCATGATCATGTCAGCCTAGATAAAAGAGATAAGTCACTATATAAAGGGTGACTCGACCTCTTTGTTTAACCAATTAATCTCGATCATCTCTGCAATAATTCAGTGTGGATCTCAAGGCGAAAAGTCAAGGGTTATACATTGAAGAAGGAGGTCACTAACAAGTGCGTAAAGGATCTCATAGATTTCGGATATATCACCACTGCAATCTCAGCGAAGGCCAAAGTAGATTTCAGGATTACTTCAGATCAGTTAAGGGTGTAATCTAGTGCAAAACAGTGCTGGAAGGTAACCGAAGCTAGGAGACAATTGGAGAACGAAAGGGAAACCGAAAGGAATGTGTCAAGGGTTGCAGGATTAAGAGACCAAGACTCTCTTAGTGACAGTGCTGAACAATGCAAGAAAGAAGGACGAAGTGTGAAGAGATAGTGACAAGCATCTTGGGTAATCTTGTGTTAAATTCTTTTATCAAGGGTCTTAGTATTCTCAATTGAAACATCTATAAGAAGAGATTTGCGGGTTTTCCCCTCAAGAGGAGGGGTTTTGGCCCTGGCTTGCAGCCTATTTGTGTCATTGTTATTAATGTTTTGATATCTGTTTGATGTATTGCTTATTGTAATAACAATAATCAAAGCAAAAGAAGCTAAAGTATAACATAAGCAGTTATCAAGTAAGAGAATTGAATTAAACACTGCACTACTAAATTCTCAACAAAAGGAAGGCTGACTTGACTATTTTGGAGCCAAAAATTCAAAATTTAAATTTCAAAATTCTCTTATAAATATGACATGTTGAAATTTGGTTATCGGAGGACAGGTGGTTCCCTAAGCCTTTGATCTTTGGCCTAGGGAAAAGTGTCCAAAAGAATTTAATTTTTCTCCTAAAGTGACTTTATAAAGTTATAAAGTCAAATATAATTTAAAAGTGACTTTAAGTGATAAAGTTACTAAGTCTAATTTTAAAGTGACTTTAATAAAGTCAATGTAAAATTAGAAAGAGAAAAGTGACTTCGGAAATAAATGACTAAGTGGGTCTTTATTAAAGTGGGATGAATTAAAAAATAGAAAGTGAGATTTAAATGAGCTTTTAATCTCAGCCCTAGATCTAAAGCTATCTCAGCCATTGGATTTAGGGATTCCCTAAAAGTCAGTTAGGGTTAGGTTAAAGGAGGAAAAGGAGGGAAAAGGTCATTTATTCTTTCATGAGCAGATTGAGAGAAGGAGAAGAAGAGAGAAAGCAGATTTCTGAGCAGTGAGGAGAAGGAGAACAGAACCTTGGCACGCATATCGAGGCAGCACTTCAGCGAATCCGTACAGCAGGGTTGGCACACAGTTCAAGGCAGTTTTGGAACGTTTTTCAAGGCAGATTCCGTACAGTAGCTTTGGGTACGCATTCCTAGGCAGCCATACACTTTCTAGCATAGATTTCGAGAGAGGAAAGTTGTTTTGTGGCACGGATTTCAAGGCATGTTGTACAGCCTGCTGTTGTTGGTGTGCACAGAAATCGAGGCAGTTTCCGTACAGTAGCATTTATTACTCTCTGCATGCTTTCCAAGGAGGCCGTACATCAGCATTTATTGTTGTTCTTCACGCAAAAAGAGGAGGCCGTATAGCAGCATTTAATGTTGTAATTTATGGGCACGAAATTCAAGGAGACCGTACAGCATTTATTGTTGTTTCTATTTTGTTGTGTAGACATTTTCCGCGGAAGTGGTTAAGCACAGAAAACGAGATAAGTTGTATTTATTATTTGCTGAAATTTTCTGAGTATTTATCTCTCACTGTGAAAGCTATTTATCATATATAAGAAGAGCTTTCGAATTAGTTTTCCCCAAGAGTTGTAGGGGGTTTTTCCAGGGTCAAGTTGACCAAAAATCAACGTGTCTATTTTCTGTGGGTGGCTGATTTATGTTTCTGAGTTTTATTTTTGCATTTCAGCCCTGTGAAATTTCCAGAATTTGTGTTTTCAGAAAATATTTATTTTTCCAGCTTGTTGAATGTATGGCTATGGTTATGGGCATTTAACTTCATGGGAGAAATAGGGAGAAACTGAAATTTCTACATTACAAAGGCTAAAATCAAAATTATGAAGACCGACCATAGCTACAAAATTCAACATGGAGATCATTCACGCATGAGTGAAACGATGTCTTTAGACACCACCAATACTCTCAGATTCAATGTTTTCCTCTGCAAACCCCTAGATCACAATCCCATCAGCTCTAACAGCATGTTGGGATAGGCAAGTAACCGCAGTTGAGAATAGCAAATCCTAGAGCAGTGTTGGTGTCAAAAGACATCATTGCATTGAAGCATGAATGATATCCATGATCCCACAATGATAGACCGATCCAAGGGATCTCCATAAATTAGTTTGGATGTGGCCCAAACCAACAACCACAGGACAATATTTTCGTCAATAATAGATCTAAAAAATTCAAATGTGGACATGGCCAATAACTTTCAAACAAGGTGAGGTCTACCTAGGAACCCAGTGTTCCAACATAGAGGTCTCACTACCCGTCTAGGCACTAGTGTGTATGCATCCAAATTAATTATATCCCTCTTCTTCCTAGTCTATAAAGGAGAACCAGGGTGTGCCATTTTTTGGTTAGAGAGTATGCGTTTTAAATGGTAGCTTTCATCTTCTGTTTTCAAAAATAAGGGAGAAGCCAGAGGCTCTTTTGAGTGTTCAGAAAAGAGTGTTTGCTGTCTTATTTTATGAGTACCATGTGTTTGTAGGGTATGGTATTCCTAGCAGAAATTTTAATTGTTGTTTTCGTGTTTACAATCAATAGGAGTGAGGTTAGTTTTCGACTACAGAATCTGCTCCCCATGATCTGATTATTGACACTATTTATGTGACCCTCCCTTCGATGTATATTGATATGGTCATTCACAATTGTAATTTCATCTCATCTCAATCAATATTAAAACTTATTAATTTTATCCATCCATCATGGATTTCTAACCTTCGTACTATCTCTATTGGATATTTGGCTGAATTATCAATTAATTCAGCCAAATATCTACCAGATTCTGTTTTCGACTACAGAATCTGCTCCCCATGATCTGATTATTGACACTATTTATGTGACCCTCCCTTCGATGTATATTGATATGGTCATTCACAATTGTAATTTCATCTCATCTCAATCAATATTTAAAACTTATTAATTTTATCCATCCATCATGGATTTCTATCCTTCATAGTATCTCTATTGGATATTTGGCTGAATTATCAATTAATGAACCATTTGATTCATAGCAAACAAATTATTAAGTGTTATATTCTGTTTGTATATATTATGTTAATTTCCATCCTACACAAATAAATCTACATCAATGTCAATGTCTCCATATATATGAAAGGGGAGATAAAAATATAACCTCCACAATATTTGCCTTGGATTCTTTATTATTTTTTGACTTCTCATCGAGTCCCTCATGCACCTGTTTCAAAAGCCAAGGATAAGTCTAGGAATTAACAAGGACAGAATCTAAAGCAATCAGGCAAGGGAGAAAATGAGATCTGACAACTTAAGACTCAAGATATCTATTCTATCTTCAGAAAAACATCATCAAAAACACAACTTTTGCACAATCTTCATGCTCAAAAATCATTGTTCTTGCAGGCTCAGAACTACAATAAAGGAAGATTGAGTACCTGTTCTTTTGCAGTTTGATGTTGTGCATATGCAAGAACTCCATCAACAGTCCAATCTGGTATGGTTGAGTCAGGAGAAGTTACAGGAAAAAGAATTTCTACAGCGACACAATTTCCCTTAGCAGCAGCAACCTGAAGAGGCTTCAAATCCTCCTGTTACACAAGAAACGGTTGTTTACCAACAGAAACATCAGACGTATTTACATTTAAAATAAAATGTTCAAAAATCAAGATATGCAGCTTCCAAATGTTGGGTTCTTAGTTTTTAAAAATTTAAGGAATCCAAGATTTTAAAGTTTTACAGACTTAACATAATCTAAAAAAAGATACATTTAATATTTAATAAACAAGAACATATTTAACATGTATGCATTTATCATTTTACTAAATATCATATACCAGCTTTATCATATCTAGACCTTTCTAAAACTTAGTCATATCCATATACATACCTGTATCCATAATCATACAACTTAGGTTTTTCCAATCTTCATGAGAACTGCAATGAGCATCCAAATCATATATGTTGCCGCAAAATCTAACAGGCATTGGAGAGGGGCACCCTACAAGGCTAAAACTAGACAAAGTGACAACAATGGGGTGATGGCCCACTGTCACCACAGCCAAAACCCCCTCTGCTCTTTACAGATTTTCACCAATGGAAGGAATCCCGGTATGTGAGGTCACCTAAGATAGATATTCAAATGCTAGGATACAAGCTGACTCAAATAGGCACTCTACAGGAAAAACGCAACAATAGCTTAAGGATCCAATTGGAGGCAATTTTCTTTCTATGACCTAGGGAGGGCAATCTATGACCTACGGTTTGATTAATTGGTTAAGTGTTGGAGAGGCCTCTTGTCACCTAAGATGTACACCCAAGTGTGGGGAAAGTTTTAAACCCCACAAGGTATAGTCTTTAAGGCGCAACGCTCAGAGAAGGGGTTGCCACATGTTCCCAACTCTCTCCGTTTAAGCTCTCTCCTAGACAACGTATGGGGGGTAGTCTCTAAAGATGATTACGAAAGGAAAACTTGTTGAAAACAACAAGCTCTAGGAGATCAGGGCAAGGCAATTACCACTCAATGTAACTTGAATTATGGATTTATGATTGATTGGAAAGTATGAATATTAATGAGCAAATATTAATAAGATATATTCGATTAAATCAATATGACACTCAATAAGATATAACGATGAGAGACCAGTGTCTTATAAACAATGTTCAAATGAAATTACAATACTTGCAAGATAATAAAGCTTCAAGTTACAAGATAGTAATGTTGCAAGACAAGTGTTAGTACAAGAGATAGCACGATATTGAAAGATGAGCAATAAGATGGAACTTGCAAGATAAATTAAAACTTGTACTTTAAAGAGATGCTCAAAAAAGATACAAAACATTAAGGGCCAATGAACAAGTAATTAAAATAACAAGAACAAGAGCAATATGTTATGAATAAAATATATATAAATAATATAAATATAAATAATGGTGATAATTGTAATAATGATCAGTTAATTAGTAATTAGTACTGAAGAGGCATGTCTAAATGGGACATGACCTTACATGAAGAGGCACCTGCCTAGGGTATATAAGCAAGCCCCTCACTCTCATTTGTAAGATCATCATTCTCATTAATATATATATTCTTGTATCCTCAATGGAGATCTACATATTCCAGGTCTTTTTGGAGTATTTAACATACTATAATGAACTTTGTTCTTTCCATTTGGTATCATAGTTGTTCGATTCTCTGACTGCTCAAACGCTGCATAAGAGCCTCGTTCTCCGATCTAGGTCTTTGGCCGTCGAAATTCGTCAACTTTGTTGCCATTGAAGTGTTTCACTATCAGTTTTGGAGTTTCTCCTGGCCATTAAACAAAAAAATGATTGTTATTTTAAAAAAAAATTACAAATCAAAAAATCAAAAATCAAAAAATTAAAGAAAAATTCAAAAATATTTGAAGAAAAAAATGAATATATAATATTAAAAAAAAAAAAAAAATTTAAAACAATCATATAAAAAAAGGTTTACCAAAAATAAAAATAAAAAGCTAAAAATAAGAACTTCGATAACGGGCCACAATACGTAAACGCAGCCACTGCCAGGCGTGCCTCCACAGCTGGTGTTGCCGCCACCCGCACAACCAGACACTACCTCCTAGTTGCCAAACCCTCCTCGTCGACCAACATTACGCCGCTGCCATTTCCAGATTCTATGTCGTGTCAGCCTCCATAGCCATCCACCCTTTGACTCGCTTCAACCTTCACCATGACCGCTATCAACCCCTGCGTATGCCATCTTTCCTCCTGCCCGCAGTAGAGCAAGCTTAGCATTGTTTCCTGAGTGTTCTCGTTCCAAGGTTGCATTGTGTAGTTGTGGGTGCATAATCTGAGCGCTTGGAAACTCGTTAGACCAGATACCACCTTATCGCCTACTCCGTTCAAGATTTCCATCGTTGTACAGAATAGTTGCCATTAATCTCTGCACAATTGAGGCGCCATTTGACCACTAAGAGCACATTGCCCTTAAAATCGTGTCCATACGGTACACGTTGTTTGGTTTAAGCACATAACAGTTAAAAAATCATAAATTGATTTGCACATAACAGTTAAAAAATCATAAATTGATTTGCACTAAGTGTATAATCCTTTACTATATATAAAAACTTGTAAGCGGGTATAGAAAGTGTGAAATTTTCACTCTAAAAATTATTACTGCATTATTTGGTTTATTTCACCTACTTATTATGATAAGTTATTTACAGATGCTTCAGTAAATTTTGAAATAAACACAGATGCAATATTCACTCTAATCAAAAGCAGAAGAACAAATTAAACACATATAGCACAATAGAAACAACCACATGAACACAGTTATTTTTGGACAATTGTCCCCGGAAAAACCCAATGTGGGAAAACCGGTGCAGCAGATGAGGGTTTGTATTAATCTTCAACAATGAAAAGATCATTTACAAAATTCATGACGACCAGAATCAATAGTGTACACCTGATATGAATTTTCCGGACAATCCGGAAGAATTCCCGACACGCAGGATGACCTCTTGCACCCTTTGCGTCAATCTGCGTAGCCCCTCTGCTGCTCATCACTACCTTCCCTTCGTCTTTTGTCTTCCTTCTTCTCCGTCTTCGCTGACTTCTCCCTCCTCCTTTTGTCTCTGCAACCCCGCCTCTACAGACTCACCCTCTGAAATCGAATTCTCTTACTTCAGAATTGATTTCCTTCGCGTACTGAGAATGTGCCCGGCTTGCTTTCCAAATTACCCTCAAGCCTTCTCTTATACTCTTCTCGTTGACGAATCAACGGCCCAAATTATATCCTTAATCAATGGCTCAGATTAAAATATGGCTTGATCTTCGTTTTCTAGAAGATTCACACTTTTCTTTATTAATACCCTTTAATTATTCAATTTCCCTAAGTTTAGACTTAAGGATCACATTAAAATAATTAATTATTTTAATAAAGGAAGAATCGAGTGGAATTTCCACAAATGATTTCTGGGTTCTCTGGAATATTGTTGTCCAAGCCTCTCCTCAAAATTTGAGACCTGGAACACTTCCCGATGCTATAAATTCAACACTCCCTCTTAGCGAGGATAGTATTCAAGCAAGGCACCAACTGTACTGCTCTGATTCTAAAGCATTTGTTGCGCTGCTAATGTTCTGGTTGTTGCCTCTTACCTCTGCATTGTTGCCCTCTATACTGTTGTCTGTGACACTATCTCTGTCACTGCCTCATCTGTACTGCAGCTTCCTCTGTCTCTGTAGACAACCCATTACTTTACAAGAAAGGGTTGTCAACCATCCCCATCTTTTCTCTGAAGTAAGTAAACTTAATATTACTCAGAGCCTTGACGAGGATATCTGCCACATGTTCTCCTGTAGGAGTGTACCTCAACTATACAGCTCCCCATTGGACATAGTCTCTGATGAAGTGGCATTGAATGTCAATGTGCTTCGACCAGTCATGAAACACAGGATTCTCAGAGAGCCTGTTGCAGCTCTGAATTATCACACATAATTTTGGTTAGTTCCATCCTCTTCTTGAGTAAGTTCAAGAGCAGTTTACGAATCCATATGGCCTCGCACGAAGTTGTGCTCACTGCCATATACTCTGCCTCAGTTGAGCTTAGTGCGACGGACTTTTGTTTCCTACTGTACTAGGAAGTCATTCATGATCCGAAACTGATATAGTACCCACTGGTACTTTTCCTACCCACTGTGCTTCCAGCCCAATCTACATCAGTGAACCCACTCAACTGGATTTCATTGCCCTTAGTGTACTTCAACCCATACTCGACTGTCCCCTTCAAATATCTGAGAACATGTTTGGTTGCTGCCCAGTGAGCCCTCCTTGGTTCCACCATGAACTAACTGAGGGTATTCACAACATAACAGATGTCTGGTCTAGTGTTGACCAGGTACATCAATGATCTGATGACCTGCCTATACAAGGTAGGGTGAGCCTCATCATCCTCTGACGTGTCTATCTTCTTCCAGTTTGTAATCATTGGCGTAGCCATGGGTCTATAGTCTTCCATCTGAAACTTCTTCAGGATCTTTGTAATGTATCTTCCTTGCCCGAGGAAAATTTCTCCCTTCTGCTGCCAGACCTCCAAACCAAGAAAAAGTGCATCTGCCCCAGATCCTTCATGTCGAATTCAGTAGCCAGATTCTCCTTGCAGTCTTTGATGAGCTTAGATGATCCAGTAAGGAACAGATCATCTACATATAATACCAAGATTAGCGGCTCAACCCCTACTCTCAGATAGTAGAGGTTGGGATCTGCGTCACTCTTGACGATCCCCATCTTCTGCAACTGCTATCAATTCGCCCATACTAAGCTCTCGAGGCTTGCTTTAGTCTGTACAGGGCTTTCTTAAGCCTGCATACATGAGTCTTCTGCTAATGTGTCTCAAAGCCCTCTGGTTGTTGTAGAAATTTGATAACCAACCTCGGTTTTCAGTTTCTCCTTATTTCTCCCATAAAGTTAAATGCCCATTTCCATAGCCATACATTCAACAAGCTGGAAAAAATAAATATTTTCTGAAAACACTAATTCTGGAAATTTCCCAATGCTGAAATGCAGAAATAAAACTCAGAAAAATAAATCAGCCACAGAGAATTTTGACACACTGATTTTTGGTCAATGTGACCCTGGAAAACCCCCTACAACTCTTGGGAAAAACCAGTTCGAAAGCTTCTTATTTCTGATAAATACTTTTACAGTGAACAGCAAAACACTGAAAAATTACAGCAAATACAAAACCCACTTATCTCGATTTCCGTGTCAACCTCCAACCTTGAAAATCGTGCCAACAGCAAAACAGAAATTTACAGAAAAATTACAGCATTAAATGTTGTGCTTGCATCCTCGAAAAATGTGCCAAAATCTGCCTGTACTGACTATACGGATTCTATACAAAAATGTACAACAACCCCTCGATTTTCGAGCCCTGAAATAGCCTCAAAATTCATGCCCTTTGCTGTTGAAAACCGCTCCTCGAAATCTGTGCTATACCTTGCCTTGAAATGTGTGCAACCTTGTTGTACAGATTTTCTATCTCAGTAAACGTGCCAATAAATGTTGTTGTACAGAAATGTTGCCTTGGGAAATGTGCCCTCCTGCTATACGGAAATGTTGCCTTGGGAAATGTGCCCTCCTACTGTACGGATTCGCTGTGTCTCTATTGCTTCTCTCCCTCCGCTCAGAAATTTCTCTTCAGCTTTCTCTCCTCCTCTCTCAATCTGCTCATGAAAGAATGAATGACCTTTTCCCTCCTTTAACCTAACCCTAAGTGACTTTTGGGGAATCCCTAAATCCAATGGCTGAGATAGCTTTAGATCTAGGGCTAAGATTAAATGCTCATTTAAATCTCACTTTCTATTTTTTAATTCACCGCACTTTAATAAAGACCCACTTAGTCATTTATTTCCAAAGTCACTTTTCACTTTCTAATTTCACATTGAATTTATTAAAGTCACTTTAAAATTAGACTTTCGTAACTTTATCACTTAAAGTCACTTTAAAATTAGACTTTCGTAACTTTATCACTTAAAGTCACTTTTAAATTAGATTTGACTTTATAACTTTATAAAGTCACTTTAGGAGAAAAAATTAAATTCTTTTGGACACTTTTCCCTAGGCCAAAGATCAAAGCCTTAGGGAACCACCTGTCCTTCAGTAACCAAATTTCAACAGTTGTTCCATGTTTACTTCCTCTTCTATCTATAGAAATTTTAATACCAACCCCGGTTTTCAGTTTCTCTTTATTTCTCCCATAAAGTTAAATGCCCATTCCCATAGCCATACATTCAACAAGCTGGAAAAAATAAATATTTTCTGAAAACACTAATTCTGGAAATTTCACAATGCTAAAATGCAGAAATAAAAACTCAGAATCAGCAACACACAGAATTTTGACACGCTAATTTTTGGTCAACTTGACCCTGGAAAAACCCCCTACAACTCTTGGGGAAAACCAGTTCGAAAGCTCCTCTTATTTCTGATAAACTTTTACAGTGAAACAGAAATTACAGCAAAAATTCCAGCGACTTAACAAATGTACTTATCTCGATTTCCATGCTTATACACCGCCTTGGAAAACATGTCGAACAGTAAACTAACAAAACAGAAATTTTACAGCGTTTAAAACAACAGTAAATGTTGACTGCCTTTCTCGATTTTTGTGCCCAGCTATACAGTCGTACTGCTGTACAGAATACATAGCAACACCTCCTCAATTTTTGTGCCTCATTTTGCCTCGAAAACAGTACTGAAGCTATTGTACGGCTATTGTACAGATATCCTCGAAATTTGTGCCACCAAACAGCAGTCTCTCCTTGATTTTCACAAACAGATCACAAATCAGTACACCAGTATTATCATGTGGTTAAAACCCTTAAAGAGGGAAACAGTCCACGCCCTAAGCCAACGCGGCCACTTCAAGGAATTGATTAATATAAAAAGAAAAGTTACATATGTTTCTCTCATAAACGGTTACCGGACAAATGACCCTCCATGCTCTTTAAATAGAGATCATGGACCAATCGGGTGTTAAGCCACGGAACAAGTTCTGTTAATACTGAGGTGAGAGATAATCGTCGGATCACTACAAATCATGATCGTCGGATTATAAGTTACAAATGTACATGGTAAAGAAACACACTTTACCTAACTCTACACTAGATTAAGTTATTCTTAACTATTTCCTATGTGTCAGAATATCCTAACATTCAGACCTCATCTTTCCTTGTGCTGAGTTCTGGAGCTCCCATGACAGTCTTCTTCAGAATCTTCAAGGCTCCATGATGTAAATGCCCCATCCTTCTGTGCCATAATTCATTCAGATCCCTTTCGGTCGTACTGTTGATTAGTGCCATTGAGGACTCAAGCTGGAGCTTATATAATTTATGGCTCCTTACTCCAATTTGTGCCTTCCTTTTCCAGTTAGGATGTTTGACATAAACTTTATTTCCAATAAAGTATACGTCATAACGCTTGTTCCAGAGCTGAGACACCGAGAGTAAGTTCATCCCCAAACCTGGTACATGCAAAACGTTTGTAGCCCGAATCTTGTTGCCAGCTTCTGTCTGAAATATTATGGTACCTCTTCCAACAAGGGTACACTTGGCCTTGTTTCCCATTGTGATCTGGAAATTCATCTACTCTTCTCGGTAGCTCGAACACTCGTCATATGAGCAGATGCTCCACTGTCAATCTACCAAACGCCTGGATAGGTTGTGCTTCACACACAAGCGAAATCCGCCGCTAGTCTAGATGCCAGAACAGATATGTCATGCTCCCTGTGTTTCTCTATGTGCTCTGGAGGACTGCGTGGGCCCTTCCGAACTGTATTAACGTCGGATCTTTCTGTCTTTTGTCTTTAGCCCTGATACCATGTGAAATTTTCACTCTGAAAATTATTACTGCAGTAGTTGGTTAATTTCACCTACTTATTATGATAAGTTATTTACAGATGCTTCAGTAAATTTAGAAATAAACACAACTGCAGTATTCACTCTAATCAAAAGCAAAAGAACAAATTAAACACATATAGCACAATAGAAACAACCACATGAACACAGTTATTTTTGGACAATTGTCCCCGGAAAAACCCAATGTGGGAAAACCGGTGCAACAGATGAAGGTTTGTATTAATATTCAGCAGTGAAAAGATCATTTACAGAATTCATGACAAGCAGAATCAATAGCGTACACCTGATATGAAGTTTCCGGACAATCCGAAAGAATTCCCAAGACGCGAGATGACCTCTTGCACCCTCTGCGTCAATCTGCGTAGCCCCTCTACGCAGTCACTGCCTAGACTGCGTAAGTCTGCATGGAGGGCTAGTGCTGCTACTCAGCACTACCTTCCCTTCATCTTTTGTCTTCCTTCTTCTCTGTCTCTATTGACTTCTCCCTCCTCCTTTTGTCTCTGCAACCCCTCCTCTACATACTCACCCTCTAAAACCGAATTCTCTTACTTTAGAATCGATTTCCTTCGGGTACTGAAGATGTGCCCGGCTTGCTTTCCAAATCACCCTCAAGCCTTCTCTTATAGTCTTCTCGTTGATGAATCAACGTCCCAGATTATATCCTTAATCAATGGCTCAGATTAAAAGATGATTTGATTTTTGTTTTCTAGAAGATTCACACTCTACTTTATTAATACCCTTTAATTATTCAATTTCCCTAAGTTTAGACTTAGGGATCACATTAAAATAATTAATTATTTCCACAAACGATTTATGGGTTCTCTGGAAGAATATTGTCCTAGCCTCTCCTCAAAATTTGAGACCTGGAACATTTCCCGATGTTATTAAATCAACTAAAAGGAACTATTTAATAAATAAATAAAAAAGGCATATCATTATTTAGGGCATTCTAATAATCTCTCAATGATTCAACACCTACGGTTCAATCCCTTGGCTACATAAATAAAGTTACTTTATAAAAGTAATAATTAGAATCACCTTATATAAAAGAACACGGATATATATATATATATATATATAAGGAAAAAAGAGTGTTATTCAAAAAGTATTGTTTTGTTAAGTGAAAGAAAATTATAAAGAAATAAAAGGGGCCAAGTTGAATCACTATCAAATTGTTATGAATATTTTATTAATTATTAGTTAGATATAGTTATATTAGGTTTATTAACTGAAAGGGCATGATCCAAAGATCATGCCTCTTCGCCAAGGGACACCTTGAGGCTATATTTAAAGCCCAGGCGATCCCTCATTGTAATCATCTCTTATCCCTTATCTTCATCATTAATAATATATATTTATCAGTTTTACCAGAGTTTTTACACTCCATTGGTATCGGAGCTATCGCTCTTTTGGACCTGTGTGATCAACAGGTTAAAGAATCTCGAAGCAATTTCAGGAATTTTTTCTGTAGCTCAGACCTACAGTTTTGTGGGTGTCTGCACATAAATCTCACTGCTCTGCACGCTGAAGAATCAAAAGGAACGTGCATTCCAGCTATCATCTTTCCTCCATTTGCTTCACGGCTGCACAGAGGAATCATACATTTAGTTGGTTACAGTTTAAAAATCTGGACGGTGGATACAGTTTCTTTTTTAAAAATTAACCAATTTTAAAAGTATACGTGGATGGCTGTTGCTCAAATAGTCTGCGGTCGTTGCAGCACATTTGGCTTCCCTGTCACTAACTTCGTGGCTAAGGAGGAACCCCGATCTGTAAACTTCATTTCCGCTGCCGTCATTCCTGCCGTCCACACCTTCTCCGCCGTCTCAGCTTCTCTGTCCGCAGTCTTTGACCGGTCTCCACGCCGCAGTCACAACTACATTGACTCACCGCCAAACAAAAAAATCGGGAACAGGTGGACGGCTAAACAGCTCGGTTTGTTTAAAAAAAAAAAATTCTGAGCGGTGTTGATATAATCGGCGTGTTTTTTTTTTAAACGGAAAGGCACAGTTAAAGTCGTGCCTTTTCAACGGAAGAGCGTAATTTTAAAAACGATTTTTTTAAAAAATAAATTATATAAATATATATCATATAGTTTTCAAATTGATTATTATATAAATATATATTATAATTATATATTTTATTTATATATTATATAGTTTTCAAAAAAATTGATAATTATATATATATATATATATATATTATAATTATATAATTATTTATATATTATATAATTTCAATTAATAAATTATATATATAATAATTATATAATTTATTTAAAAAAAAAAAAAAAAATTATTATTAATTAATTAATTAAATATTAATTAATTAATTAATTCAAAAAAAAAATAGTTAATTAATTAAATATTAATTAATTAATTTTATAGAAAAAAGAGGAGAAACTGGCAGAAAGATATTCCCCACCTCATACACGCTCGATGTCTTCGTCAATGTCGATGGCGGAATTCCAGAAGAAATTGGGAGATCTTGAGAAGCAAATCAATAACAATTCCGAAGAATTCGGAAAAAGATTAGTCAATCTGGAAGGTACAGTTTCAGGGCACTCCAACGACATCAAAAGGGTTCATGATACAACAAATCGAATAGAAAGACAAATGTGGCTAAATCATCACGAGGCCACAGAAAAGTTGAACGAAGCAATGAACAAGATGACAGAGCATGGAGAAGCAATGAACAATATGACGGAACTCTTCAGTAAGCTAAATGATAAGATAGATAAGTTAACTCAGACACAATCCCCAACATCTCCTAACAGGGAACAAAATCAACAAAACAATTCCGCAGATTCAGGGAACTCCGGAGAGCATCAGGAAAAAACTGATTCCCCACATCATCAAGAAGACAGTAATGCAGATTTTCAAAATAAGCAACTTTGGAATGCATTCGCTAATCAATATCCCCTTGTTCCACCATTATCATATCAGCGCAAAGCCAAGATCGACCTACCCAAATTTGATGGTAATGAAAAGAATAGCGTCGCATGGCTTAATAAAGCGGAAGAATATTTTGAGATTTATGACATTACTAGTGATGATGAAAAAATTAAACATGCTTCCATGAAAATGGAAGGAGAAGCATATAATTGGTATATGTGGTGGAAAAAGACGACGCTCGCTATCAGTTGGAGGAAATTTAAAGATGCATTCTTCAAAAGGTTTCAAGGCATAAAAGAAGAAAAGTTCTTTTCAACATTTATCAAATTACGCCAAAAAGGAGATGTGGATGAGTACACGCGAGAATGGGAGACTTTGGCAACACGAGTACCCGGATTTTCGGAATCTCGTCTAATCCAGTCTTACATCTCAGGACTTAAAGTCCACATACAAGAAGAGCTAGAACTACATGAAATCACGTATGTAGAAGTAGCAAGGCAAAAAGCAAAAGCTGCTGAAAAGAAATTGGAAAGATTATCAAAACCAGAAAAAGTATATTCGAGACGACGGTTTCCTCAATCTGAAAATATAGTTGACACAACATATGTCCCTGTCCATCCTCGTGAAGACGAAAAATCTAGTCTGGAAAAACAAAGAATACGAGAGGGCAAGTGCAAACGTTGCGGTGAAAACTGGGACCCTAAGCACAGATGTGCTAATGGAAAAGCAAAAAATCTATACAGTTGTGAAGCAACTAACGACACTGACAGTACTGATTCGTGTATAGAAGGATTAGAAGACAATTTAGAGTTCTCTCCAGAAGTGGAGGGCGAAACTATTCCGCAAGTGTCCTTATCGGCTATGACAGGCATATTACAACCTCAAACCCTAAGGTTAAGAGGACATATTAAGAACAGCAATGTAATGGTTCTAATAGACACAGGCAGCACGCACAATTTTCTAGATTCCACCATGGCCAAAAGACTCAACCTCTTCGCTTTTCCCATGCCTAATATGAAGGTAATGGTGGCCGACGGTAAGAAGATTGAACAAGTAGGAAAATGCCATAAAGTCAAATTGCAGATTAAAGACTTTCATTTAGAATCTCCGTTCTACACCGTTCCATTACGAGGAGTAGATGTGGTCTTAGGAATTCAATGGCTACGAACTCTAGGTACTTATTCTGCCAACCATCAGAAGCAGTTTATAAGTTTTAAGTGGAAAGGGCAGAAGTACAAGTTGAATGGATGGATTCCAAACCCCAGGAAATCAAGTCGTATCTACAGTGCAATGTCAGCAGTTAGAAATGTTATCTTCAAAAGGGAGCCATGAAGAGTCTCCAGAAATCAAGACAGGATCCGACTCTGTCGATATCAGATATTTTCACTATCCAGATCAACAACAAACTGAACTCGAGAATATGCTCCATGACCTTTTTAAAGTATGGGAAGCAAGAGCTCGCCGTTCGCGGAAATCAGGCATTCGTCAACGTTGTCCGTCGATTACATATGCTTTGAGGACAAAGCATCTTTAAGAGAGGGGCAATGTTATGAATATTTTATTAATTATTAGTTAGATATAGTTATATTAAGTTTATTAACTGAAAGGGCATGATCCAAGGGACACCTTGAGGCTATATTTAAAGCCCAGGCGATCCCTCATTGTAATCATCTCTTATCTCTTATCTTCATCATTAATAATATATATTTATCAATTTTACCAGAGTTTTTACACTCCACAAATTAATTATTCAGTAAAGTTATTTTAAGGGTTTTCAAAAGTGGTGTATTATTATATTCCAAAGAATATTTTATATTTAAAGAGGATCTTATTAGGAAGTAGGAAATTTTAAGATCCCTTATAATTCATTAACAATAAAAAAAAATGGATTCTAATTCACAAATGAAGGCTGAAAGATTCTTAGAAACTAAATATAACTATGCCTCGGTGCTATTTAGAATTAAACGGTCTATTGCGGGAAAAGATGCTACTAACGCTATCTCGCCAACCAAAGATAAAAATTATATAAGACCTAAAATCACAAACCAATTACTGATTCCCGAGTCAAATATAATTGAAAAATTAGATTGTTCTACAACAAAAGATATGACAGCCAATTTACAATTAAACATTGGAGATTATACATTCATAATACAATTCTTAGTTCAAACACCGAGTGATCAAAGTGACATTATTTTAGGTTCACCCTAGATGGAAACCCTTGGTTCCTTCATCCTGAATACTAAAAAGAAGTTTTTGATATTTTCCTATAAAAAGAAAAAAAAAATAACACTACAGGATGTTCCAGTGAAGCAGTGAAGCCAAAATCAATAAGACCGGAAGATATACAAGATATCTCAAAAATAATTTTTCAAGAAGGTAAAAAATTACTACAAAATACGCAAAGAGAAATTGAAAAAATCACCACTGAAAAAAATGAAGAAGTTACTTGCCTCAAGGACCACAATGAGAAATTATTGAGGCAAATTAAGAAACTAAAAAAAGACAAGAAATTTGTGAAAAACAAACTAGAAGAAATCTACATGAAAGACATATCGAAATCGCCAGAGATAACCGTCCATGTTGAAGAAAAAGGAACAAATACTGATTCTGTTAATATCACAACTCAAGAAGAGGACAAACTAGTTGAAGTAAAGATGTACTCAGAAGTTCCAATTCTAGAAACAAAAGATTTGAGTGAATATCCAGAAATTAACCATGTGACTTCCACAGTTAAAGGAAATCTAGTACTTCAAATAAATCAAGAAAACGACACAAACAAGATAAGGGAACATAAACAACAAACTGATGTTCCAAAAAATACTGAAGTTTGTACAATTCAGTCTAAAAATTCATTACAAATTTTCTATAATCGAAAGATTCCAGAGAATATTAATCTAGGATGGTCAGATCCATTCTCAGTTTGACAATTTTGTTTATCACTTAGAGGATCATATCATCTTGTATCGACAAAGATGATAGTTATGAGACAAGTAGACATTTGAAATAGAAAAGGAGATCAAGCCTTTCATCAATAAGCTTTGAGGACAATTTTTTTCGAAGAGGAAGGCAATGTTATGAATAAAAGATATATAAATAATGATGATAATTCAAATAATGATAATTTAATTAGTAATTAGTACTGAAGAGGCATGTCTAAATGGAACATGACCTTACATGAAGAGGCACCTGCCTAGGGTATATAAGCAGGCCCCTCACTGTCATTTGTAAGATCATCATTCTCATTCATACATTTTAATATATATATTCTTGTTTCCTTAATGGAGATCTACATATTCCAGGTTTTTTGGAGTATTTAACCTACAATAATGAACTTTGTTCATTCCACAATACAATGCACTATTGCAAGTAGAATGAAATGCTCAAAAATCAACAAAATGCAGAATGAGACAATGTTACATGAATGTGTATTGCAAGTGATCTTGATTGATTTTAATTAAATGCCTAGACTATGGTGAGATTTTCCCCTCAATTTCTCAAAACTTGGTAAGGACTTAAGTGAACTACAAGAAGGCTAGGCCGAGTAGGCGTTGAGTCAATCATTAACGATACTCACGTAGACTCCTTGACAGCGCATGTGCCTTCGTTCCTACAAGGGCTCGACCACAAGAGAACTGCAAGCTCATATGTTTGAACCTTTTCTCCAAACTCAAATTTATTGAATTGAATGACAGTTACGGAAGTTTATACTAAAATTTCTATCAACCAAGCTTATGCTTGGAGGTAAATTTTAGAGATGCAAGCCTAGATTTAATATGAGAATGAGATGCAAATGGAATGCTTCAATGAGATACAATTATAACAAGATGCTTCAAAGAATGAAATACCAATCTACTTATGATCAAGATTACTTTAAGCACAAAATGATATTAACTTATGATTGTGATTCAATGAAGCAAGTAAATATTACTCAATGAAACAAAGTGAATCAAAGAAATGCCAGTTAGATCAAAATGTTAGAGCAATAACCCAAGTGCCTTGATATAAAGTGCTCTTGAAAAATGTTTCTTCACTTATAATAAGTTATGACAAATAGAGCAAGTGAGAATTATATAATGAAGCACAAGTAGATGATGGAAAACGAGATTGCTAATGAAATCTAACTGTTAGGAAAATCAGAATATAGGAAAGACTACTTTAATCTAAGATAAAAATGAGATGAAGACCGAAATTACTCAAATGCAACTAGATCAAATAGCCAATAAGATCACAAGAACATAAAGCGATGCAATTCAAGAGATTAGATCGAAGATGCAGTGAACATGAAAAGGAAACTAATCTAATGAGATGCAAGAAAATCAGTTAGGAATTATTATAAAGAGAAAACTAAGCGAAGAAATTAGTCACCACCACAAGAAATTCTCCCTTTTAAATAAGGAGGTGGGATGCCATGGGAGAAAATCCCAAGCTCCCTGAAGAAACAAGATTCTTTTTATTAATGGAACAAGAGAAATCCCTCTTAGACATTGAGAGAGGGCTTCAAATCCTCAAGGAAGGCTTACAAATTTGTACAATAAACACCAATGCCTATCCTCAAGCTCCAAGAAGATTGAAAGAGGTTTCAACTCAGAATTACAATGAATAATCTATTCTCCCTGTATTTTGATTTTTTTTCCTTTATAAAATCTCTCTTTTACATTCTAATATATTTTTTAAATTGGTTTTTACTATGGCCAAAGGCCTGGCGTCAAGATGGATAATCTCCAACACTTGTATAGTGAAACACTTAAATTGAACGACAACAACGTTGACGCAAGGTTGATGGCCAAAGGCCTAGATCAGAGAACACAGCTCTATGCAGCGGTGGAGCGGCTAGAGGATCGAACTGCTCTGATACCAAATGGAACGAACAAAGTCTGTTCTTCAACCTAAATACTCCATAAGACTTGGAATATGTAGATCTCCATTTAAGATACAAGGATATATATTAATATGTATGAATGAGAATGATATTACAAATGAGACTGAGGGCTTGCTTATATACCCTAGGAAGGTACCTCTTCATGGAAGGTCATGTCCCATTTAGACATGCCTCTTCAGTACTATTACTAATAAACTAATCATTATTACAATTATCATCATTATTTATATTTATATTATTTTTATATATCTTTTATTCATATCAACGCATTCCATCTTAGGTATAAGCGAGCACTAAATCTCTTCTGTGAGGGTTGAGGATACTATGTCGAATGTTTAAGATAGGTGCTATGCTGCAAGATTCAGAGTGATGTTTCTGCTAGTGATGATTCAGAGTGATGATTCAGAGTGACGAGCGAATAAGCCCTTGCATACCACTTCCTCCGTGGAGACAATCCATGTGGGAGAAATTTGATCCACCTACAAAATAATTCATAAAGCCTTGCGAAATCAAAAAATAAAATAAAAAATTATTTAGCCCAAACACCCTATCCAATATCGAAACCCTTCGTTAGGAACCGACAGATCTTGATGGAGAAAAAAACTGCGAGTGGCGAAGCCTCCCCCATGGACTCCTAGGGTTTCTGCAACCCTGCAACGGGAGCCGTCGGCTCTCCTCTAACCTCACAGTGGCATCTCATGTCTCTCGAAGCTCTACATCTCTACCTGATTCTGCATCTTGTTAATGGCCACCCCATTGGGGGGGGTGAGCACCCCTCCCCCTCTTGAAAATACCCCATCTGACACTTCTAATATGACTCTGAATGAACAGAACCCGCCCTATGACTCTGCAGGGCCACAGGTAGATCCAAACACTGAACAAAACGACAAATCAGAGAGCCAGAATGCCAATACAGAGCAGAAGAAAGCTGCCTCCGCCACATGCATACCGATAGCGGTCGACCGCCGAAAATCGACCTACCTGGACATCGCATCAATGCAAAGATTTAGTATATGAAGGACCATGCTCTCATTGGTAAATTCATAGGCTTCTAGCCTACTGAGAAGGCTCTCCTAGGCTGGATCACTTTGAAATGGAGACCAAAGGGGCATGTCAATCTGCAGCTTGGACCAAAGGGCTTCTTCAACGCCATTTTCAATTGCATCGAGGACACAAATTGCATCTTGGACGGTGGTCCATACTTCTTCAACTCCGCAGACCTGTATCTGAGAGATTGGGTTGAAAGGTTCAACCCAGACAAGGAGGACTTTAACTGGGTACCAGTCTGGATTCAAATGTATTCATTGCCGCTAGAATACTGAGATGAGGAATCCTTAAAAGACATTGGAAATGGATTGGGAGAGTTCATCAAGATTGCCGAAGAAACCAAACTCAGATGCTACACTTCCTATGCCAGGATCTGCATCTACATGCACCTGGCTAAAGCCCTAACAGATTCGGTAAGTCTCTTTCATGATGATTTTGAATGGGTTCAAACTATAGATTATGAGCATGTGCCTTTTCGATGCCGAAAATGCCATGAGCATGGCCATTTATTCAGAGACTACCCCTTAAATCAACCTCCTAAACCTGCCCCTGGCCCTGAAAATACTGATGTTGAAGGCTTCACCAAAGTTCCCAACCGCGGAAAGCACTCAAAGAAATCTAATGCCATCCCCAAAGTCTTCCCTACCCCTCCTACCAGCAATAGCTTCAAGATCCTTGCAAACCATCCGATCCTAGAAGGGGAATCCTCGCGTTCCTCATCTGAAACCCCCAAAGCTTCCTCTCTCGATCCCTTCGTCAATCCTTTGCTCATCCCCACACCCTCTCTCCCTCACTCTGTCCCTCAGGAATCCACCCCTCAGTCTAGCAAAGACAAAGCCATTGTCATTTGGAATCCCAATCTAAAGGAGATCGATGGCAACGCTCAACAAGCATCTCAAGAAGAAGGATCTAAGGAAGAAATGAATCAACCTAACCACATGGAAGAAGAACCGGAGAGTATCGATCTAGGCGATTTGGACATCTTAGCCGTGGAGACAGCATGTAAATACAAAGAATATGACAAGATACCCCCCAGGGAGATCAAAAGCCTTGAAGTAGTACTCTTTCGGGCACAGCAACGCAACTCTCTGGGTATTCAAGCAGGAAGCCCTTGGGATGGAAAAAATATCATCAAAGAGTCAAAGAAAAGAGAACGAAGAACAAATCTACAAAGAACCATCATTTTGGGAGAAATGCTAGTCGAATCCAGGCGATACCCCAAGCTGACCAAGTTCTTCCAGCCAGTCTCCCACAGTTCTCAATGAAGCTCACCTCATGGAACATCCAAGGGCTCAACAGCCCCTCCAAGCACCGAATGATCAAGAACATGATAAAGCAAGATAGACCAACTGTACTCCTCATGCAAGAAACCAAATGTACCAGTACTACTATCGACACCATCACCAGCAAGTTATGGCATGGGTGCAGCACTACAGCGGTCGATGCCTGAGGCGCCTCGAGTGGTTTGGCCATTGCCTGGGATCCCTTTCTCATCTCTCTTTCTGGCATTTACACTTCTCATAATTTCATTCAGGCTTCCTTTCACTTGATAGGCTCCAACATCCATGGTCACCTCACCAATGTGTACTCCACTCAAGGCCCTCCTCAGAAAATAGCCCTTCTCAACTCCCTTGATATCCTTAACTCTACCAGGCGCCATCCTCTCTGGATCGTTGGAGGTGACTTCAATATGATCACTAAGCTTGAGGAAAAAAAAGGAGGACGACCCAGGCTCAGCTTCAAAGATTTCATTCAAAGAAATTAGCTAATTGATCTTCCCTTTTATGCACACTTGGAACAATAGAAGATTTGGCTCACAGTAGATAGCCTCAAGATTGGACTGCTTCCTCATCTCAGACAATGCGATCCATCTGGGAGGTGACATCTATTCCTCCATTCTACCATCTGCTGGTTCAGATCACTGGCTAATCCTCTTGCAGTGGTCGCATCCAAGAGCTACTAATAATCGACCATTCCATTTCGAACCCTTCTGGTTTTCTCATCCGGACTTCAAAGACTTGGTCACCACTTCGTGGAGCGGTTTCACTCCACCTGCTAGCTCCAAAATGTATCAATTTCAACAAAACTTAAGCATCTAAATACTCTCTCAAGAAATGGAATCATTCCACTTTTGGGAACATCTTCCAGCATCAAAAGGAACTGGAGCAGCAAATGTCTAAGCTACAGCTGCGCATCATTCAAGAGGGTAGATCAGACTCTTTGGCTCTCCAAGAAAAGAGCCTCCTCACCAAGCTGGATGAGCGACCACTGTAAGAGGAAATACTATGGAAACAAAAGTCAAGAATTCATTGGCTCAAAAAAGGGGAGAAGAATACCAAATTCTTCCATCGCTCCACCATTCAGCGACGTATGCATAACCGTATTTCCATTCTCAACAACAATCAAGGGGATCGGTTAGAAGAACATGAGGATATAGAAAAAGAACTACTCAGTCACTTCAAGCATATCCTTCAGGAACCTCCAGGATGTCGGCATCAAGCAATCAGCAAGATCACTCAGCATATCCCCAAGCTTATCACTGAGGAACACAATCAAATGTTAGTCAAACTGGTCTCCCTCCAAGAAGTTGAACACGCTATGGCTCAGCTCAAAGACGGCAAGGCTCCTGGTCCTGATGGCTTCACTTCAAACTTTTTCCACTTCTTCTGGGAAAGCATTAAACTGGAAGTCTGGGACTTGGTAGAGGAATCTAGAAGTATGCATTGGATCCTCCCGTCACTCAATGCAACCTTTCTAGCCCTTATCCCCAAAGAAGAGCACTCTGTCACTCCAGACAAGTACAGACCAATCGCCTTGTGCAATGTCATCTACAAGCTAATCTCCAAAGTAATCGCCAACAGGCTCAAACCTCTTCTCCCTTTGCTCACTTCTCCAGAAACAGACAGGCTATGTGGAAGGACGACAAATCCAGGACGGGATCATTCTCACCCATGAAGTCATCCATTCTCTGAAGCATCTGAAGAAAGTAGGTATGCTCTTAAAAATTGACCTCTCTAAAGCTTTTGACAAACTAAGCTGGGACTACATACTCTATATGCTCTTGGCCTTTGTTTTTAGACCCACCTGGACTCGTTGGATCATGAGCCTCATCTCTTCCCCCTTTTATTCCATTCTAGTCAATGGGGCTCCTTCTCCCCCTTTCACCCCCTCTTGAGGCATTCGTCAGGGGGACCCTCTCTCGCCCTTCCTCTTCGTCCTCATGGCAGAAGCTCTGGGATGTCTCATCCAACATGCAGCCTCTTCCCACTCTCTTCGGGGTATCTCTATCCATGACAATCATCCTATCACTCACCAACAGTTTGTGGATGATAACATGTTGTTCGGTCACCCCTCTATTCAAGAAGCCAGCGCCTTCAAGTCTTTAATGGACATTTTTTCTGAAGCCTCGGGCACCACTATCAATGGAGCTAAATCTCAAATCTTCTTTTTCAATACCCCAACCATAGTTCAGTGCAACATTGCCATATTTCTTGGCTTCTCCATAGCCGTTTTGCCCTCTAAATACCTTGGTGCTCCTCTCATTGATTCAGCAATCAAGCATTCCTCCTGGAAAGAATTTTTGGACAAATTAGATGCCCACTTGTCATCTTGGACCCTAAGATCGCTCAACATCGCTAGCCGACTGGTCCTGATCAAAGCGGTCCTCCAATCCATACCCCTTTACCTCTTTTCTGTGTTGGCGGCTCCAAAATGGGTTCTAAAAAATATTGGAAATCCGCAATGCAATTTCCTTTGGGGAACTTCTAGATTAAATCGAAAATGGGCTCTGGTGAAATGGTCGGATGTGTGCACCCCAAAACTGGATGGGGGACTAGGGATGAGGGATCCAAACCACAACAACACGGTCATGGGAGATCGCATTTCGTGGAATTGGTTGTCCAAGCCTCACACTCCCTAGGCCCGCTTATGGACTGCCAAATATGCCAACAATAGGCCGCCGGAAGGTCTTATTCATCTTATTTCTGAGGATTTTGGATCTCTTATCGGGAACGCAGCCAAGCAACACAGGGCTATCATCCAAGAGCATAGTTTCTGGGAAATCAGATCAGGAGTCTCTGCTCGCTTCTGGGAGGACTCATGGCAGCAATTGCCCAAATTGGCAGACCTCTTCCATAGACCCAGATGACAAGCTGCTCTACAAGCTCAAGTGAATAATCAGGTAAATCTCTTTTGGAAACCCCCTTCTATCTCTGGATATCGTCAATGGCTCCCAGCTGCTCAAGGAGAACTGGCAAGGGGAACTATACGATGAGATTGACAAGGAACTAAGAAAAAGGAAGATCAGATGCTCAGAAGATCCGAATATACTTCGATGGGGCCATACTACTCAAGGTACATTCTCCACCCAAAAAGCTTACCACTTGCTCTTCTCTACTACTCAAGACCCCCAGGATATGATTTGGACTCAAATTTGGTGACCAGGCATCTGGCCTAAAATCTCCACCTTTCTTTGGCTACTCAGCAAGAAAAGGATTCTCACTTGGGACAATCTCCTCAAGAGAGGCTTCATAGGCCCTTCAAGATGTCCTAATTGCTTGCTGCACGCTGAAATCATCTCTCATCTAATGGACACATGCTCGCTAGCTAACAACTTATGGGATAATATAGCCATCCAGTGCAGAAGATCTAGCAAAATCAAAGGCAACATTGCTAATACAATTGGAAATTGGCCTAATGACTCCTTCAATAGCAAGTTGCTCAACACTCTCTAGACCCTTCTTCCTGGGTTCCTTCTCTGGTCGGTCTGGAAGGAAAAGGAACAGGCGTATCTTCAAAAATCAAATCACTCCTTTGGATTCTATCTAGACCACGCTGTGCATCAACCTTCAAGAGACTCTGGCCCTGCAACATTGGCAAGACTCGAACATTCCAAATCAGCCTCCAGAAAACATCATATGGGCGAATTGGCACCTTTCCATCCCCAATTACCCTTTGTATATCCAGACTCCCTCAAGCCATCCAGATTTGCTCAGCTCCTGGATTCCCCCTACTCATGGTCTGATCAAGATGAATTTTGATGGGGCCTCTAAAGGAAATCCTGGTGCAGCTGGTTTTGGTGGTATCTTCAGAGACTCAGCAGGGACCCCCCTTGTCATCTTTTCTGGTTCAATAGGTTGGGATTCAAACAATTCTACAGAATTGGAAGGCCTTTTACAAGGGCTCTACCTCACCCAGAAGCACAATTTCTTCCCCTTAGAAGTGGAAGGAGATTCTCAAATTATCATCAATGTTGCCACTCACCTCCTCTTGGGAGCCTCCGCCTCCAAGTTATCCAAGAGTTGGCGTCTTGCATCGAGGTTCGATCAAATTGAGCAATGGCTTCAGACTTAGAGAGCCATCTCCTCCAAGCATGTCAGACGCTCAACTAATAAGGTAGCGGATCTCCTAGCCAACAAAGGAGTCGAGCAAGATCTCTCCCTTTTCTCTAACTCTCTCTCCAGTATCAATGATGCTTCTATTATTCAGGAATGCACTCAACTAGTGCAAAATGAAGCCATACCCGCGAATGCGGGTGGTTAATTCGATACAGGAGGTGGCAGCTCCACTGCGTGGCACATGGCCACGCATGGGGCTTGTCATGTAGCTCTTAAATTCACCATCTGCTTGCCTCACGTAAACATTGTTGTCTTTTCCTCTTGCCCTAATGCCTGTCCGGTCCGCAGGCCTGAGCATTACTTCATGGTGTCGCCCCCTCCTTCGTTGTCATTCGCATCCTGCTGCCTTCGTTTCTCAGCTTTCTCTACTCAGAGTTCCTCTTCGCCCTCCGAGATCCTCTCTGGCCTTCATCTTTAGCTGGCCTCGACGCCTCATTGCACCTACCATCTCACTGCCTTGCCGCCTCTGCACACCAGCCACCCCACAGCCTCGACGCCTCTGCAAGCCAGCCTCCCCACTGTCTCACCCTTGGCTCACGCTCATTCCTGCTCAAGCATGCCGCAGAGGCATAGGATGCGATGTCGACGAGGGTGTCGCAGGGGCCAGTCCTCACGCCCACCTATCTCAATTCATGCAGACAGTCGCTCCCCACCTCCTGAGGACAATTCGTCTCAATTCCATTACGATTGCTCCCTGGACATACCTCGAGTCGCCGCCACCATCACTGTAAGATTTCAGGAGATGCCTTCGAGCTCTGTTGGATCTGGTTCTAGAAAACGTCCTAGGAAATCAACAATTTCTCTGGCTCCTCCTCAGCACTCTCGGAAATCTAAGGCTCTGCCAGTCAAACCAGGAGTGCATTCCTCAAGCAGCGAAGGCAGCGGCAGCGGCAATCTAGAACATTCTGTGGATGAGAAGAGGAAAGGGAGTGGAAGCCTTTTGCGCACCGCCACCATGCCTGAGCCCAACGCGCGGCATTCGAAGAAAGACGAGGATTCCTCTGATGATTATAGGTGTCTCATCATCAAAGAGCCCCTACCTCAACATAGCATGACATGCAACCACAACATGTTACCTCTCTCTGTTTTGTTTCATATCTCCGATATCATGTTTTTCCTAAACCATTTGATAAACTCTTGGTATTTTTTTGTTAACGCTAGTTTCCCTACTCAAGGCAACAATTTTTGGACCGGTTTCCCCATCTGGGGCAGTCATATTTTTGTCTCTCTGAACTCTGCTCCCTCTGGAATTGGCTAGCATAGCAATTCCGGAGGCAAGCTTCGAATTGTATATTATGTGCAAATTAATAGAATAGTCTTATTTAGAAAAAAAAAAAAAAAAAATTATTGAAACCCTTCTAGGAATGCTTCAAACCGCAGGCCTATTACAGACCTTCTCCGCAACTCTGAGAGGATTTCAAAGAAATAATCGTTGAATCTCCATGTCAGAACTCGTAAACTTCTCAAGGCCGTAGATAGCGTGAAAAACACCGTGAATAAACCTCAGATAGCTCAATGCACTTTTGGATCAAAAATGCCTGGTTTATATAGATTTCATATGGGCCCAGCCGACTTAGGGTTTAGAGGGAAACCCATCAGATTTAAATTTTTAATTTAATGGAGCTAAAAATTAGGGTCGCTTATGTAACTTCAACATTAATTTCAATTTCCTTCAAGGACCATACTAGTATTAAATTTAACTGAAGATCCCTCTAGGGTCTCTTATGTATTTTCAATTTCTAAAACCCTTCATATAACTAGCACTTAGATTTCTGATAATATTTGAGTGAAACCTCTTTATCCATAGGTTGCCACATCAATAACTGTTGCCACATCATCATCATCATTCAATTCTTGTATGCCACATAATCATAATGAAATTTCCACATCAACAACCCTTTGGGGTAAGGGTTGTGAGCCACAAATTAGGTGCACAAATTTGACAAAGCATATCTCACAAACCATTAGGACCCACAAGACGGTCCACACATCAACAGAATCAACACGACGAGGAGAATCTAATGGCAAAGGTTTCCAAGACAAATTCATTGAACTGCTTTGTCAAAAACTCCAATTATTGTGGGATATCCTCATGGTCCAAGGAACCCAAACGCTAAAGCCAGGGTTTGATCTAGTGGCTAGGGTTTCAATACCCTCCATCATCCAAATGCAACATCAACAATATCCATGACCTGAAAACATCACCTGCACCTGCATATTGTTGAGCATTTGTTGTGTCACTCCATTGAAGCAATATGGCATTGATTTCATTTACTTGGAAAGCAATATATTTGACCTATAATAAAAACTCCTTGCTCATGAAACCTATGAAGCAAGCATTACAAAATACATTTTATTATCCTTCTTTTCTTCATTAGATAAATTCATAATTATAAGTCATTATGAAGACTGAACTTAGTTACACTTTCCAACATACTGCAGGAGAAAAGTGATGAAATGAAGTAATAAAAATAATGCTAGAGAAGTAATAATGTGGGAGGAAATCATGGCAGAGAAGTAATGGAGTGAGGTGAAGTAAAGTGATGCTGGAGGAATATTCAGATATTTTTATTAATGAAAGTTCAAAATTCATCTGTTGGGGTTCACCAAATTTCAAATGAAATCTCAAGATGGGTTTCAAGACGAATTCAAAGGAAAATTTAGAAAAAAAATCATTGTTTTTAATCATTATGTTTTTCAATGGTAAAAGATTAAGCCCATTTGATATATTCTCTGCATAACATCTTAGTCCCTTTCATTTCACCTATCAAGATATATCAGGTCCTTACCAACTCTGTGAAAATATTTTATTTGTAGTTCAGCACTAAGAGCATCAGAAATGTAGAGATTTCTATTTCAATGATCTGGTTAGGTAGGGATCATAAAGAATGGCCTCAAGTAGTTGACAATTAAAGGGTTCAATAGTTATATGTCTGTTCCTTTTGACAGAACTTTTATTTTCATCATTTCTCAAATCTAATCATTTTCTCAGTTTTCCATAAGGCTTTATTATTTATACAAACAAATATTTCTTGCTTTGTACACTAAGGACGACTCTGCTTTGCCGAATGGTATTCAACTCTCTAATATTTCAACAGTGTGTGTTGCAGAGACAATCTCCGGTAAATCATAAAATGTGATATTTTCACTAATGTTCATGCTAAAAATTTATATTGGACTTGATAACACTTAAAATAACTGAAATTTATTATAAAAATAAGAAGAGCTAGGGCACTCACCTCATCTCTAGCATCTGGATCAGCCCCTGCCTCAAGCAAGCAAGATATCATTTTCTCGTTTCCATTATCTGCTGCAATATGCAATGGTGTGACTCCACCTGCATTGACATTGACCTTGGCACCTCTCTGCAAAACTCCAGCACAAACACTAAAGTCAACATGAAAATGATTAATATATAACATCAAGAATTCATAAATTCTCTCAGATGCCAAAAAGTCTGAATATTGAAAAAATACATCGTAAAATTTATGAGAAAAACGTATGAACAATGAGGTGGGAAAACAAGTACAAGTTTCATAAATGGGACAGTTTCAAAAATGGCACTGTCAAAATTTATATGTAGATCAAAATATATGATGTGGAAGGAAACTTTTTATACACATGGAGTGTATATAAATATGTTTGAAAGAACTTTCAAATTTTCATATAGTTGCTTTTTCTATGTTGTTTTTTGTTTTATGTATTAATTTTTTTCCTGTTAGCTATTGAATCCTCCTAACCACCCACACCTAACTTAGAAAAGAAATGAAAAGCTGTTTTTACAGTTTTCTATGAGACAAATAGCATGTCATGTTTCTCTTCCATCTGGGCATGCACTGATAACACTAAAAGGCTTCAGTCCCAAAGGACATAATAATAAATTAAGCCATTGCCGCAATCAAAGATGACCTGTGCACTGTTATTCCGAAAGCTATGTGTAGTGTTAAATCATTTTGGACATTTTGGACAATATTTGAAGATTTCTCAGAATCTCAAGTGCAAACTTACAAAACTATCAAATATCTCTACAAGAAAAGAATTTCCATATAGCAAGATTCTCTCTGCAATAAATCATGATATCAATGACAAATCCTTTCTGGAAATATTTGGGTTTCAGTAGTATCTAAGTTGCACGAAACGGGGAAACGGAAACGAGTTTCCGAAACGGGAAGCGATACGAAACACGACCTCCCCAAATTTTGGAAACGGGGAAACGCAGTATATATATATATATATATATATATATATATATATTAATTTAAATTTATATTAGAATTTAGGACATTTAAGAAATGTTATGTGAAATCGGCTTTTTATAAGTTTAGAAATCCATCTAGAAGCATCGAAGAGACATAAAAACAATTGAAATAATATTAAAAGGCACAAAAACCGAGGAAAAAAAATTAAATTAAAATTAAAAAAAAAAAAAAAGGAAACGCGGTTGTACAGGCAAACGTGTTTCCAGCCGTACTGGCAAAGTTTCCCGTACGAGAAAGTGGAGCAACAAAACGGTAGACTTGTTGACTTTAATTGTAAAATACACAAAAGGTATTTGTAATAATAATTTATTAATATAAAATGTATATGTGATATCTGAATGTTACAATGAGGCCCTACTTATATACCTAGGCAAGTGGCCTTTCATGACGGGGCATGTCTTTTAGACATGCCTTTTCACTTGCTTAATCATCATTTGCTTATTATTTACATTTATTTCTTCTATTAGTTATGAATTATATTCATAACATTGCCTCCTTCAAAAAGCTTTGTCCTCAAAGCTTATTTGATCATAATCTTGTGCTTATCATCTCATCCTATATAATTATACTGATACCTCGTTTTGTATAATTTTGTATTGCCTTGAATTTAGGGTTATTGATTTTTTTATTTTTTTTTAAATATATATATATATATATATATATATATATATATATATATATTGTAATAATATTTATTATTATTATTCTTAAATTATATAAAATACATAATTACAATCTATATATAATATATAATTGTAAATTATATAAAATTTATATAACTTTAAACTTGGTTATGTATATTGACCGAACAACACACAAGTCGTTACACTGTTTGGAATCAACCCTCACAAATTAAAAACCACCGTTACACTGTTACCAAATTTGACTGTTGACCATACGTCGTCGAGGGAAAAGCCATGTCGTTTTACCGGTAATTAAACAGCGTTTTGACCGACGACTACTTGTGGAATCGTGGGGACCTACAGCATCGTCGGGGTGTCGGGAAAAGAGGCCAGCAGGCTGTGAATGGTGCCGAGCAGCAATGCGAAGGTGTCGAGCTGGCCGTGTTGTATAGCGGACAGAGGGAAGCGGAGTGGAAGCCAAGGGCAGTCGTTGATCGTCCCACTACCGAGCCAGTTGCATTTCCCCAACCACCGAGGCTCCACTGACACCTGCGTTCGACCGCGTCCATTTTCCGTTAACTGTCTGCCCTTATGTTCGACATTCTGCAAAGCGTCGCGGTATCGTTGTATACAGTGCCGAGTAGCGTGGTATCTCAACCCTTCTCTAACCATTTCACCCTCGAACAGTGGAGCAGGGTTGTCGCGAGGTGCCTGGGTACAACGGAACACGGCAAAGGAAAGGACAACGAGGGTTGGTGGTTGTTGGTCTGCAAATGTGGGTGGTGAATGTGGTTTTGTTTGGTGTGCATACTTGAGAAATCCAACCCACAATTTCAGCAATCTCCAGATCTGCTTATTTACTAATCAAAAAAGTATCGAAATTACAAAATCCACCATGTAGTTTATGCACCAATTGCTTGAATAATTGTCCGCATGAACAATTAGGGAAGTGGTGTCTGTTCAACAAGTTGATTCAACACTTTGGCTAAAACCTGCTGGGTGAACACAACACGCTGCTCAAAGCATGTAGAACATGCATCTGCAATCTTTTTCAATTGCATTCCATCCCTTTCTAGATCTATCCCATAAATTGGAATCAACACCTCAGCTGGTGTTAAAGAAGGACCTATATGAGCAGAACCCTGCAGTATTCGTGCAAGTGCAGCCTGAAACTTTTCAAGGGTAGAATTAATCATATAATTTGGGTTGTCAGTTGCACATGTAACAGAATCTAAGACACCAGGGTGTGTTGGAGAATCCAACAAATGACCAATCTGTGCAATTTTTTTTGCATTTATATATTGTTGTTCTGACATCTTATGTCTAATATTAGAGGTTACATTATTTCTTCGCCACACCTCCTTATCATCAGCAACGAGAATTTTGTTGATCTTATGTCTGGTTTTAGATTTTTGGTCTCTCAATTTCTCAACTTTATAACTTTTATGGTTGATTTCAAAGTCTTTGCTGGTGAGTAGTCCATATCTACAACTGCTTTAAGTGCTAGTTTGAGAATCTATACCTCTTGGAATCTCAACACTATAGTTTTTGTGCACACTGATTCTGGATGCATCTCCATTATGTTTAGTTACTATGCATTGTTTTATCTCCTCATCATAATCGTTGTTGAGATCATCTTCATCTTCATGTGGATCTTCTTCATTATGATCAAGTTTATTTTCACCATCATTAAATTTAGTGTTTTGTGCATTATTCTCATTATTTTGATCATGGTTTTCGTCCTCCTCTCTCTCATAATCCATTTTTTCCTTCTCAAATATGTCATCTTCATAATTATCTTCATCTAAATCTGAAATTTTCATAACTTGATCTTCTGCAGAATGTAGTGATTCTTCATGATTATCTTCTGAATTCTCTGAATCGGCTGAATTACTCTGTTGATTATGTCCAATATTCGAGAATATTTGTTCTTGCGTAAGATTTATCTTGTCGCAAATGGCATTTAACTTCTGCATTGCTTTGTTATGACTGTCTGTGGACTCGCTATGGTTTTGCCAAATTTGTCTTTCTATTCGATTTGTCGTGTCTTGAAGTTTTTTGATGTCTTCGAAATGTCCTGTAACCTTATCCTCAAGATAGATCAACCTTTTGTTGAAATCGGCCATCGACATTGATGAAGACATCGAGCAACAGCGATTTCAAGGAATGTTGAATGCGGCAACAGCACCACGGTGGCGGAAACAACACCGCTTGTAACAGCTGAAAGCAGCCAGCAGCAGCGGAAGGCAGTGACAACACGAACTTGCTCTGATACTAAATGGAGCAACAAAATTGTAGGCTTGTTGACTTTAATTGCAAAATACACAAAAGGTATTTGTAATAATAATTTATTAATATATAATGTATATGTGATATCTGAATGTTACAATGAGGCCCTGCTTATATACCTAGGCAGGTGGCTTTTCATGACGGGGCATGTCTTTTAGACATGCCTTTTCACTTAACTAACTACTATTTAAGATAATTATCATTTGCTTATTATTTACATTTATTTCTTCTATTAGTTATGAATTATATTCATAACAGAAACGTACCAGTACGACCGGAAACACGTTTCCGGGCCATACAGTACGCGTTTCAGCGTTTCCATTTCATTTTTTTTAGGGAAACGGGCCCTAGACCCACATTTCCTGCAACTTAGAGTAGTAGTGCAGGTCCATAATATATACACACACACACACATACAATAGCATGTAGCTATTTGTGCACACTCTGAACTACAGTGATATCCAACAATAAGACAAATCTTAAAGTCAAACAAATGCATGCAAAGCAATAATTATAAATGCAAGCAAAGAAACATCTTGAAAGTGCCAGCATATGCCCTCTCCTAATCTGTGTCTATAACATCTTCAGTCCTCTGCTGGTGTCTCTGGCCCAGATTCTGCATACATAGATCAACTGCTATATGTCAATTCACCTGCACACTCATATTGCTGGCTCACTCGGCTAGGGTTCTCCATACCACTTGGACATCAATAGATCAACCGATACCTGTAATAACTCATCAGTCCACATACATCAGATCTGTGTTTCCAAACCATGCAGCTCATGCCTCAATCACCAGGGAAATGCTATATACCCAAGATGTGTTTTAGGGTTCCACATTCAGACCAATCCAAGTGTTCAGCGACACTCACCCACTTGAATCTGGTCAAGTCGTTAAGAAGTCTTTTAAAATGGAATTTAGCACCCTAGCAGCAGTTACACACAGGTTTCATCGTATTTTATTATATTATTTTGGTACAATAAGAATAGTGATAGGGGAGCTAGGAAGACACTGGAGGGTTTCCATAGGCATTGAAATAGGTTTCCTGCAGGCGTCACAAAGTGGTGACGAGACATTGAAAGGTGGCAGGAACACGGTTTTGGATGCTATATTGACACAGGTACCTTTTTTCTCAGGTATTCAAATGGATCCCTATAAATGTATGGAATGGATACATTTCTGAAACACATCCCTGTATATGTATGAAACAGATATATTTCAACGAGTATTGAAACAGACATATTTCTGTGGATATCAAAATGGACCCCTGTATATATATGCAATGGATATTTCTGCAAATATTGAAATGGATCCCTCTGCAAATCTGGCATCCAACAGTCTTTCGAGATATATCCGTGAAACAAACTTATTGAAGCAGATCTATCTGGAGGTTAGTGGGTCATGCCATTGGAATTTGGTGCAGCACTTTCTTTTAGCCTGGTTTTGGTTGTTTGGGATGACGTTTAGAGCTGGATTTGGACTTTGGTTTTGCTTGTTTGGAATGAGGTTTAGAGCTGGATTTGGACTTTGGTTTTGTAGAAGGGAACCAAAGCGAAATGGAGGGTTTCTGCAGGCATTGAAATAGGTTTTCTGCAAGGATCACAAAACAGAAACCAGTGAGGGGCATTGATAGGTGGCAGCAACACATTTGGGATGATAATATGGAGGCGGCAGCTTTATACTATACAAATGATCCACTATACAGATCTGGTCCAGCCCAATACCACATTGACCTAGAGCTTTGTGAGACCAATAGTTGTAATAGATATAAAAATATAAATATCAATAAATAAATAATAATTAATACGTATAATTAGTAATAATGAAAAGATGTCTCAAAAGACATGATTATTAATGAAAGCGCACCCTGCCTAAGTAAATATATGAGGCATTCATTTGTAATTCTCATCATATCATTTGCTCATATATATATATATATATATATATATATATATTATCCTAAATGGATTTATTTTTATGCTAATTATTTTGGTCTGTAATATTCCCAATTAGTCCTAAGCTAATGGGAATATTCATTTTTGTTTTATTTTTCTGTTTCATGAATAAAAATGTAAAGGAGGTTCATAAAACTCCTAAAAAGTAAATAAATCAATGCCAAATGTGAAAAAGGCTAAATCTTGGCTATGTAAGCAAGCACCCTTAGGTGTGAAAGGGGTTGGATGTTTTGATTGAGTCAACATTGACCAAGTCTATAGCGTTGTCTTGGAGGAGTGGCCATCAATGAGGCACAGCACAGTTTTAGATGGAGATGGCTTGTGTGAAAGAAGTGATTTCATTGAAGGTGGTTTAGGGTTTACAAGCTCTTAACTTATAAAAGGAAGAGGATGGCAGCATGAGAAGGTTGTTGATGATATTGTATTTTATGAGTATATTGTCTGTTTAGACATATCTCATTCTCTTTCTGTTTAGCTGAGAATAATGCTGTTTAGCATTGGGTGTTCCTAATCGGGAATCCCACCACTTCCCATTGAGTAGCTCTTGGGAGAGTTTGTACTACATAGTCCACTATCTCACTGAATACCAAGCTTCTTCTTCCAACTACAACGCAGATCCTGTTGAGGGTTTGGTTGTCTTTGAAAGTTGCAGCAAGTGGAAGCTAGATCTACTCAGATATAGATCATTTCAGTGCCCCTTTTCAGTGGAGGAGGCTTCTACTCCATTGGGAGGAGTGGAGTAGAGGAGTGTATTGGAGTGCTTGGGCATCATTTTCAAATCTTGGCATGTGGCCAACTATATTCTAAACCCTACAGCGCATTTTCCCTTCCAGATCTGCGTTATTCCTGAAGGTGTTGTTGCAGGGTGTTTTGGCACATCATTGGCAGAGCTGGTTTTCAAGTGTTGGGGATCTGCCCTACACTTTGAAGATCCATTGAAGAAGATCTATGTATTGTTTATTTCAGATTTGATCTGCATATTTCTGAATATTTCTGAATCACTCAATATTTCTGTAGATCTGCAAACTTAGATCTCAGATCTACTGCTTGTACATGGTGTAATGCTGAAAACCCCAAGGGAATTTGAAAGAGGAGCCTCTATAGTGTGTGGATCGATTATAGATCTGACTTTTTATGCACTTATATGTTCTAGATCTAAAGTGTAATCAATAGTTGTTTGTAGCTCAATAAAATAATATTGTCAAGGCATTTTCAGTCTATACATGTGGTTGCAGCACCTCTTTTTGAGGATTTTCTTCTATTTTCTTCTATTTTATACATCTATTTTGCTGCTGTAAATACATTTGAAAGGTCTCCTTATTGGCCTCCTGCTGTCTCTTTGATGATCTGTGTTATTTTTCTCCATATCTGTCTTGTATTGCTGCATTCCCCATTTGGGAATATTACAGTGGTATCAGAGCATCATCTTGGCACAGCCTGTGCTTTCTAAGAAGCCAATATGTCTTCTGAAGAGGAGGAGCCTCTTACTGACAAAGAGAAGAGGTATCTAAAGAGAAGACAGAAGAAATTTGATTACACCAATGACAATGAAGACAAGGGTAAAGCCCCTGTATCTAGAAGTGAAGAAGAAGAAAAGGATTTTCCTAAGATCCTTTTAAGAGCCATGCAAGATCTTGCTAGAGAGATCAAAGAGATGAGAATGGACCAAAGAATCCCCTAAAGGATTCCATCTTGGAGAAAGATCTGGCATGTCTCATCACTGGAATGATCAACCAGTGCATCAGCCACAAGTTTCCCAATGCTCTACCATGCCTACCTTTTTGGCTGTCGGAAATGAAGGGTTTCAAGAGCATGAATCCCTTGAAAGCTATTTTGAAGAATATGAGTCTCAAAATCAGAGATTCAAAGATCACTTGAGTTTTTAGGAGTTTTGTCACATAAAGGGCAAAAGAAGACCAGGGCATCATCATAGAGGTTGTGGATTCATTCAAAATCATGATTGACATCACTCTATTGGCAGATTCTTTTTACCCAACTTTAATGGGTCATCCAAGTGTTCTGCCAAGTCATGGGTAGAAAAACTTGACATCTACTTTCAATTGAACAAGGTTCCAGAGATGGAGGCTATCAAGATTGCAGCGCTGCACTTTGAAGGTGAAGCACATGATTGGTGGTTCCATGGCTTGTCTACATTGGGTCACTCCAACGTGAATACTTATTCAGAGTTCACTCGAAGGTTGGTGGAAAGATTTGATAGAAGAGATCCAGAGGCACCATTCATGAGCCTTGCAAAGTTGAAACAATCAGGTAATACAGAGTCTTACATTTCAGAATTTTTAAGATTATCTGTTATGGTTCCTGATTTGTCTGCAGCAAGAAGGGTGTACATGTTCATTGATGGCTTAGATGAACCTCTTCATGGGTTGGTTAAATCTACCAAGCCCACTACCCTGCATGATGCTATTGAAAGGGCTAGAGACCTTCAAGATGTGTTACCAAAAGCAAAGGAAAGCTTTCAGCATAAGCTCTGTTTACCTTCAAAGGGAAAGGAAGAAAAATTTGCTCCTTCAAAGGAGAGCTCATACAAGAAGCCTCTTGATGATGAAGTCCGGCTAGATCTAAGAAAAAGGAAGCTATGCTTCACTTGCCAAGAATTATGGGCACATGGACATAGATGTGATGCTGGAAAAGCACATTGCATAGAGGTCTTCTCTGATGATGAGGAGGAAGAAGAAGAGGAACCAAGGAGAGATCACAACGCTGACAATGCAAGAGGAGAGCCAACACCATCAGGAGATGGGAATGGAGCTTTTGCTCCTATTGAAGGGGCTCTTGCATCTTTGAGAGGAGTACCTAAGTACTTGACCTTAAGAGTTCAAGGTTTCATCTTGAATCAGAGGGTTTCAGTATTGATTGATAGTGGGGCTACCCACAATTGCTATGATGCCCATCTAGTACAAAGGAGGGTAATACCCACTGATACTTTTGAGGGATTCTCTATTTTGGTCCCAGGAGATAGAACAATGCAATGCATGCATTATGTTCCATCACTTTCAATCACCATGGGCACATATACATTGGTTGATCACTTCTTTTTGGTTGACATCCCTGACACCAATGTGATTTTGGGTGTTCAATGGTTGATTACATTGGGAAAAGTCACCACTGATTGGGAGGCTTTGCAAATGGAATGGGTGGACAAAAAGAGTGGTGGGACTCAAATGATCAAAGGCATGCATACATATCCCTCACATACCACTTCCACACAAAAAACAGAGATGGATTTGTGTAGTGGAAGCAAGGACCTTACAGTCCCATCTATCATGCTCATGAGATTTCTGCATGGGATACTATTATCTAGTGGAAAACCACCTGGGAGGCCACCTGATTCAGATTTTGTGGGAGATTTCTTACCACATGATGCTCCAAGCTTAGATCCAGGAGGGATGGGAGCATTGGAAGACAATGATACAGCGCTGGGAGTCTTGGGTAAGCTCAAGGAGGAGGGAGATCTTCTCCCAACATCATCATTACCCACTCTCATTTCTGATTCTGCATTGTGGGAAGAGAAGAATGGAAGGAATGGCCTTCCAACTTATACCTTTGGCATGGGAAATGTCAAGGAGTTCAGCCACATGACAGACATTTCAATTTATGGATCATCAGCGCTGTCATTGTTGGGGAGTTTAGATCCATACTGGAAATCCCAACTGTTGGTGGAATATTCCAAGGATCTTCACACTTGTATGATACTTAATGACCAGCTGCATGAAGAGGGCTATTTAGTTCAAGGAGGAGTCATCTATCATCATGGTAGGATCTTCTTGTCTAGAGCCTCCAAGCTCAAGGAAAAGTTACTACAAAGGGCCTATGAAGAGTTCTGTTTCAGCCACACATATTCCATGAAGCTCAACAACATCATTTTGAGGAGCTACCATTGGGAGGGCTTTGAAGGAGAACTATATCAGTGTTGTCAAAGATGCATGTACCATGTGGAGATGGAACAGCAACATAACTCTATGGAAGAGTTAATTCAACCCTCTTTTTCTCTTTTTGAGAAAGGGGATAGATCTATGCACCACTCCATTTGTATGAGGAGAATTGTTGGTGAAGAGCATACTCATGTAAATCATGTTTTATTTTTTGATTGTATGTATTCTTTTACCATGTATATGCAGGCCATGACTCCAAGAAGGAGTGTTGTACCTTATAAACTCCATGGCCAACTTTGGGCCACAAAAATTTCTGAACTTGGCCACTCCCTTGAAGGACAAAGGGAGATTTTGTTTCATGATGGGTGCACTCCTAAGGCACCAAATATATCTCACACTTTCAACCATAGTGAGATAACATGGGCAGCAAGTGGTGGGGAAACCACTTACCACATCTTGATCTAACGCAAACAGGAGATGCACTACGCTAGTTCCACATGTGGGACCATGACCCACCTCCATATGCACAAATTTATATTTGTATGTACATTGTTTCACTCCCATACATTGATGATGTGCTTGTACTTTTTATGGGAATGTATGGAGGGAGGATGGGAGGCATGTATGTACCTCATGGGATGGAGACTCTCTATGCATCTTATGCTACATGTTTCAGGAAGAGCATTGGGCCAGCCATGTTTGTTTCATGTGAGCTATTGACTCCTTATGGGATGGACTATTTACATCTCATGAGAACCTTGGAGGAGCAATTCATGGAGGGATGGATTGGTGAACACTTAGCTTATGAAGGAAGCTTATCACATGTTGGTGTCACCAATGGAGGAGGAGAAGAGTTGCAGCACTCACCTTATCAGTTGCTTGAGGACAAGCAACATTTGGGAGGGGAGGACTATAATATTCCCAATTAGTCCTAAGCTAATGGGAATATTCATTTTTGTTTTATTTTTCTGTTTCATGAATAAAAGTGTAAAGGAGGTTCATAAAACTTCTAAACAGTAAATAAATCAATGCCAAATGTGAAAAAGGCTAAATCTTAGCTATGTAAGCAAGCACCCTTATGTGTGAAAGGGGCTGGATGTTTTGACTGGGTCAACCTTGACCAAGTCTACAGCGTTGTCTTGGAGAAGTGGCCATCAATGAGGCACATGGAACAACAAAGTTGTAGACTTGTTGACTTAATTGTAAAATACACAAGAGGTATTCGTAATAATAATATATTATATATAAAATGTATAAGTGATGATAAAATGTTACAATGAGGCCATGCTTATATACCTAGGCAGGTGGTCTTTCATGACTGGGCATGTCTTTTAGACATGCCCTTTCACTCACATAATGACTACTTATATAATCCTTATTTGACTATTAATAATTATATTTATTCTATTTGTTATGAATTATATTTATAACATTGCCCCTTCCTTCAAAAGCTTTATCCTCAAAGCTATACCGCTTAACAATTTCTTCACCTTGTGTTTTTGTTATCTAAGCATTTTCTTCATCTTGTGTTTTTTGTTATCTCAGCATGTGTAACGCGATGCCATTGGTACTCGAGGTTAGAAATTGCAGGTAAGAGTGACTTGAACTCGGGGTAATACATATTCACCCCCCTCTTTTTCTTTTTTTCTTTTTCTATTTTGTTAAATTAAATAATAATAATAATTTTTTTTATTATAAATTATATAAAATATATATATTATATAATTCAAAATTATATAATTATAAATTATATGTAACGAACCAATTATATCTATTGACCCATATCGAATAGAAATCGTTGAATGCTCCTGGGAATTATGCCGATCGAAACGACACAACCCTTCTCAACCCTTGCCGGCAGAGAATTTAGGGCACAAAACGTCAACGATCATCCAAAATGAAAAGAACGCAATCTTATCTAGACAGACAGACACAATCTTCATAAACAGACAAACAATTTCTAATTTAACTCCTCAACAAATTCATAGACAGACATAGTCTTCTCTCACAATTTGTCTTGCCAATTCCCTAATTTGTTTTCAGACACCGCAATACCATGCCGTGCGATAACTCTTGTTGTTATTAACAATTTCTTTAATCTGTTCTATATTTCTATATCCGTTCAAACTGCTAACACGCTTGGGATCCATGACATCAAGCACTGTCTCCAAACTCACAAAATGTCTCACAATCTCACTATTCACACGCACAAGTATATCCCGGGCCTCTAAATAAATCTTATGAGCAGGACCTCCAGGCACAACGGAATGTATAAGAAGAATTCATATCCCCTCATGAAAAGCTTGTCTCACTAATTTCTCAGTCTCGCGTTGAAGCCCTAACCTACATGCCGTATCAAATCCTGCGTGAACAAGAGTCATCTGAAGTGTTCCTCGAGGAATATGGACTGTACCGCTGCCCTGGTCTTTCAAATCTTGTAAAATTTTCAAGGTCCTTACCACTCGATCTAGTGGAAGACAAAATGAGGTAGAACAAGTAGTATCGCCGCCAACATGTAGTCCAACTGCTTTTCCATGAGAATCAATTATAGGTGACCCACTTGACCCTCCTATTGTTCCTATAGCTTCCTGTATATAAAACGCATTGAAGTCATTGAATCCATTGTCAGAATAGTGTCGCGCATTTGTATCCAACTGGGCCAAGGTTCCCGGAATTATTGAAAGCTTCTGACCACTGTCGTTTCCTACCACCCGGATCTCCAATCCAATGGCTGCAGCTTCTGGCACAAGCGTGATTTCCTCAAAAGTCATAGACTCCAAGTGTGTGGGATTAAAACAGAAAAATCCAAAATCGTGAACAAGGTCACAGTAAAGAGGATAAACGCGAATGTCCTTTTCGGTAGAGAACATAGCATCGACAACTACAGGCCTAGGGTCAACGACGTGCCTGTTGGTGAGAATGAGCCTGCGCTTTTTATCCACGACGAAACCGGTGCCCTCGGCCCTAGCTACATAACTTCTAAATACCCCCACGAAGCTGTGCAAAATGAGATTAAGTTGATAGAGGACCCACTCCCTCTGTCTTTTAACCTCATTTCTCTCATAAACATTTGAATCGATCTGATATTGTTGCAGTTCTTGACTCAAAATTTTATTTGGATCATTAGCGGGTGCCTGTTCATTGGGGGCGGCCATGGTTACCTTCAAAAATAAAACAATCAATGTATTTGACAATTTACGAAGTAGGGTGTTGGGTGAATCCAGCAAATGGCCAGTCAATGCATTTTTTTTTGCATTTGTATATTTTTGTTTTGACATCTTATGTGTAATATTAGAGGTTACTTTATTTCTTCGCCACACCTCCTTATCATAAGCAATGAGAATTTTGTTGATCTTGTGTCTGGTTTTAGATTTGTTGTCTCTCAATTTATCAGCTCTATAACTTTTATGGTTGATTTCAGAGTCTTTGCTAGTGAGTAATCCATATCTAGAACTTCTTTGAGTGTTGGTTTTAGAATCTATACTTCTTGGTATTTCAACGCTATAGTTTTTATGCACACTGATTCCAAATGCTTTTCCATTATGTTCAGTTACTGTGCACTATTTTATCTCCTCATCATAATCTTTGCTAGTGAGTAATCCATATCTAGAACTGCTTTGAGTGTTGGTTTTAGAATCTATACTTCTTGGTATTTCAACACTATAGTTTTTATGCACACTGATTCCAGATGCTTGTCCATTATGTTCAGTTATTGTGCACTATTTTATCTCCTCATCATAATTGTTCTAGTTTTCTTACTCCTCATAATCATCATCAATTCCAGCTACTTCAACAGATTCTTGGCTAGTAGGCTCATCTTTGTTTTTAAGATCACCTTCATCATAATTTGAAATTTTCGTAACTTGATCTTCTGCAGAATGTAGTGATTCTTCATGATTATCTTCTGAATTCTCTGAATCGGCTGAATTGTTCTGTTGATTATGTCCAATATTCGAGACTATTGGTTTTTGCGTCAGTTTTATCTTGTCCCAAATGGCGTTTATCTTCTGCATTGCTTTGTTATGATTGTTCGTGGACTCGCTATGGTTTTGCCAAATTTGTCTTGCTATCTGATTTGTTGTGTCTTTAAGTTTTTTGATGTCATCAGAATGTGTTGTAAACCTATCCTCAACATCGATTAATCTTTTAGTGAATTCATCGGAATTATTGATCTTACTCTCAAGATCGATCAACTTTTTGTTGAAATCGGCCATCGTCATTGATGAAGACATCGAGCGGCAGCGATTTCGAGGTACCGCATGTAACAGTTGAAGGCAACCAGCAGTAGCAGAAGACGGTCACAACACGAACTCGCTCTGATACCAAATGGAACAACAAAGTTGTAGGCTTGTTGACTTAATTGTAAAATACAAAAGAGGTATTCGTAATAATAATATATTATATAAAAAATGTATAAGTGATGATAAAATGTTACAATGAGGCCCTGCTTACATACCTAGGCAGGTGGCCTTTCATGACTGGGCATGTCTTTTAGACATGCCCTTTCACTAACTTAATGACTACTTACATAATCCTTATTTGACTATTAATAATTATATTTATTCTATTTCTTATGAATTATATTCATAACAGCACAACGCAGTTTTAAATGGAGATGGCTTGTGTGAAAGAAGTGATTTCATTGAAGGTGGTTTAGAGTTTACAAGCTCTTAACATATAAAAGGAAGAGGATGGCAGCATGAGAAAGTTGTTGATAATATTGTATTTTCTGAGTATATTGTCTGTTTAGACATATCTCATTCTCTTGCTGTTTAGCTAAGAATAATGTTGTTTAGCATTGGGTGTTCCTGATCGGGAATCCCACCTCTTCCCATTGAGTAGCTCTTGGGAGAGTTTGTACTACATAGTCCACTATCTGGCTGAAGACCAAGCTTCTTCTTCCAACTACAATGCAGATCTTGTTGAGGGTTTGGTTGTTTTTGAAATCTGCAGCAAGTGAAGGCTAGATCTACTCAAATCTAGATCATTTCAGTGCCATTTTTCAGTGGAGGAGGCTTGTACTCCATTGGGAGGAGTGTATTGGAGTGCTTGGGCATCATTTTCAGATCTTGGCATGTGGCCAACTATATTCTAAACCCAACAACGCAGTTTCCCTTCCATATCTGCGTTATTCCTGTAGGCGTTGTTGCAGGGTGTTTTGGCACATCATTGGGAGAGTTGTTTTTCAAGTGTTGGGGATCTGCCCTCCAATTTGAAGATCCGTTGAAGAAGATCTATGTATTGTTTCTTTCAGATCTGATCTGCATATTTCTGAATATTTCTGAATCACTAAATATTTTTGCAGATCTGCAAACTTAGATCTCAGATCTACTACTTGTACATGGTGTAATGCTGAAAACCCCATGGGGATTTGAAAGAGGAGCCTCTATAGTGTATGGATCTGTTATAGATCTGACTTTTCATGCACTTATATGCTCTAGATCTAAAGTGTAATCAACAGTTGTTTGCAGCCCAATAAAATAATGTTATAAAGGCATTTTCAATCTATACATGTGGTTGCAGCACCTCTTTTTGAGGATTTTCTTCTATTGGTGACTTGTATTTCCAGTTATGCATCTCATGGGCCTCATTATACATCTATTTTGCTGTTGTAAATACATTTGAAAGGTCTCCTTATTGGCCTCCTGTTGTCTCTTTGATGATCTGCGTTATTTTTTTGCATATCTGTCTTGTATCGCTGCATTCCCCATTTGGGAATATTACATGGTCATTTAATTAGTGAACTAGGTTTGGTTGTCACATTAAAAATATAAGTATAATTAGTAATAATGATAGCACAAGTCTCAAAACTCAGATGCGGGCTCTTTTTCGTTAACAATTTTTCTTTCAGCAATGGCAGGAGAAGGAGAGTCTCTTGCTTTTCTAAGAGTTACATCTTCATCAAATGATACATCTCTACTAAACTCTATAGTTCTTTGACCAGGTACATAAATTCTATAAGCTTTTGAATTATCACAATAACCAACAAACGTACCTTTCTTACCTGAATCTTCTAGCTTGTTCCTTTTCTCTTTAGGCACATGGAAGTACAGAGGACAGTCAAATATTCTCAAATGACTCACCTCAAGCCTTTTACCAATGAAGACTTCTTCAGGAGTCTCATTGTCTAAGGCCTGATGAGGAGTTCTATTTTGCACATAAACAGCAGTATTTGCAGCTTCTCCCCACAGAAACTTCGGTAGCTTTTGATCTTGCAACATGGCTCTAAATGCTTCTATAATGGTTCTATTCTTCCTCTCAGCCACACCATTTTGTTGTGGATTGTACAACACAGTGGTTTCTTTCTTTATTCCAACATATTTGCAAAGATCATTAAACTCATTGGAGGTGAACTCTCCCCAATTGTTAATCAAGGTTGGAGTGTAAAAACTCTGGTAAAACTGATAAATATATATTATTAATGATGAAAGATGAGATAAGAGATGATTACAATGAGGGATCGCCTGGGCTTTAAATATAGCCTCAAGGTGTCCCTTGGCGAAGAGGCATGATCTTTGATCATGCCTTTTCAGTTAATAACCTAAGATAACTAATCTAACTAATAATTAATAAAATATTCATAACATTGCCCCTCTCTTAAAGATGCTATGTCCTCAAAGCATACGTAATGATGGACAATGTTGACGAATGTCTGGTTTTCTCAAGCGATGAGCTCTTGCGTCCCACACTTTAAAAAGATCGTGAAGTATCTTCTCGAGCTCCATCTGTTGGTGATGTGGATATTGAAAAGATCTGATATCGACAAAGCTGGATACTGTCTTGACTTCTATTGGATGTTTGATTTTCCTATCGAAAGGCACTTTTATGGGTAGATCTTGGAATACTTTTTCATGTTTTCCAACTATCCCTTGTTCTTCTAGTGATTTTTTGTGATTCCTTTTTAGACTTAGAGGTAAGTTACCAACAATTATTGTCTGATGTAACTTCTCCTCATCATTAAATGTTTCATTCTTAACAACCATATCTGCTTCATCACCGAAGGCCTCAACAACCTTTGTCGTTATATCAGCGGCTTCAGATGTGTTTGTTGCTTCACATGTTTCGTTCAAGTCTGGGAATGGAACATTTTGTTGTTTACAAACATCTGTATCTTCATGGTGATGTGGGGAATCAGCTTTTTCCTGATGCTCTTCTGAGTTCCCTGAATCTGTGGCATTGTTTTGTTGAGTTTGTTCCCTGTCAGGAGATATCGGGAATTGTGTCTGACTTAACTTATCTATTTTATCATTTAGCTTATTGCAGAGTTCTGACATCCTGTTCATTGCTTTGTTAAGATTTTCTGTGGCCTCCCTTCGTTTTAGCTTTGCTAAGCTTTTGATCTGATCAATTGTCATCGTAGATAAAGACATACTGAACAGATATGAGGTGAGAAATACTCTTTTGCCAGTTTTTCTTTTCTCCTTTCTTTTAAAATTAATTAATTAATATTTAATTAATTAATTTTTTTTGAATTAATTAATTAATTAATATTTAATTAATTAATAATTTTTTTAAACTAATTAATTAATTATTAATTAATTAATTAATTAATTAAATTAATAATAATAATAATATATATATATATATATATTTTAATTATATATATATATATATATATATATATATATATATAATTATTAATTGAAAATTATATAATATATAATTAAATTATATAATTATAAATATATATAATTATCAATTGAAAACTATATATAATTTTATAAAGTATATAATTACAATATATATTTATATAATGATCAATTGAAATTATATAATATATGGTTTATATAATTAAAAAAAACTTATATTAGCGTTGCGGTTCAAGTTTGTGAATGGGCGCAACCCCCCGGACACACTGGTTCCGATTTTTGAAAGAACGTAAATTTTTTTTAATTAAACGCACTTCACAGCAACCCGGCAACGGTGGAGACCAGTGATAATGACACCGTATGTAAAAAATATCGATTTAAACTCGAATGTTCGGCACCCACTGACACGATGGTTCAAAAGTTGTTTATTTTTTTTTAAAAATTCAACGCAGGTTTATTGTTGGACAGCAGCTACAGCAGACAAAAACTGTCTGCGGCTGTGGTGGGAGACAGCCGTCAGGCTACGGGACAGAGCCGGCGGCTGGATGCGGCTGGATTTAAAACCAAAATCGTTTTTAAAACTGTTCTCGTTCCGTTGAAAAGGCCGATTTTAAATTGTGCTTGTTCCGAAAGAAAGAAAGAAAGAAAGAAATCTATTGATGTTGGAACTAGGTCCTGGCCCTCAAAGCGCTATTGAAGAACACGTCCAAATGTTATTGAGATCAACTGGAACAGCAGATTAGATGGTCCAATCCACTGGTTCTCTGCTCAGGTTTGACATGAATTCAAACCTGATTTATGATGTAGTCGATGACTCTAACCCTCAACCTACGAAAGACGAACTTTTGCAGTTCGCTTTGACTTCAGTGAATGTCACACCGTGGAAGCCTTCAGTAAATCGATTTTAATTTTTATTATAACTTATTTACCCGGCTTTTACTGAGAGTGGATGCGGCTTTTACCCGGATTTTTAAATACAACACTGCTCAGAATTCCACACTGTTCACGATTTATTATTGTGAACACGAATTTAAAAATTTGTTTTATCTGGCCACCATCCGGTTTTTTTAAATGTCTGAATGTTTAAATGTCCAGGTTCGGATATACCTACGCCTGAGGGAGTTGGGAATTGGGGGTTGATGAGCGAAGGCAGCGTGGGGGTGAGAGGGCAGAAATCTGTAATTTTTTTTTTTAAACCAGGGTTGCTGTCCACAAGCACTTGGTAAAAAAAATCTGCAATTTGGAATTCTTGAAATTCCTTAATTCTGGGTGATCACACAGATCCGAAGAGCGATGGCTCTGATACCAATGGAGTGTAAAAACTCTGGTAAAACTGATAAATATATATTATTAATGATGAAAGATGAGATAAGAGATGATTACAATGAGGGATCGCCTGGGCTTTAAATATAGCCTCAAGGTGTCCCTTGGCGAAGAGGCATGATCTTTGATCATGCCTTTTCAGTTAATAACCTAAGATAACTAATCTAACTAATAATTAATAAAATATTCATAACAAAGGTTGTCATTGATGTCAATATGGCATTGGCCGAGATGTCAATATTGAGATCCCTGGTTCCGGATGATGATGTCATGACTCATGGTTGACTAGGATACCATCAATGAAGATGTCAAGTCATGAAGAAGTCAAACTACTAATGAAAGAAGCCCTAAGAAGTCCTTGATCTAATGTTGCATGCACTTGATGGCCTAGACCTTAACCCCTGATGTCATATGATGATGTCATACACTTGGATGATACTTGATGATGACATATGATGATGTCATACCCTTGATGGTGGTAACATGGTTGGAGATCATTTGAGGGTTGGAAGACTAATTTGATGTTCTCCTAATGCTGCTGCACTATAACATATGATGATGTCATACACTTGGATGATACTTGATGATGACATATGATGATGTCATACCCTTGATGGTGGTAACATGGTTGGAGATCATTTGAGGGTTGGAAGACTAATTTGATGTTCTCCTAATGCTGCTGCACTATAACATATCACTGCACAATTATGTGATGACATGGATGATAGACTCATTGCTGGACACTATCATGATGACATGGATGTCCTACATGTTCCTATGATGATGAAGAAGCCAAATAATGGAGAAGACAAACAATGGAGAAGCCATACTGTCCTAATCATTTTCTGCACTAAATAATTCAAGGGAAGTCACAAAGAAAAATGTTTTTACCACCTTAGAGGAAACCTTTCAAAATGGATCGTATATCATCTTGTAGAGTATATTTTCCCCTTTCTAATGAGCCCTTACTTGCCCCCATACTCCCAGTAGTTGATGAGATAATGAATTTTTAAAGTTTAGAGAAATATATTTTTTATCTAGTCGACCTAAGTTAACATGCATATGTCGGCTCTCATCTCCAACAGTCACGTCCTCTCTTTAAAGGACGAAATTCACTATAAATATAAGGCTAAACCTTCATTTTTCACGATCAATTTGGTGAAGAATCATTACAAAAAAAAAGAGATAGAACAGGGGCCGAGGAGATCATAAATTAAACATTGTTTTGGGCTTAAAAAAAGTGTTGGGTTAAAACATCTTACAGCAAGCATTGCAGAGTTTCGAAAGCTTCGGACTTGCCTTGTGATCTGTCAGCAAGTGGTAGCTCTGATCAGTTTTTTGGAGGAAAGCAAGGGTGGTTTTGGGGCTGGTTATAAGCCCAAATCAGCAGCGAGGAAAGAAGGTTCCTACAGGACCCTAGCCACAGCAGAAAAGAGATCCGAAGATCTGGTTTTGAAGGCACAGTACTGGGTTGTAAAACCTCTTTTCCAAACCAAAAAAAGGGAGGACCTGTAGTGACACTTCTTTGCATATTTCTTTGTGGCAAATTCTCCTATGGTTAAGCTCAAACTATTGGGCGGTAAAAATATTACAACAGTTATTTGAGTAGCTCAGATCTACAAGACTGTGGATAAGGATGTTGAGATTTTGAGCGTTGGGGTAGCATCGAGTGTGCTATAGCCCTAAAATTTTGTAGAGGGGCTAAGACACACAAGACCTCCAAAATCTAGAAAGCATTTGAAGAAATTTCATCTAATTTGTGAGATATTAAAATAAATCATTTTTTTAATGAGGACCCTAAGTCTAACTTAGGGAATTAGAAAAAGTAAAGTGAATTAATTAAACACATGTGATGAAATGTTCTAAGTAACTTGGATCAAGCAATCTTTTAATCTTAGCCATCGATAAGAGATGAAATCACAACCGTTGATATGTCAACAAGAAAAGTATAAGAGAAAGGCTTGGGGTCAGTTGGAGACACACACATGGAAGCAGAGCTGAGAGACTAAGTTGGAATTCTAGGGCGGGCTTGCTAAGAATTTCCAGAAGAGTTTATGTGCAGCGAGGGGTAGTATTGGCTAAGGGGATGATCTGATCCTAGAGCCAAGAGTCAGCAAGAGGCAGAGAAGCAGCAACCAGGGGCGGCGCAGAGGAAGTTGAGGCTACGCAGTAGCTGCGCAGCGCAGAGTGTTTCAATCCTTACGCAAGCCTAGGAGGGGCAGCGCTGCAGCTTCAGGAGGCCACCAGGGTTACACAGAGGCCATCTAGGGCAGCGTAAGGACTACGTCAAAAGAGTCTGGCGTTAGACAATCCCCTTCTGAGCAGCACAGGGGCACGCAGAGGCTAGCAGGGCTGATGCAAGCAGCTTTAGAGCAGCGTTGGGGTTCTAGAAGAAGAACAGGGCTGAGTTCTGTAAATCTCGTTTGAGGGTGTGAATCAGTCCAATCTTCAATCTCCAGAACAGCAGGTATTGTTGCAGATCTATTTTTCTCTGTCAGGTTTACCAGTAAGGTGCCCAGATTTGTTGTACTCATATTCTACTTAATAATAATAAACACACATATCCGCTGCACTGGTTTCCTGCATTGGGTTTTTCCAAGAAGATTTGTCCGAAAAATATGTCACTTTGTCGAATGAGTGTAATATTCAGTAAATGATATGTATGTGTGTATGCTGCTATTTGTGTTTACTTCGGTATTTTCTGAATATTTCTGAAAATAACTTGTATAACTAAATCACAAGTAGGAGAAGTAAATCAAGATGTTGCAATAGGATTTTTGTATTATTGTATTCAGCAATTTTCACATGGTATCAGAGCAATTGCAGATCAAGTTGAATCTCCAACAAATCAACTTAAGACTTATTTTCTGTAGGGTAGCAGTTGAAGCAGTAGATTCGAAGAGGGCAACTCAGCAGCAGCAGGACACAGTCCCAAAAAGGGCTACGCAGGGGGGAGCTACGCAGACCCATCTGGGTGACTCAGAGAAAGCGCAGCACCCTCCAGAGGGACGCAGGAGTAGCCTGCACTACATAGCCACTGCGCTGGGCTAGTCTCCTCACGCAGAGGCCAGCCAAAGGGACACAGACCAGTTTTCTTTTCTGTTGCTGTGAATTATTGTCGAGGTCTAGAAGCTTCAACCAATGTTGCAAGAAACGTCCCCCCTCGGCTCCAACCCCCGAAACGCGGTCCGTACGAAACCGTACAGGATCCGTACACCGAAACGCGTTTCGGAAAAAACATTTGCGGTTCCTAGAATTTCCATACTGCGGATCCGCGACGCTTCCAATACAGATCCGTACGGATCGCCAGCGTTTCCGTACGGATCGCCAGTGTTTCCGTACAGATCCCACTAACGCAGAAAAAAGAATGACTTTTTAAAAAATAATAATAATAATAATTTTTAACTGTTGTTGGGTTAGAGGATGGGTTAGTGTTGAGTTAGGGATAGGATGAAAAAGATATAAGCTCTCTTTCACCTCCTTAGACCCTAATGGTAATGTTAAATTCTTAAAGTAAAAGGATGAAAAAGATATAAGCTCTCTTTCACCTCCTTAGACCCTCATTTTCATCCTTTTACTTAAATTTTTAACATTACCATGAAATGACTCAGGATGTTTGAGAGTGGTTCCAGCCTGATCGGACATCATATGGAGATAATAGAATTTCATATCCTTCAAAATTTAGCAAACTTAACAGTTTTCAAGAATTCAGGATCAATGGTATGGTGGCATTTCATTCAATTATATCATGTATGAGGGTATGTGATTAGCATTTAATCAAGAGCACCAAGCCCTATATGTACCCTAGTGTTGGTGGTGTTAATTATTGAACTCCTTTGTCATGTCGTTAGAAAAAAATTACATTTCAATCAAGTCAAAATCATCGATCAAGCATGTTAAGTTCTTTCTACCATATTTTAAAGCTTGCATTAGGTAGTTTGATCAAAATTGGGCAATTTTGACTAATGTCCCTAGATAATCGAGATAGAGGCAAAGGCTAGACAAGAGGAGAAGAATCTAGATTATAGATGGTTGATGCATCTAAATGGTTGATGCTCAAATAATTAATCATTAATGTACAATGGATGTTCATATCTATCTTGATTTATGTACAAATATGCATGCTTCCATATCTTCTACAAGTAATTTGGTATTTTGGATGTTTTTTTAATATAAATGCAAAAACATAAAAATAAATATATATATATATAGTAGACGCTTCGCTTCCTAGATTTTTTGGAAATGACGCTTCCGCGTCCCCGCTTTGTCCCTGCTTCGTGCAACGTTGGCTTCAACAGTTGATGGTGTGGTGGAGATTCTACCAGTGCAGAATTGTGCCTAGCTAAGTTGACAGAGAGCCGGAGGAAGACAGTCACTCAACAGATTTGAGCCAAACAGATCTGAGATTCGATTAGGAGGGTGATCGTAGAGTACTGTTCGATTGTTTTTTGGTGAAGATTTCCAGGAGGGAAATCAGCTAACAGAGGGAGCAGCGACTATAGAGGGTTTCTAATCGCCAAGAAACCCAAATCCAGTATTTCTCGAGTTTTGCAACAAGAAGAGGGAGAAGAGTAACGTTTCGTCAGATTTGAGCTAGATGGTTTCTCATGGGCTGAGAGATCATGACAAGTTGGACGGTGTGTCCAACTTCTTCATCTGGAGAGCCAGGATACTGCCAGTCCTGGATGAGTACGACATCAAGAACCATGCGGAGAATGTCCTATTTGAGCCTGCAGATCCAGATCCTCTGAAGAAATTCAAGGAAAATCAAGTGCGGGCCAAGCTTTTGATTATGGACAGAGTAAAAGATCACGTCGTGCCATATGTTGCTGGAAAGAAGACGGCAAATGAGATGTGGACCGCTTTGGAGACGATGTATCAGGGAAGCTCTATTCAAAAAAAGATGCTTCTAGAGAATCAGATGAGGTTGTTCTAGATGCAGAAGGGTGAGGAGATAGATCCCTTCCTTTTCTGACTTCAGACTATCTGCGATCAATTGATTGCCATGGGTGCGACTCCAGATGAAGGACCCCTTGTAAGGACTGCCCTAAATGCAGTCACCGAGGAGTGGGAAACGTTTGTCCACAGCATATTGAGCAAGGCAGCGTTACCATCCTGGTCGGATTTGTGGGCAATCCTCTGTCAGGAGGAGATCAGGGGAATCACCAAGAGGCAAAACAGCAATAGCGAAACTGTCACAGTGAAGAAATAACAGTAAGATGATACAGCCCCTAAATCAAAGGAACGAAGGAGGCAAGGGAAGAAGAAGAGGGACCTATCCAAGGTCCAGTGCTTTCACTGTGGCAAACTTGGACACTTCGCCAGCACTTGTCCTAAGAAGAAGTTCAAAGGATCTTCTGAATCCAAGGCTGTAGCAGCAAAGGACGACAGGAGTGATGACGACGTAGCCATGAGTGCTCATGAGCCACGTAAGTGGGGCGATATGGATTTGTAGAGCAGTTGCAGATCAAGTAGGCAGGATCCTTAAGCAATCCCAACTCTCAGATCACATACGAGCTATGAGAGCCTTAAGACGGTAGCGAGACGAGTAGGAGATGGTTGTCGAAGATCACAGTGAAGCAGAGGGTAGTGCTGAGATATTGTAGAGGGAGCAGCGCAGTGCAAAAGCAGCAGCAACGTAGAGGCAGCAGCGCAAAGGCTGATAGGACTTCAGTAGCACAGAGAGGCAGTGCTCATGCAGTGCAGAGTTGTAGCAGCGTAGTGGCTTCAGGAGGACAGCGCAGAGCAGCAGCCAAAGGAGCTTCAATGATGGGGTGCAGCCTGACTTTTCTGTCAACAATTGGGAAGGAGTTGTTCAATTGCTTACTTCTTAGCAACTAAGTTGCAGTGCAGCAGTTAGTAGTGGCAGTGCTATGGGCAGCATGATGCAGTAATTTGAGAGGGAGTTGTAGTAAAAATGTGGCAGTGTCAGTGGCAGTGACATGGGCAGTAGTATAGAGAGCAACAGTGCAGTAGATGGAGGGCAGCAGGCCAAGCATCAGCAGCGCAGAGACCAATACCGAGATCTTGTGATACATGGTGTGGATAGAGCACACTCCGTGCTAAGAGGGAGTGTTGAGATTTTGAGTGTTGGGGTAGAGCATCGGGTGTGCTCTAGCCCTGAAATTTTGTGGAGGAGCTAAGACACACAAGACCTCCAAAACCCAAAAGTGTTTGGAGAAATTTCATCTAATGTGTGAGATATTAAAATAATTAATTTTTTTAATGAGGACCCTAAGTCTAACTTAGTGAATTAGAAAAATTATAATGAATTAATTAAACACATCTAAAGAAATGTTCTAAGTGACACGGATCAAGCAGTCTTTTAATCTTAGTCGTCGATAAGAGATTAAATCAAGGTCGTTGATATGTCAATGAGAAAATTATAAGAGAAAGGATTGGGGTCAGTTGGAGACACACACGGAGGTAGAGCTGAGAGACTAAATTGGAATTCTAGGGCGGGTTTGCTAAGAATTTCCAGAAGAGTTTCTGTGCAGTGAGGGGTGGTATTGGCTAAGGCGATGATCTGATCCCAGAGCCAAGAGTCAGCAAGAGGCAGAGGAGCAGCAACCAGGGGTAGCGCAGAGGAAGCTGAGGCTACACAGCAGCTGCCTAGCATAAAGGGTTTTAGCCGCTACGCAGGCCCAGGAGGGGCAACGCTGCAACTTCAGGAGGCCACCAGGGTTACGCAGAGGCCATCCAGGGCAGCGTAAGGACTACGTCACCCAGTCTGGGGTAACGCAATCCTCTTCTGAGCAGCGCAGGGGCACGCAGAGCCTAGTAGGACTGACGTAGGCAACTTCAGAGGAGTGTTGGGGTTCTAGAGGCAGAACAGGGTGGAGTTCTGTAAATCCCGTTTGAGGGTGTGAACCAGTCCAATCTTTAGTCTCCAGTACAGCAAGTATTGCTTCAGATCTATTTTTCTCTATCGGGTTTACCAGTAAGGTGCCCAGATTTGTTGTACTCAGATTCTACTTAATAATAACAAACCCTCACATCTGTTGCACCAGTTTTCCCGCATTGCGTTTTTCCGAGGACATTTGTCCGAAAATGTGTGTCACTTTGTCGAATGAGCGTAATATTTAGTAAATGATTGTATGTGTGTAGGTTGCTAGCTGTGTTTACTTGGGCATTTTCTGAATATTTCTGAAAATAACTTGTATAACTTAATCACAAGTAGGAGAAGTAAATCAAGATATTACAATAGGATTTATGTATTATTGCATTCAGAAATTTTGACAAAGGAGACAGACAATAGGCGCATCAGTTGGAGGCTCGATTTTTGAAGGTCGGAACTGTGGTGAGAAGACAACCACTTGTGGAAGGGACCAAACAGTGTTACTACCTATGGAGACAGTCCTGTGGGGGCAGCTCAATACTTGAAAAACAATCTCAGTTTGAAGAGACACACCTACAGTCACACTTGTACAATCCACGAATCTTCAAGCTTGGAAGAAGTGAAGCTAGATCTTAACATCTGAAGGATCTTAAGTGTTATATTTCTAGATTGTGTAATGAATAAATAATGTAGATAAATGATAATTAGTTGAATAAATAATGTAGATAAATGATAATTAGTTAATTAGTAATTAGGCTGAAAGGTCACGTCTGATATCCTTCTCAAACTAAATATTCCAGAAGACTGAAAATATCCGAATATCCATGAGGATATAAATATTATATTAGAAAGATGATGAATATGAATTGCTTGAATGTTACAAATGAGGCCTGCTTATATACCCACGCAGGTGCCTCTTCACGAAAGGTCATGTCTTATCAGACGTGACCTTTCAGCCTAATTACTAATTAACTAATTATCATTTATCTACATTATTTATTTAACTAATTATCATTTATCTACATTATTTATTCATTACATTGCCTTCCCCTAAAAAAGCTTTGTCCTCAAAGCTTGTCGATGAAAAGGCCTGTTACGAACATCTTCTCGCCTCGGGGCAGTGATCCTTGTCGACACAAGTTGATATGATCCTCTAAGTGACAAACAAAATTGTCGCACTGAGAATGGATCAGACCATCCTAAATCAATTTTCTGTGGAATCTCGCGGCGATTTGAAACTTGTGCTGAATTATCACTTGAGCGGATTGCACTGATGTTAGTATTCTTCGGAATATCAACTTGTTTCTGTTCTGAAGACATAGCTTGATCGAGTTGTCTGCTCCCGTGATTTGGATGTCGATAGGGAACTTTTTTGGTTTGACTTTCCATTCTTAGTTGTGTGGTGATGTTTTGATTTTCTTTTGGTGATGATGTTATTGAGCTGGTTACATAACTTTCGCTTGAAATGTTCATCGCCGGAACTACAACATCTAAGTTTGCATCTTTTGCAACTTGCTTGTCTTCTTCTTGAGTTATGACATTTACTGCATTAGTACCAGTTTCCTTCTCTTCAACTTGGATTTCTACATTCGACGCTTTATTTTCGACAAGTTGTTGCACCTTGTTTTCTAAGGACTTCTTGTCTCTCTTCAACTTCTTAATTTGCGTTAGTAATTTGTCGTTGTGGTCCTTGAGGCGAGCAACTTCTTCATTCTTATTAGTTGTGATTTTGTTGATTTCCTTTTGCATATTTTGTATCACCTTTTTAGCTTCTTGAGAAATTACCTGCGAAATTTCTTGTACGTCTTCAGGCGTCACGGAATTTGGCTTCAAGTTAACGTCTTGTAGCGTTATCTTCTTCTTTTTGTAGGTGAATGTCAAAAATTTCTTTTTCGTATTTAGGATAATTGAACCTAAGGTTTCCATCCATGGTGAACCCAACACAATATCACTATTATCCAAAACTAGGGTTTTGATGGCAAATTGAGAGATAAAAGTATAATCCCCAATGTTTAGTTGTAGATTTTTTATGTCGTATTTTTTCTTGTCAAAAATGTCTAATTTTTCGATTATATTTGACTCAGGAATCACCAATTGGTTGGCAATTTTAGGGTTTATATAATTTTTCTCTTCAGCGGGTGATATAGCAATAGTGACATCTTTCCCTGCGATACTTCCTTTAACTTTAAGTAGCGCTTTAGGGTCTATAGGTAGCGTTCCTAATTCTAAAAATCGTCCTGACTCCATTTTTGTATTAGATGTCATTTTGCTTGTTGAGATAAATATTCTTCAATTTCACTCTTTTTAACTTATAAACTTCCTTGATTATAAATCTTTAATAACTTTAAAATACCCTTTTTTTCTTCTACTTTTACTTTAATAGTTTTTTCTAAAGCTTCCTTTCCTTTTAAAAGCTTTTTATTTAATATTTATTATTATTAATCTTCCCTTTTATAAATTGGTACTTCTTTATATATATTCCCTTTTATATAATTGTGAAGTTCTTCTTTTTTCTAAAGACTCTTCAATTCGATATGGCCAAAATAAATGTTGCTAACCTTTTAATAATGTATTTAGTATTTATCCCTTCTATAATATATCTTTTGTTTTTTAAATTTTTATTCTCTTTTGTAAAAAAAAATACCCTTTATGAATCTTCTCCTTTTTTTTTTTTTTTTTGGTACCTTCCACTTTATAGTATTGTCGTCAATAAAATTTCTTTTTTAATAACTCACTTCTTTTTTTTAATGAACTTTGAAACTTCACTGACATATATTATCCTCCACGCAGGAAAATTTCTCCTGCAGATTTTCTAGTTACAGGCGTTGGTTTCTTCTGGGTAATGAGCCTTCGTGAGTTTCATAGCATAAACCCTTTCAGCTCGTGAACGCGTTAATGCAAGCAGATCGAATTTGTCACTTCAGTGGTCACGAGATCAGCTTGACGACATAAACTAACTGCTCTATCTGCAAAACTGCGCTGGAGATATTGCGTCTCTGCAAATCTGTCTGAAGGATATTTGACAAAAACGAAACTGTATTATCCTCCTCTTTTCTTATATGTGCCTAATAAGATTAATTCAACTCTCAGAATTAATTGGTTTTCTTGTTATGAAAAGGGGCGTGACTGTACGAAGGGGTGGAATCGCACTGTACGGACGTGGTGTTTTAATTTCATAGAGCAAGACACAACAAATTGTCCGCAAGGTTATCCGAATCGGGTGTAAACGTTTCAGTGGTAGATCGGTCCTGATGTTCGCACTGTAATTTCAGTGTAATCAAAAATTTCTTACTGTCCGCACTGTAATTTCAGTGTTGTTTTGATATCGCACTGTAACGTCCTTCTAGTATCCGCAATGTAATCTGGTATATATCTGCACTTGGTTCAGTATTTTATATGCAACCCTAGACACAGGTATCTCCGCAATGTTCCTGAGATTTCTCAGTATTTTATCCAACAACCCTAAGCACAAATGCTGAAAGTGGAGCAACGAGCAAGTCAGCGTGGAATTGCTATGATAATATGGCGGCGATTGTAGGAGTGAAGGCAACGAGGTGGCAGGGAATATCGGTTGTGGCTGTGTACAAGCACGTGACCGGTGATGTTGCGTAGAAAGAGAGGAATGGTTGTTTTGCCTTCAAAGTGGGGTTTTAAAAATTTTCAATCAAGACTTCCACGAATATTTTTTCGTTCATCAAATTCGTAGAGAAGTACAAGCGTAAAAAATGAGGATAGTTTTATTTTTTATTTTTCACTATTTCACACTTTTTTTATTTTTTATTTTTTATTTTTTTTTAAAAATAAATTTTCCCTTCCAATTTTTTTATTTTTTTTATTTTTAAAATTGACTTTCTTCTTCTTTTATTTTTATATACTTCTTCTTTCTTTTTCTTTTTTTAATATAATTCCCTTCTTTTTTATATATATTTTAATCTCCCTTTTTTTTTAATAGTTGACTTTTATTTTTTTCCAATATGAATATCGATTTTAAAAAATTGGCCAAGGGCCTATGATGAACTCAGCAGTAGTGGAGAAACTCCAAAGGTTTAACGAAACGCTACAACAGCAACAATGTTGGTGAATTTTCGATGGCCAAAGGCCTGGATTGTAGAGTGTGGCTCTGTGCAGCGTGAGCGGCCAGAGAATCAAACACCTCTGATACCAAATGAAGCGAACAAAGTTCCTTCTCAAACTAAATATTCCAGAAGACTTGAAATATCCGAATATCCATGAGGATACAAATATTATATTAGAAAGATGATGAATATGAATTGATTGAATGTTACAAATGAGGCCTGCTTATATACCCACGCAGGTGCCTCTTCACGAAAGGTCATGTCTTATCAGACGTGACCTTTCAGCCTAATTACTAATTAACTAATTATCATTTATCTACATTATTTATTTAACTAATTATCATTTATCTACATTATTTATTCATTGGCGTATCAAAAATCTTATGAAGACTTGAAGAAGTGCAGACCTTGATCTAAGAGAGGCTTGAACTATTTTAAAAGCTACCTTAGCGCAAATTCAAAGGCACTCTTAAACATATTGAAGACCTGGTCTCCCCTTGATAAATCAAGGCTCGGCTATGCAGGTGAATCCTCAAGCAAGAATGACAATGTTTCAGAAAACAAAGATGTGAGGAAGCCAAGAAGAAATGTTGATGCTCCCAGTTCTAGCAAAGGAAAGGAGAAGAGTCAAGACAACAATGGAAGAAATCCTACTCCAAGGAGACTTGTAGATGATGTCAAGAATGCAAAAGGCAATGAATATCATCAAAGAATCCCAAGGCAAAAAGACTTCAGAAGTACATCGACGAAATCTTCATCCCCCAGGAACCAGATTATATTTCTTGGTTATTGCTACTCTTGTACAAACTTTGGACATGTGAAAAAAGATTGTAGGCATATCACAAAGACAAATATAATGGTCACTGTCAATCTTCTAGAAGCAATTTTGCAAGAAGAAGTCATGATTACTCCTTCAGGAACACGATGGAGTGCTTCAATTGCCATAACATTCAACATATGGCACGTGAGTGTAACTTGACTTGGGTCCCTAAAACCATGACAGCCAACCAAGAGAAGAAAGTTACACAAGTATGGAGAAGGAAGCAAATTGGGTCTGAAAGTCTCTTGAACACTCCAGCCAAAAACACATGTTGACTTGATGAATTCATCCTTGATATTCAAAGTATTTGATGGTGAGACTTTACCAAAAAGAGGCCATACACATGAAGAAATGTAGACACATCTATCATGGACCACTTTTCTAGAATGAACAACACCATGACAGGGGGAGCAACGTACCTATAATGAACTATTATTGACAAAGAAAATACGATGGAAGCAGCACATCAAGAAGTACCTTGACAGGGGGAGTACTTGGCCACCCCGTTTGCCATTGATGTCAAAGGGGGGGAGAATGTTGGAAAGGCAAGAATATTGCCATCAACGACAAAGGGGGTGATTGTTAATCATGGTTGTCATTGATGTCAATATGGTATTGGCCGAGATGCCAATATTGAGATGCCTGGTTCCAAATGATGATGTCATGACTCTTGCTTGACTAGGATACCATCAGTGAAGATGTCAAGTCATGAAGAAGTCAAACCACTAATGAAAGAAGCCCTAAGAAGGCCTTGATCTAATGTTGCATGCATTTGATGATCTAGACCTTAACCGTTGATGTCATATGATGATGTCATACACTTGGATGATACTTGATGATGGCATATGATGACTTCATACACTTGATGGTGGTAACATGGTTGGAGATCATTTGAGGGCTGGAAAACTAATCTGGATTTCTCCTATTGATGTTGCACTATAACATATCACTACACAATTATGTGACGGCATGGATGATACACTCATTGTTGGACACTATCATGATGAAGCCAATGTCTGACATGGTCCTATGATGATGAAGAAGCCAAATAATGGAGAAGACAAACAATGGAGAAGCCATAATGTCCTAATCCTTTTCTGCACTAAATAATTCAAGGGCAGTCACAAAGAAAAATGTTTTTCACCACCTTAGAGGCAACCTTTCAAAATGGACCCTATACCGTACTGTAGAGTATATTGTTCCCTTTCTAACGAGCCCTTACGTGCCCCCAAACTTTTGGTGGATGATGAGATAATGAATTCTTAAGTTTAGAAAAATATATTTTTTATCTAGCCAACCTAAGTTAACATACATATGTTGGATCTCATCTCCAACAGTCACATCCTCTCTTTAAACGATGAAATCACTATAACTATAAGTCTAAACCCTCATTTTTCATGATCAATTCGGTGAAGAATCATTACAGAAAAACAGATATAGAAAAGGGGCCAAGGAGATCAGAAATTAAACATTGTTTTGGGCTTAAAAAAAATTCTTGGGTTAAAACATCTTACAGTAAGCATTGCAGAGTTTTAGAAGCTCAATTTTTCTGCTCGAACTTGCCTTGTAAGTTGTGAGCTGTCAGCAAGTGGTAGCTCTGATCAGTGTTTTTGGAGGAAAGCAGGGTTGGTTTTGGGGCTAGTTATAAGCCCAGATCAGCAGCGAGGAAGGAGGAATCCTATAGGAACCTAGTTGCGGCATAAAAGAGATTCGAAGATCTGGTTTTGAAGGCATAGTACTGGGATGTAAAACCTCTTTCCCAAACCAGAAAAAGGGAGGACCTGTAGTGACACTTCTTTTCATATTTCTTTGTGGAAAATTATCCTATCGTTAAACTCAACTATTGGGCGGTAAAAAGATTACAACAGTGATTTGAGTAGTTCAGATCTACAAGATTGTGGATAAGAAGACAGGCCTTAGGCTCATCAGTTGGAGGCTCGGTTTTTGAAGGTTGGACCTGTGGTGAGAAGACAACCACTTGTGGAAGGACCAAAACAGTGTTGCTACTTGTGGAGACAATGCTGTGGAGGCAGCTCTGTGCTTGAAAAACAATCTCAGTTTGAAGAGACACACCTACAGTCACACTTGTACAATCCTCGAATCTTCAAGCTTGGAAGAAGTGAAGCTAGATCTTAACATCTAAAGGATCTTAAGGTTTAGATTGGCAAAGCTTGTGAAGACTTGAAGAAGTGCAAACCTTCATCTAAGAGAGGCTTGAACTATTTTAGAAGCTACTTTGGAGCAGAAACAAAGGCACTCTTAAACATATTGAAGACCTAGTGGAGAATTTAGACAATGTATTGAAGACACCTTGAGGGATTATTGAAGATATCTCAAGAAATCTAGAAGTTGACCTTGGAGACCATGATGCATTGTTGATGTCATCATGAGGTAACCTTGGAGATTGTGTTTGGGTACGATGAAGAGCAGTGGTGACACCTTCATGAGAAGACCAAGGTTGTCATTGATGAAGTGATTTGGAGGAGGCCTTGCAAAAGACAGACAGGGCTCTCTAAAGAATACATTGGGAGACGTGAAATATAACCATATATATCTTGACGAATTGAAGCAGGAGATTGGAGCCTCATAGAGACAAGGTTGGTGCCTTAGAAGATAGGGTTGGATCCCTAGAGGATAGGAGTCCTCAAGAGACTAGGTTGGAGCCTGTACGAGAAATAGGGTAGGAGCCCTTGAGGTTGGTGCCTCAGTATTGACAAGGTTGGAGCTTTGGAAGTCCAAGTCGGTGCTTGGCAAATACAAGTTGGCACCTGAGAGATTGAAGATCGGTGTCTTCATCTAGTGTTGGAGCCCTACATATATTGCACTTGATCAATTGTAAAAAAGAAATTAATAAAAGCATTTATTGTTATTGTTCATTTTGTGTTCTAAATATAAGTGATCTAACTGGTAAAAATAACAATTGAAAAGAAATATTGATTAGCCCCCCTCCCAGCATTTCCAACAATTGGTATCAGAGCCAGTACCTTCACTCAAAGCCTAACAGCTTGAAGGTTGATCATTAGAACTCCAATCCTTCTAAAGATGTCTCTTCCTCAACCATGAAAAATGAAGACAATCAAATTGGGAAAGTTCCATTGTTCAATGGAAACTTTGATGTATGGAAGATGAGAATGAGAAATTTTTTAATGGTTAAGGCATGGAAGTATGGGAATCGGTGATTACTCATAGCATGACGGAAGGAGAATGCAAGAAGTATAATACAAGAGCAATGAAAGCAATCTTGAATGGGCTACCTGATCCTATAAAGGTCAAAATGGAAAAATGTTCATCAACAAAAGATTTGTAGGACAAACTTCATGAGGTTCACTCAAAAAGAGCATTGACCGTGACTGCTAGTCAAGAAGATGATGGAAAGAAAGAAGAAAATCTGTAATCCATTAAGGAAGCTGAAAATAAGAGTGATGACATCAAGGCCATAGAAGACCTAGAAGAAGAAGAAAGTAAAGAAAACTTCGAAGAAGATCTCCTGACTAAACCTATAGCTGCCATGGAAGAGATTAACAGTTTGAAAAAGGAAAATGAAGAACTTAAGAAGAAAGCGCAAGATGGTAACCAAGACAAGACAAGGACGGATGTTGACCTTTTCAAGCTTCAAGTACAAAAGAAGGCATCATGAATAAGTCATATCCATGACAAATCAATTGGATAAGACAAAGAAAAGGGAAGAAACTTTGTCAAGCCATCTTGAACAAAGAGATGAAGACTTCAACAAACTTAAAGGACAAGTTGGTCAATATAAGGAAGAAATTTCCTCCCTTAGATCTCAACTAGAAGAAGCAAGGAAACAAGCACAAGGAGCTGAGAAGGTGATGGAAGCTTTGGCATTCATAGAAGGACAACTTGATGAAGCAGAAAAGGAGAGAAACACTATGACATGTCAACTAACAGAAAAGGATAAAGAGAATTTCCTAATAAAATCAAATGTCATCTCTCTAAAAATCGAAACACATTAAGTAACAAGGATGATGGAAGAAATGAAGAAGCAACTAGTTACGAAAGATGAAGATTGTGAAAAGCTGAAAGGTTAAATTGTCCTCTTAAAAAGGAAGATGACTTGTTGAATAAGAACTTGAAATGTTCTCAAAACCTAGATGACATCCTAAGTCATTAAAGGTCTCCCCTTGATAAATCAGGGCTTGGCTATGCAGTTGAATCCTCAAGCAAGAACGACAATGTTTCAAAAAACAAGGATGTAAGGAAGCCAGGAAGAAATGTTGATGCTCCCAGTTCAGCCAAAGGCAAGCAGAAGAGTCAAGACAACAATGGAATAAATCCTACTCCAAGGAGACTTGTAGACTAAGTTGCACGAAACGGGGAAACGGAAACGAGTTTCCGAAATGGGAAGCGAAGCGAAACGCGACCTCCCCAAATTTTGGAAACGGGGAAACGCGGTATATATATATATATAATTTAACTTTATATTAGAATTTAGGACATTTAAGAAATATTATGTGAAATTATAAAAGTTAAAAACACACATGATACAGGATAAATTCAAAGCATAAACTATTACAAGTTACAACACATTTACTCATGAATGATAACAGACATAATGGAAATAGCAATCTCGGAATATCGGATTGCTGCTCCTGATTAAATATGAGTTCCATACCCTAATACATGACAAAATACAATGAAAACATTGCAATCACCCAACCCTGAAATCCTGAAAAACTGATAAGTCTGCTGGATTTTGAATGAGATCTAAAATTCTACTTTCTGCATATGAAATCCAATGAGGTCGAAACCACTCTCAAACATCCTGAGTCATTTCATGTTAATGTTAAAAATTTAAGTAAAAGGATGAAAATGAAGATTAAGGAGAATGTCACTTTTACTTTAAGAATTTAACATTACCATGAATCACATATAAATACTAGGGCCATAGGCTTTAAAAATCCATCTACAAGCATCCATAAACGATTACAATAATGTTAAAAAGCACGAAAACCAGAAAAAAAACAAAAAAAAACCAAGTTAAATCGCTTTAAAGGCAAGGAAACGCGGCCGTACGGCCTGGAAACGCGTTTCCGGCCGTACTGGCAACGTTTCCTGTACGGGAAACGTGCCAGTACGGCCAGAAACGCATTTCCAGGCCGTACGGTACGCGTTTCCGTATCGTTTCCGTACGGAAACGGACCCCTTGCCAGCGTTTCCTGCAACTTAGCTTGTAGATGATGTCAAGAATACAAAAGGAAATGAATATCATCAAAGAATCCCAAGGCAAAAAGACTTCGAAAGTACATCAAGGAAATCTTCATCTCCTAGGAACCAATGTATATTTCTTGGTTATTGCTATCCTTGTAAAAACTTTGGGCACACGGTAAAAGATTGTAGGCATATCACAAAGACAAATATAATGGTCCGCGCAATCTTATAGAAGCAATTTTGCAAGAAGAAGTCATAACTACTCCTTCATGAACAAGATGGAGTGCTTCACTTGCCATAACATTGGACATATGGCATGTGAGTGTAACTTGACTTGGGTCCCTAAAACCATGAAAACCAAGCAAGAGAAGAAAGTTACACAAGTATGGAGAAGGAAGCAAATTGGGTCTGAAAGTCTCTTGAACACTCCAATGAACAACACACGTTGACTTGATGAAGTCATCCTTGATATTCCAAGTATTTGATGGTGAGACTCTGCGAAAAAGAGACCATACACATGAAGAAATGTAGACACATCTATCATGGACCACTTTACCATTAGGAACAACACCATGACAGGGGGAGCATCGTACCTATGAAGAACAATTATTGACGAAGAAAATACAATGGACGCAACTTGATAGGGGGAGTACTTGGTTACCCCGTTTTCCATTGATGTCAAAGGGGGAGAGAATGTTGGAAAGGCAAGAATATTTCCATCAATGAAAAAGGGGGAGATTGTTAATCAAGGTTGTCATTGTTGTCAATATGGCATTGGCTGAGATGTCAATATTCATATGCCTGGTTCCAGATGATGACGTCATGACTCTTGGTTGACTAGGATACCACCATCAATAAAGATGTCAAGTCATGGAGAAGCCCTAATAAAGTAGTTGATCTAAGGTTGTATGCACTTGATGATCTAGACCTTAACCCTTGATGTCATATGATGATGTCATACACTCGGATGATACTTGATGATGTCATAAACCTGAAGGTGTTAACATGGTTGGAGATCATTTGAGGGTTGGAAAACTAATTTGGAGTTCTCCTAATGATGTTGCACTATAACATATCACTGCACAATTATGTGATGACATGGATGATACAGTCATTGTTGGACACTATCATGATGACGTCAATGTCCTACATGTTCCAATGATAATGAAGAAGCCAAATAATGGAGAAGACAAACAATGGAGAAGTCATACTGTCCTAATCATTTTACGCACTAAATAATCCAAGGGCAGTTAAAAAGAAAAATGTTTTTCACCACCTTAGAGGCAACCTTCAAAATGGATCCTATACCATCTTGTAGATTATATTTTTCCCTTTATATCGAGCCCTTACTTGCCCTGAAACTTGCGGTGGTTGATGAGATAATTAATTTTTAAGTTTAGAAAAATATACTTTTTATCTAGCCAACCTAAGTTAACATACATATGTCAACTCTCATCTCCAACAGTCATGTCCTTTCTTTAAAGGATGAAATCACTATAAATATAAGTCTAAACCTTCATTTTTCACGATAAATTCGATGAAGAATCATTAAAGAAAAACAGAGATAGAAGAGGGGCCGAGGAGATCAGAAATTAATAAATGTTTTCGGCTTAAAAAAAAATTGTTGGGTTAAAACATCTTACAACACACATTGCAGAGTTTTGGAAGCTCAGTTTTTAGGCTCAGACTTGCCTTGTAATCTGCAGCAAGTGGTAGCTTTGATCAGTTTGTTTGGAGGAAAGCAGGGGTGGTTTTGCAACTGGTTATAAGCACAGCTCGCAGCGAGGAAGGAGGGATCTTACAGGACCCTAGGCGCAGCAGAAAAGAGATCCAAAGATCTGGTTTTGAAGGCACAGTACTGAGTTGTAAAACCTCTTTTCCAAACGAAAAAAAGGGAGGACATGTAGTGACACTTCTTTGCATATTTCTTTGTGCAAAATTATCCAATGGTTAAGCTCAAACTATTGGGCGGTAAAAAGATTACAATAGTGATTTGAGTAGCTCAGATCTACAAGACTGTCGATAAGGAGACAGACCTTAGGCTCATCAGTTGGAAGCTCGGTTTTTTAAGGTTGGACTCGTGGCGCAAAGACAACCACTTGTGGAAGGGCCGAAGAGTGTTGCTACCTATGGAGATAGTCCTATCGAGGCAGCTCGGTGCTTGAAAAACAATCTCAGTTTGAAGAGACACACATACACTCACACTTGTACAATCTTCGAATCTTCAAGCTTGGAAGAAGTGAAGGTAGATCTTAACATCTGAAGGATCTTAAGGTTTAGATTGGCAAAGCTTGTGAAAACTTGAAGAAATGCAGACCTTGATCTAAGAGAGGCTTAAACTAGCTTGAAGCTACCTTGGAGCAGAATCAAAGGCACTCTTAAACATATTGAAGACCTGGTGTAGAACTTAGACAACTTATTGAAGACATCTTGAGGGATTATTGAAGACATCTGAAGACATATAGAAGTTGACCTTGGAGACATTATTGGAGACCATGATGCATTGTTGATGTCATCATGAGGTCACCTTGGAGATTGTGTTTGGGTACGATGAAGAGCAGTGGTGACACCTTCATGAGAAGACCAAGGTTGTCATTGATGAAGTGATTTAGAGGTGGCATTGCATAAGATAGACAGGGCTCTTTGAAGAAGACATTGGGAGCCATGAAGTATAAACAAATATATCTTGACGAATTGAAGAAGGAGGTTGGAGCCTCATAGAGACAAAGTTGGTGCCTTGGAAGATAGGGTTGGAGCCCTAGAGGATAGGAGTCCTCAAGAGACCAGGTTGGAGCCTGTACTAGATATAGGGTTGGAGACCTTGAGGTTGGTATCTCAGAATGACAACGTTGGAACCTTGGAAGTCCAAATCGGGGCTTGGCAAATACAAGTTGGAGCCTAGGAGATTGAAGATCGGTGTCTTCATCTACGATTGGAGCCCTACATAGATTGCACTTGATCTATTATAAAGAAGAAATTAATAAAAGCATTTATTGTTATTGTTCATTTCATGTTCTAAATATAAGTGATCTAACTTGTAAAAATAACAATTGAAAAGAAATATTGATTCACACCCCTCTCAGTATTTCCAACAATTGGTATCACAGCCAATACCTTCACTCAAAGCCTAACAACTTGAAGGTTGATCATTAGAACACAAATAGCAAAGCCAAGGAAGAAAGCCTCCAATCCTTCTAAAAATGTCTCTTCCTCTACCATGAAAAATGAAGACAATCAAATTGGGGTAGTTCCATTGTTCAATGGAAACTTTGATGTATGGAAGATGAGAATGAGAAATTTCTTAATGGTTGAAGGCATGGAAGTATGGGAATCAGTGATTATTGATAGCATGATGGAAGGAGAATCCAAGAGCAATGAAAGCAATCGTGAATGGGCTACCTAATCCTATAAAGGTCGAAATGGAAAAATGCACATCATCAAAAGATTTGTGGGACAAACTTTATGACGTTCACTCAAAAGGAGCATTGACCATGACTACTAGTCAAGAAGATGATGGAAAGCAAGAAGAAAATCCATAATCCATTTAGGAAGCTAAAAATAAGAGTGATGACATCAAGGCCATAGAAGACCTAGAAGAAGAAGAAAGTAAAGAAGACTTCAAAAAAGATCTCCTGACTAAACTTATAGCTGCCATGGAAGAGATTAACAGTTTGAAAAAGGAAAATGAGGAACTTAAGAAGAAAGCGCAATATGGTGACCAAGACAAGACAAGGAAGGAAGTTGACCTTTTCAAACTTCAAGTACAAAAGAAAGAAGCATGAAGAAGTGATCCAGGTGGATATTGGTGGCCATCTACCTATTCCACCTAGTCAGTTTCATTAGTTTTCTTATTTAATATTTTTAGCAGTTTTTCGGGTTCTAAACTTCCGGAGCCGTTTTGAGGCCCTAAACGACGTTGACCTCGAAGAGATCTTTCCAACGAGGTATCATACACGCCAAACGAAGATACTATGACCAAGTTACGACCCCGGGAAGTTGGCTACCCAACTAACCCCAATGGGGCCCATGAACTCTTGCTGTTAGATCTCCTCGGGTTAGGGTTTTGGTTGTTTAGGGTTTTATCTTATTGTTCAATAATAGAAAGGCCCTTGAGCCTCATTGTAACATAGTTCAGAGGCAGGTAGTCGCCACATCTCTTCTCAGAGATAAGCTACCATCGCCCTAGCTAGTTTATGTCCATTCTGTCTGTAAGAATATTTCAGTCATTTGATATTAATGAAATGAAGTTTTATTTCTGCTACATCTCTGTGTTTAAGTTTATTTCTGTATTTTATTTCGTCCCTGCATAAATCAGATTCAGGTTACGGCTCCATGAGGGTTTGAACATATTTCAATTTCAATGTTTTGCAGTGATCTTCAGTAACTTCATGCAAGTGCCACAGTCTCCACATATCATATTAGAGAGTGAAAAATATCTCATTTAAAAGTATTTGTTATTATCTCAAATGGGTTTTTACAAAATTTGATTTCATTTCTCGGTTTGAGAGATAAGAGCAATTGAAGTTACACTTGTCTGGAACACTACGTCGTCGCACGTCCTATGAGTTTGTGGAATCATTTTCTCTCCCCACAGATCATCCAATTTCAAGTATCTTATATCACTCGAAAGATCTATTCAATACCTCAAATGGTTCTTTAACAGAATTTGATTGCATCACCTATAGAAGAAGTTATCAACAAAGTTGCAGCAAGAGGTCCATTTCAACCAAGATCTGGATCAAGAAGTCATATCCATGACAAATCAATTGGATAAGGCAAAGAAAAGGGAAGAAACTTTGTCAAGCCATCTTGAACAAAGACACGAAGACTTGAAAAAACTTAAGGGGCAAGTTGGTCAATACAAGGAAGAAATCTCCTCCCTTGGATCTCAACTAGAAGAAGCAAGGAAACAAGCACAAGGAGCTGAGAAGGTGATGGAAGCTTTGGCATTCATAGAAGGACATGTTGATGAAGCAGAAAAGGAGAGAAACACTCTGACATGTCAACTAACAGAAAAGGACAAAGAGATTTTCCTACCAAAATCATATGCCATCTATCTAAAAATCGAAACACACGAAGAAACAAGGATGATGGAAGAAACGAAGAGCAACTAGTTATGAAAGATGAAGATTGTGAAAAGTTGAAAGGAGAAAATGTCCTCTTAAAAAGGAAGTTGACTTGCTCAATAAGTACTTGAAAAGTTTTCAAACCCTAGATGACATCCTAAGTCATCAAAGGTCTCCCCTTGATAAATCAGGGCTTAGCTATGCAGGTGAATCCTAAAGCAAGAATGATAATGTTTCAAAAAACAAGGATGTGAGGAAGCTAGGAAGAAATGTTAATGCTCCCAATTCCAGCAAAGGCAAGGAAAAGAGTCAAGACAACAATGGAAGAAATCCTACTCCAAGGAGACTTGTTGATAATGTCAATAATGCAAAAGGCAATGAATATCATCAAATAATCCCAAGGCAAAAAGACTTCAGAAGTACATCAAGGAAATCTTCATCTCCCATGAACCAAAGTATATTTCTTGGTTATTGCTATTCTTGTAGAAACTTTGGGCACATGGCAAAAGATTGTAGGGCCTATCACAAAGACATATATAATGGTCCCCGTCAATCTTCTAGAAACAATTTTGCAAGAAGAAGTCATGATTACTCCATGAACAAGATGGAATGCAGCGATTGCCATAACATTCGACATACGGTACGTGAGTGTAACTTGACTTGGGTCCCTAAAACCATGACAACCAAGCCAGAGAAGAAAGTTACACAAGTATGGAGAAGGAAGCAAATTGGATCTGAAAGTCTCTTCAACATTCCAGCCAACAACACATGTTGTTGAATTGATGAAGTCATCCTTGATATTCCAAGTATTTGATGGTGACACTCTACCAAAAAGAGACAATAAAGTTAGGGGTAGTTGCTTCATCGACACATCTATCATGGACCACTTTGCTAGAAGGAACAACACCATGACAGAGGGAGCATCGTACCTATGAAGAACTATTATTGATGAAGAAAATACGATGGAAGCAACACATCAAGAAGCAGCTTGATAGGGGGAGTACTTGGGCACCTCGTTTGCCATTGATGTCAAAGAGGGAGAGAATGTTGGAAAGGCAAGAATATTGCAATCAATGACAAAGGGAGAGATTGTTAATCAAGGTTGTCATTGATGTGAATATGGCATTGGCAGAGATGTCAATATTGAGATCCCTGGTTCTAGATGATGATGTCATGACTCTTGGTTGACCAAGATACCATCAATGAAGATGTCAAGTCATGAAGAAGTCAAACCACTAATGAAAGAAGCCCTAAGAAAGTCCTTGAACTAATGTTGCATGCACTTGATGATCTAGACCTTAACCCTTGATGTCATACACTTCGATGATACTTGATGATGACTTATGATGATGTCATACACTTGATGGTGGTTACATGGATGGATATCATTTGAGGGATGGAAGACTAATTTGGAGTTCTCCTAATGATGTTGCACTATAACATATCACTGCACAATTAAGTGATGACATGGATGATACACTCATTGTTGGACACTATAATGATGACGTGAATGTCCTACATGTTCCTATGATGATGAAAAAGCCAAATAATGGAGAAGACAAACAATGGAGAAGCCATACTGTCCTAATCATTTTCTGCACTAAATAATTCAAGGGCAGTCACAAAAAAAACAAAAAAAAACAAAATCACCACCTTAGAAGCAACCCTTCAAAATGGATCCTATACCAACTTCTAGAGTATATTTTTCCCTTTCTAACGAACCCTTTCCTCCAAACTCCCGGTGGTTGATGAGAATGAATTTTTAAATTTAGAAAAATATATTTTTTATCTAGCTGACCTAAGTTAGCATACATATGTCGGCTCTCATCTCCGACAGTCACAACCTCTCTTTAAAGGATGAAATCACTATAAATATAAGTCTAAACCTTCATTTTTCAGAATCAATTCAGTGAAGAATCATTACAAAAAAACAAAGATAGAAGAGGGGCCGACAGAAATTAAACTTTGTTTTGGGCTTAAAAAAAAATTGTTGGGTTAAAACATTTTACAGCAAACATTGCAGAGTTTTGGAAGCTCAGTTTTTAGGCTCGGACTTGCCTTGTTCTCTGTCAGCAAGTGGTCGCTCTGATCAGTTTTTTTGGAGAAAAGCAGGGGTGGTTTTGGGGCTGGTTATATGCCCAGATCAGCAGCGAGGAAGGAGGGATCCTACAGGACCCTAGTCGCAGCAGAAAAGAGATCCGAAGATCTGGTTTTGAAGGCACAGTATTGGGTTGTAAAACCTCTTTTCCAAACCAAGAAAAGGAGGACCTGTAGTGACACTTCTTTGCATATTTCTTTGTGGAAAATTCTCTTATGGTTAAGCTCAAACTATTAGGCGGTAAAAAGATTACAACAGTGATTTGATTAGCTCGGATCTACAAGACTGTGTATAAGGAGACAGGCCTTAGGCTCATCAGTTGGAGGCTCAGTTTTTGAAGGCTGGACCTGTGGTGAGAAGACAACCACTTGTGGAAGGGCCGGAACAGTGTTGCTACCTGTGGAGACAGTCCTGTGGAGGCAGCTCGGTGCTTGAAAAACAATCTCAGTTTGAGGAGACACACCTACAGTCACACTTGTACAATTCTCGAATCTTCAAACTTGGAAGAAGTGAAGCTAGATCTTAACATCTAAATGATCTTAAGCTTTAGATTGGCAAAGCTTGTGAAGACTTGAAGAAGTGCAGACCTTGATCTAAGAGAGGCTTCAACTATTTTAGAAGCTACCTTGCAGCAGAATCAAAGGCACTCTTAAACATATTGAAGACCTGGTGCAGAACTTAGACAACTTATTGAAGACACCTTGAGGGATTATTGAAGATATCTGAAGACATCTAGATGCTGACCTTGGAGACATTATTTGAGACCATGATGCATTTATGATGTTATCATGAGGTCACCTTGGAGATTGTGTTTGGGTACGATGAAGAGCAGTGGTGACACCTTCATGAGAAGACCAAGGTTGTCATTGATGAAGTGATTTGGAGGAAGCATTGCAAAAGATAGACAGGGCTCGTTGAAGACATTGGGAGTCGTGAAGTATAACCAAATATATCTTGACGAATTGAAGCAGGAGTTTGGATCCTCATAGAGACAAGGTTGGTGCCTTGGAAGATAGGGTTGGAGCCCTAGAGGATAGGAGTCCTCAAGAGACAAGGTTGGAGCTTGTACCAAATATAGGGTTGGAGCCCTTGAAGCTGGTGCCTCAAAATTGACAAGGTTGGAGCCTTGGAAATCCATGTCAGTGCTTAGCAAATACAGGTTGGAGCCTAGGAGATTAAGATCGGTGTCTTCATCTAGGGTTGGAGCCCTACATATATTGCACTTGATCTATTGTAAAGAAAAAATTAATAAAGACATTTATTCTTATTGTTCATTTTGTGTTCTATAAGTGATCTAACTGGTAAAAATAACAATTAAAAAGAAATACTGATTCACCCCCCTCTCAATATTTCCAACAATTATTAGATCGGAAAGCTTTGATCAGTTTTCCCGTTTCATTTTCAATCAAAGCCTTGAAATCTCTTAACATGTCAAATTCTTTCCCTTTCTTTTTCAAAAAGAATATCCATGTCTTGAGAGAAAAATCATCAACAAAAGTCATGAAATACAGGTAGTCACCAAGAGAAGTAACAAGCATAGGTCCACATAAATCAAAATGTATGAGTTGAAGTACCTGGCTAGTTTGTGTTCTACTTGAAGGAAATGGTCCCTTTATATGCTCTCTACTTGCACATCCTGGGCAACTCTTTCACGATCCATTCTGATCTCAGGCATTCTAAAAACCATCTTCCTTACATGAGGTAAGGTTTTGTAGTTTTAGGTGAGTGAATCTTCTATGCCATAGATCACACTGAAGATCGGTATCATGGGCCAATGCATGAATGGGCTTACCATTGATTTTGTAAATCCCTCCACATCTTGATCCAAGAGTGAAGGCTCATTTCATACTTGAGTTCTGTTGACACCTAATCCTAGGGATTGGGTGAAATTGTAAAATAGTGTAAATATAAAATAAGAAGAGGCGGAAGATGAATAGACTCTGGGTGATGAATCCCAAGAGTCTCACCCTCCATGTATATATTTGTATGCATCCTTTAATGAAAATCAATTCAGTTTTGGTGGAGTTACCTCCTGGCCTGACATGGTATCACAGCCATCTCTATTTTTGGCTTCCCTACCCTTGTAACTCCCACCTGTATATTCTGCTCTTGTCACTGACCATTCCTACCATATTCTGCTCCAGTCAATATTATGTTATCCTCCCACTGCAATGCGCTCCACCCACTGCTCCATTGTTATTCGCTCCCCTCTTCTTCCGCTTGACAATTATTCCAACAATCAAATTCCTCACAACGCCCTCAGTAGTGGTTATTCAATATCGAATTCCCCATAGCGCCCATGCTCCTCTACACCATTCCTATGATTCATGGTCCCTCGACTCCGCGTGCAACAATACACTACGCAACCTACATACAGTCGGGCTCCACGCATACACCGCTCCCTCGATTATTCAATAGTTGTTGGCCTCTACTCCCTCCTCAGTGCTCTCGGTCTCACCTCCCACACTGGCACCCTCGACTCCTCCGTACGCACGCAGTCTCCCTCCCTCCTCGGCATACACAGCCTCCCTCCTGGCCAACTTCCCTCCCACACTGCAGCAAGTCACACCATACTCCTCCCATAGTGCGTTTCCATACGCTGCAGTGTTTGCCACTCCTAGTTAGATCTTTCCCCGGCCTATTTCGAGGGCATACGATTGGCATTGGAGCAAGATGTCTTCCAAGTCTTGCGCTTTGAATATTTTGTTGGTTGTAGGTGATTGCTCTTTAAACTAGAACTTTGCTTGGGTGGATCCATCCAGCCAGCCCCAGGCTTAACTTGGAAACTCAAATATATATCGCAGATCCGTAATTTGGCAGTGTCTTCTTCAAAATTTTCCAACCATTACGATCCCGATCTGCCAATTTAATCATTTTACCACGAAAAAACTCTGAATTCGACCTCCATACGCTTCCACTCCACCTTACCTACACCCTCCCTCATGCCCTACCTCCCCAAAATAAAACCTCCCCCATACATCTCTTCCACATATAATCCCTCCCCATTTATACCTTTGCATAAAAAAAGTTGACACAGAATTCATTTTTTTACAAAAAAATATTAGCACCAGAATCGCATTTTTTTTTACATTTTTAGAATGCATTCACTCATATCTATTGTGGGAGTGGTTCTCACTAGGAAGGAGAACTATCCTGAGTGGTCCCAAAAAATCAAACATTCTCTCATTTTTAATGAGTTGTGGAAAGGAATTTGTGAAGGAGACAGAGAAAATGCACCTACAAAGCCTACCTCAGACAAGAAGAACGCCATTTGGGACAACAATAATAGCAAGACCTATGCCTTGATAGCAGCATCTGTAAATGAAGAGATGAGTCAGCATATTACACCATTCTCAAATGCTTAGAAAGCCTTGAAGAAGTTAAAAGAACTATATGACTCAGACTTAGAACTTGAAGTTATTCAATTGATGATTAAACTATTCAGTCTTGAATTGACAAATGATGATCCCCTTGCTTTAACATCAGAAGTAAGATTTATCATGGATGACATTAAAAACATTGGTGTTGAAATAGACATACCTCTCATAGCTTATGTCAAGGCATTATATCCCACTTACTCACATTATCTTGAGTCATTGCAAGCAAGTGGAAACCTCAAGGAGATTACCTTTGACTCCCTTGAGAAGAAGTTTGTAGAGAGAGAACAGGCTTTTGGGAAGAAGACAGCTCCTCAGCGTTCTGAAAAAGCTTGTGCCTTGCACATAGAGAGAAGAATCATACTCATGATTTTTCTAGAGGATGAGGTGGCTGAAGAAGAAGAGGAAGAAGAAATTTCAGAGGCGGGGGGATAGACAATTTCAAGGAGAAAAGTCTGATCTGCATTGCACACGGTGCAATAGAGATGGACATGATGCATCCACATGTAAGTTACCTTAGGAGAGAATTGAGCAGAAAGAAATGAAGCCAAAGGTAAAACTCATGACAAAGAGAAAGGTAAAGCACATGAATCCGCTCATTATGTTGTTGGCACATTGTAATATCAGAGTTACTGAAGACTTGTTTAATGCTTCACTTGCTTCTTGGGAAAATGAATGTTGCTTGATTCAGGAGCAACATGCCACATGACTTTTAAAAGATTTTTTTGAAGAATTTACTTACAAGGTTGATGGAGCAGTATACTTTGCAGACAAATCAATACTCAAGCCATCAGGGCTTGGCACAATCAGGCTTAAACTGTCTGGTCTTCTAGACTTTATTCTACATGAGGTTTTATACCTCCTAGAGTTGAGGAGAAACTTGTTGTCTTTGGTCCACATCCGCCAGCAAGGACACTCCATTCATATGTTTGATGGCAAGGCTGAGGTCAGAAAAGCATCAAATCGCCCACTTGTCATGACGGGGATAGAAGAAGAAAGACTGCTAAAGCTGCAAGGTACCACTGCTCATGCACAAAACTTTGCATTTAGTTCTCATTATGATGAAGCTACATTTCCATCAAGTCTTTTATGGCATGCTAGATTTGGACACTTGAACTATGACTGCCTTCGATTGTTGAAGACAAATGGTGTTACTAGTTTGCCTACAATTCCTAACTTAAGCAATGTGATGCTTGTATTCTAGGAAAGCATAGCAAATAGTCTTTTCATGATTCACATTCCAGAGCACAGAAAACTTGAACTTATTCATTCAGATTTATGTGGCCCCATGCATGTTCCTTATGCAATTGGAAATAAATATATCATGACATTTATTGATGACTACACCATAATGTGTTGGGTTTACTTATTGAAGAACAAATCTGATGTTTTTCAAACATTCAAGAACTTTCATGCCTGGATTGAAAATGATGCACAAACTCATATTGGCTCTATTCGCACTGATAATGGAAAAGAATACACTTCAAATGAATTTGAAAACTATCTTCGCCAACATGGGATCAAACATCAAACAATCGTTCCTTACAATCCCCAACAGAATGGTGTAGCTGAAAGAATGAACGAGGCAATTTTAAATATGGTACGCTCCATGATGTTTTTCAAGAATGTAAAATTGATGTTTTGGGTTGATGCAATTCTATGTGTTGGGTATATAAAGAATAGGTGTCCTTCTAATGCAATTTGAAACAAGACTCCTTATGAATTGTGGCATGGCCACATTCCTTCGATAAAGCATCTCAGGGTCTTTGGTTCCACCTGTTATGCTTTCATACCTAAGGAACAAAGAAACAAACTTGGTGCAAGGAGTCTAAGTGTATCTTCTTGGGGCATTCAAATACCTCCAAAGCATATCGTCTCTATGATGAAGTTAATAAGAAGTTTGTAGTATCTAGAGATGTCATATTTCTTGAATCTTCCAAGACTGACAATGTTGTTGAGTGGCAGCTTGATCGCTTGGATAGATTTGGGCATGCAAAGTCATTTCAAGAATCTGATAATCAGATTCCACATCTTGAAGGAGGGATTCCTATACTGAATCAATCTATGGAATCTTCTTCTGAAGCACTCTCTCCCCCACATGAAGATCCAGCGACAAATGACACTTTGAGTGATGTGATTGACAGAATTGGGAGACTAAGTCTTGGTTCAACCCCAACTCAGTCAATTGAGCAGCCTGGGCTATCTCAGAAAGGTCCTCCAAAATGGCTGACAAAGACACTTGAAAATGTCCATCCTGATGAGGTTGGAAATACAGGAACAAGAAGTTCCACCAGGCAAAATGAAGGTGATGTAGATGATTCTGAATCACCTGCTGATATGGATGTTTCCTATAATTGTGAACTGAATTTGTCTACAGATTTAAACCATCTTCCTACAAAGAAGTCGCTTCTCATGATGAATGGAACAGAGTTGCGGGGAGTGCTCGCCCCCCCTCTCGAACCCGCTCCCAATTCGTGCTCCGAGCAGGAGCGTTTTGGGACCGCATCGGGAGCTCGCTCCTTAAACAGGAAAAACGCTCCTTGCCTTTTCGAGAGCGTTTTAGGGAGGGCTCAGGAGCGAATGCTCCCCGAGCACTCCCACCTTAAAAAAATGCTCCGGGAGCTAATTTTTTTAAGGAGGGAGTATGCGCTCCCGAGTGCTCCGCTCAACCAAAAAGCGCTCCTGTTCGGCATTTGCCACTGACGACCGGCCATGCGCGAAGAAGGAGGAAGGGGGAATTTTTGGAGGGAAAGAGTGGGGGGAAGGGGGGGTTGGAAATATAAATCCCTCCCTCTCCCCATTTTTGTCATTCTCATTTCAAGAGAGAGCAAGAGTGAGCAAGAGAGGAGAGGAGAAAGAGCAAGAGAGGAGAGGAGAGAGCAAGAGAGAGCAAGGGAAAGGAGAGGTTGGAGAGAGCAACGAGCTTGGAGGTTGGAGAGGATATTAGAGCCTGGGATCGAAGGACAAAGAGGTAGGAGAGTCTAATCTAGATTTATTTTTTCTATGTGAATTTTTAATTTGTTCCAACATGAAAAATTGAATTATTTTTTTCTATGTTGCACCTTAATTTGTTGAAAAATGAAAAAATGAATTTATTTTCTATGTTGCATTTTAATTTGTTGAAAAATGAAAAAATGACTTTTTTTTCTATGTTGCATTTTAATTTGTTGAAAAATGAAAAATTGAATTTTGTTTTTCTATGTTGCATTTTTTCCTATTCCCATTTGGCATTCCTCCATTTTTTTGCAAGATAAAAACTTGAAAGTTTGAAACATCGTGGCTATATGGCTTGGCACTTTCTTCTTGTTGGTTCTTTTTTTTGTTATTATGGTGTTGGAGAGTAGAAAAAAGAGGCCTATTCAAGAAGAGGAGGATGAAGAAGTGGGTTAAAATTGATTTGATAAAAATCCTGAAGAGGAGTACCATGGTGAGAAGGAAGGGGAGAGTGGAGATAATGAGACGATAGTGACACCAACTAAAATTGACCAAACACCATTGTGGAAATATGTTACTAGGCCTGAAGCCAGGAAAGGGGGTGGAACCACTAAATTTTTTAGTCCCCATTGCAATACACAATACACAGGTTCATACACCCATGCCAGAAGGCACCTTTGTGGGAAAAGGCCATGGGATGGAGATAAAAATATAGGAATCAAAACTTGTGTAAGTGTGTCAACAACAGATAGAGCCAAATACATAAGGGAAGAGGAGGAAGCCCAATACAATTCTAAAAGATGTAAGGGTTTCATTGAATCTTATGCACCATCACATCATGAACAAAGTCCATCAACTTCCACCCATGGCAGTGGATATGGAGGCACACCTGGCACAGGCCCAAACATCTCTTTAAGGCGTAGAACCATATCATATTTCCTTGACGAAGGGTCTAAGAGTGATGTGGATTCAAAAAAAATCCAGTTTCTCTATGCATGTGGGGTACCATTCAATGTTCTTCGCTCACCTGATTAGCATGAAATGGTTTCTGCCATTAATGATGCCCCCAAAGGATACAAGAGCCCTGGGTATGACAAGGCTAGAAGCGTGGGACTTGATCATGAAAAAGCAAAAATAACTCATTCTTTGAGTAGAATGACAAGTTCTTGGAATGAGCATGGGGTGTCCATTGTATCTGATGGATGGACAAATGTAAAAGGCAAGTCATTGATAAGTGTTTTTGTTGTGTCTGTTAGTGGTGCAATATCCCTTTCATCATATGATTATTCAAATAAGTTCAAGACCGGCATCAACATTGCAGAACCATTACTTAACACAATTGAACGTATTGGGCCATACAATGTCGTCCAAGTCATCACTGATAACGCTGCTAATTGTAAGGCAGCAAGAGCAATTATTGAGGATAAATTCCCCAACATATTTTGGTTTGGGTGTTTGATTCACACAATGAACCTTTGATGCATGATATAATTAAAAACAAACAACCTCAATATAGAAGGCTTGGTGATTTGTACAAGAGAGGAAAAAAATGATAAGATTTATTACAAATCATAGTAATACCCACGGGCTTTTCCGATGTCACTCAAGATTGGAGTTGTTGAATATTGAAAAGACTAGATTTGCTAGCTATAACCTCCCCTTCAGGCGCCTTTTGAAGGTAAGAGAGTCATTGGCAGCCGTGGTATCAAGTCCACACTAGCAGGTACTAAAGGACAAGGCAACAACATCAGTTGACAGGCAAGTGTTGAAATTTGGTACCGGAGGACAGGTGGTTCCCTAAGGCTTTGATCTTTGGCCTAGGGAAAAGTGTCCAAAAGAATTTAATTTTTCTCCTAAAGTAACTTTATAAATTTTTATAAAGTTAAATCTAATTTAAAAGTGACTTAAGTGATAAAGTTATTAAAGTGACTTTATAAAGTTATAAAGTCAAATCTAATTTTAAAGTGACTTTAAGTGATAAAGTTACTAAAGTTAAAGTGACTTTAAATAAAGTCAATGTAAAATTAGAAAGGAAAAAGTGACTTTGGAAATAAAAGACTAAGTGGGTCTTTATTAAAGTGGGGTGAATTAAAAAATGAAAAGTGAGATTTAAATGAGCATTTAATCTCAGCCCTAGATCTAAATCTATCTCAGCCATTGGATTTAGGGATTCCCCAAAAGTCACTTAGGGTTAGGTTAAAGGAGGAAAAGGAGGAAAAGGTCATTCATTCTTTCATGAGCAGATTGGGAGAATGAGAGCAAGAGAGCAAGGGAGATTTCTGGGCAGTGAGGAGAAGGAGACAGCAGCTTGGCACACATTTCAAGGCAGCAGTTCAGCAAGTCCGTACAACAGAGTTTGGCACACATTCCAAGGCAGATTTTGGCACGATTTTCTAGAAGGCCGTACAGCAGCTTTTTGGCACGATTTCCAAGAGGCCGTACAGCAGTTTCAGCACAGATTTCGAGGCAGCAAAGGGGCTGTTTTATTTGGCACGAATTTCTAGGCAGGCCGTACAGCAAGTGGCTGTACCGTTGCACGGAAATCGAGGCAGATTCCGTACAGTAAGTTTCTGCCGTCTTTTGGCACAAATTTCGAGGTCCGTACAGCAGCATTTATTGTTGTTTTGGCACAGATTTCGAGGTGGCTGTACCGCTGCATTTATTGCAGATTTTTGGGCACGAAAAACGAGAAAATCCGTACAGCATTTATTGTTGTTCCTGTTTTGCTGTTTGCACATTTTCCGAGGCGGTGGTTAAGCATGGAAAACGAGATAAGTTGTAAAAGTTTACTTGCTGATTTTTTTGCTGAATATTTCTCTCACTGTAAAAAGCATTTTTCCAGAAATAAGAAGGAGCTTTCGAACTGGTTTTCCCCAAGAGTTGTAGGGGGTTTTTCCAGGGTCACCTTGACCAAAAATTTCTGAGTTATGATGTGTTGAATGACTATTTGTTACTGCTGTTATTTTATTTCTGCATTTACAGCATTCTGAAAAATTTCCAGAATTTGTGTTTTCAGCAAAATTTATTTTCCAGTTATTAAATGTATGGATATGGGAAAGGGCATTTAATTATTTTGGAGTAATAAGGTGAAAACTGAAAAACCGGGGTGGGAAACAGAATTTTCTACAGCAAGTTTTTGAACAGTTGGAGGAGACCGCTCTTGATCCTTTGTTTTGGGCACGTGTGAGGGAAATTTTGAATTTCACCAAGCCCATTTATAGCATGATTCGCTTTGCAGATACAGATAAACCAGTGATTGGGGAGGTGTATGAGCAGATGGATAGCATGTTGGGGCAAATAAAAAATGTTGTTAAGGAAAATGATCCCAACTTGTATTCAATGATTCACAGTTGTGTGTGTGCACGGTGGAATAAACTTAATGTTCCACTACATGCTTTGGCGTATATCCTTATGCCAAAGTACTACTCTCCATCTTGGTTGGGCCAACCTGCACCTAGGGGTGGGGTTAGGATCAAACCTCATACAGATCCAGAGGTACAAGAGGGATATATGAAAGCATTAAACAAGTTGGTCCCTAACAAGGAGGAATGTGCTAATCTGCACCTTGAGTTAGGCAGATACTTCAGTTGCACTAGTTTGTTTGGTTCTTTGCATGCAATGAAAGATAGAGACAGATTTGATGCTCTCACATGGTGGGAAGCATATGGCGGCATGGGACTTCTGCCAAAATTGGCAAAAAAAACTTCTCTCACAGGTTGTAAATACTTCTTCTGTAGAGAGGTGTTTGAGGACCTACAGCTTCATCCATAATGTGACAAGAAACGGACTGAATGAAAACCGAGCAGAAAGCTTGTTTTATCTGCACTACAACTTGAGGTTACTGGGTCATTATTGTGATCGAGCTTATGAGGATCTATCATATAAAGTTTGGGACAGCAACCCAGAGGACGATAATTTGGAGGACGGCGCTATACATCTAGAAGAATTGGAAGCAAAACTTTTGAGAGATGAGGATGAAGAGCCAGCAGCCATGCCAACGCCACACCCACCATCCAGTAGTAGTGTCAGTGCCAACGTTTGAGCTCCAACTATTGTTCCTTTGCTGACGCAACCTCCACCTACATCCTCACATGGAGGGCATGTGCCTTCTAGTTATGGTCATGGTACTATGCGAGAGGAGACTGCTGGAAGACCACCATTACCACGAGCTGCTAAAAAATTAGACATTTCTCGTGGCAAGAGGCCAAGCAATAGATAAAATAGATTTACAGTTTACTAGTCCTTTCTATTTTGTAGTAGTTTTTAACTTTTTCTAACTGTTGAAACTTGACTCTTTCATATTTATTATGATATTTTTTGTAAACAATATATGACAATTTAAGTTTGATGTTTGAAACTAAGTCCTTATGAATTATGAATATGATGTGCTTCATGAAAGTTGAAAGTTGTTTCATTTCGTTTCATTTTATAACATTTCATTTCATGTTAAATATTCTTTGTTGTAATGGTTACACTTAGCTTACAAGTACAACTATGGTGATCAATGAATCAATGATGATAAATGTTATATATTGAATTTTGAAAGCTTGAAACTTTAAGATTGATGAATCATGAGACTCAAGAGTCAATATGTTGTATGTTTCTAACTTGTGGACGTGGTTGATGAAGATTATAACTTCTAGATGATTGATGTTATAAGCTTCAATCTATGTGTTTTATGTTTTTTATGTCTAATTCATCATTCTACATGCTTTTGTTGACATATATGCATCAAAATATATATATATATATATATATTATTAAAAAAACGCTCCCTGAAACACTCCCGAACTACGAGCTTTTGAAAATGACGCTCCTGCTCCCAAGTAACCTTGTTATGGAATGAAGCGAAGCAGAGGAAATATAATGCTTTGATAAAGAATGGCACTTGGAAGTTGGTTGATCCTCAATTGGGAACCAAACCTATTTATGGGTCTACAAGAACAAGTACAAAGTTGATGGCTCACTTGACAAGCATAAAGCCAGGTTTGTGGCAAAAAGTTTTGCACAGAAAGAGTGAGTCGATTATGAGGAGACTTTCTCCCCCACAGCAAAATGGGCTACCATCCAGACACTCTTTGCCTTGGCAGCTCAGAACGATTGGAAAGTCCATTAGATAGATGTAAGAACTGCTTTCTTGAATGGAGATCTAAAGGAGAATGCTTTTATGTCCCAGCCAGAAGGATTTGTTGTGAAGGGCCAAGAACACAAAATATGCAAGCTTGTAAAATCCTTGTTTGGCCTCAAGAAAGCACTGCAAGCATGGTATGAGAAGTTAATTGAGCATCTTCTGAAACTTAACTTCAAACATTATGATCTTGATGATGCAACTTTGTTTGTCAAGAAAGTTGGCAAAACAATTTTATATCTTGCGGTGTATGTAGATGATCTTTTGATGACAGGGAACAATGAAAGCTATATTGCATCCAAAAAGAAGGAATTGAGGAAAGGTTTTGAAGTGACTAATTTGGGCTATGTTCGCTACTATCTTGGTATTGAAGTAACTCAACATCCTAAGTTTATATTCCCCTCTCAGAAGAAGTACAATGGAGATCTATTGAACAGGTTTGGCATGGCTGAGTGCAATCCTTTGACTACTCCAATGGAACAGAACTTGAAGCTTACATCCATTGAAGGAAAAGAATTTGAGAATGCAACAAAGTATAGACAACATGAAGGAAGTCTCAACTACCTGACTACTACCAGACCAGACATTTCATTTGTTCTTGGAATCCTCTTCCAGTTTATGCAATAACCTTGTGAGGGACATTGGTCTGTTGCAAAAAGAGTTCTAAAGTACCTGAAAGGGACTCAAGACTTTGGACTCAAGTATACACAGGTGGGTGACTTCAGCTTGAATGGATACTCTTATTCAGACTTTGATGGAGACAAAGAAATTGGGGTATCTACTTCAGGTTATACTATGAGTCTTGGATCAAGAGTTGTCTCCTGGAGATCACGCAAACAATTAGTTCCAACAGATCCCACAACTGAGGCAGAATATGTGACAGCAACTGAAGCAACAAAGGAAATTGTGTGGCTCAGCAAAATTCTCGAAGATTTGCAAATGAAACTGTTGATTTATGGTAGCATTGGATGTGCTCTAGCCTTGTAACCTTGCATATGGGCTAAGACACATGTATTCCATAATACCCAGAACGGATTTTGGAAAATTCCACTTAGAGATGGTTTAATTAAATTAATTAATCGTTTTTTAATGATTTCCTAAGTCTATACTTAGGGAAACCAATTAATTAAAGGGTATTAACTAAATTAAGTGTGAATCTTCTAGATAAAGTCATGGATCACCTCCAAGTTAATCCTAGCCCTTGATTATGTTTTAATCTGGGTTGTTGAAAGGCCAATGAAGGATTATAAGAAGGACGGTGAGGGACCTATGGAAATCACGTTAGACGAAGAAACAATCAAGAGATCGATTTCTTCAGCCGAAGGAAGAGTCGAAGTGATTCTCGATTGCAGAGAGGGGAAAGCGAAATCTCCAGGAGGGAGAATTTCTTAAGGATAGAGAGTAAAGGAAGAGAAGGGAGAAAGGAGCCATAGCAGCAGCGCAGAGAGAGCCAAGCAGCAGTTACGTTGGGCCAGCACAAAGCAGGAGAGGGTGTTTCAATTTAAGTTGGGAGAGGTAGCTGAGGGTTCATCCAGACTTCGGAGGGCATTTTTGGAAGGGAAGAACACTCTAGTCTCATATAGCAGTCAGCATAGAGGCAGCCATAACGAGCAGCAGCAGCAATGACGCAGTGACAACGTGAGGGACGCAGTCACTACGCAGAAATCACACAAAGCTACTCAGTGTGGGTGCAAGTCAATGCCGGAACTTCGTGGTGGTGTGAGAATTGTCTCACTACGCCTATTCTCATCAGATTTCTTCAGGTGATTGATTGATATTTACAATCACACATTTGTACTCAGAATTTCTGCATAATAAAGAAACCCTCAGATCTGCTGCATTGGTTTTCTCGCATTGGGTTTTTCCGGGGACAATTGTCCAAAAATAACGGTGTCTATGTGTGATTACTTGTGCTATTTCTTTTATATTTTTATTGATCGTGAGGTCTGCAGCATATTTTATTTTGGTATTTAACACAATGAAATGTTAAATAATTGTGTTTGAGAATACAATAGAAGAAATATAATAAATAGCTGCAGTATAATTCTACATCATAGAATTTTCACATGGTATCAGAGCTGTCAGATCCAAAGGAAGCAGGGTCAGAGAGGATACTACACAATCCAGAAGCTTCAGAGGGGACGCAGCACAAAGAAAAGAAAGCACAGATAAGTATGGCAAATTTAGATGTTTTATCCTCTAGGTTAAAATAGGATGGTGCATGCTTGTCAAGTTCAGCATCTGCAGGAATCTGGTATATTGATAGCGGGGCTTCAACTCATATGACTGGAGTACGAGAATATTTCTCGAGCTATAGGGAAGAGCAGATGAACTTCCAAATCACTATGGGAAATAGCAATAATGCACTCCAGTTGGGAGAGGAGCCGTAGTGTTTCAGACGGAAGTCAGAACCAGTGTCAAGATCACAGATGTACTACATGTGCTGGGGCATCGGATGAATTTAATCTCAGTATCCCAGTTGTAGGACAAAGGGTATGACATACACTTTATCGGGAAGAAGGTATATGTCAAGCACCCAAGTTGGAAGCAAACAAGGCAGATCGGAGTTAGAAGCAACAGACTATACAGGTTGCAGCTTGAATCTCCGATGGCACTAATCAGTAGTAAGCTTGATGACAAGAAAGGGTTGAACGAACTTTGGCATAGAAGAATGGGGCACTTGCACCATGGTGCATTGAAGTTGCTCAGAAAAACAATTGATGGGGCACCTGTTCTCAGCACGGAGCACTATGATGTATGTCGAGGATGTGTACTTGGGAAGTACGCTAAGGCAGTGTTTCCCAGAAGTGAAAACCGAGAAGTAAGCATATTAGGATTGATACACTCAGACATCTGTGAACCAATGTCCACTAATACAGGGTGGCAAATATTTTGTCACATTCATCGATGATCACACTCCAGGAAGACCTGGATCCTTCCTTAAGACAAAAGATGAAGTCTTTGAAAAGTTCAAAGAATTCAAGACTCTTGTTGAAAATATGATGGGGAAGAAAATCAAGACATTGCATTCAGATAATGGTGGAGAATACATAGATGGAGACTTCACAGATTTCTGCCCAAAGGAGGGCATCAGGAGGGAGTGGACTATGCCATACAATCCCGAACAGAATGGTGTGGTAGAACGGAAGAACAAGACAATTGTAGGAGCAGCCAAGGCCATGTTATTTGACCTTGATTTACCCAGATATTTATGGGTTGAAGCCTACAACACGGCAGTGTAAATCCAGAACAAGACTCCTCATAGAGCATTAAGGAAGAAGACTCCTGAAAAGGTTTTCACAGGGAAGAAACCGGAGGTAGGGCATCTTCGAATATTTGGTAGCATGGCATACTGTCATGTACCAAGTGAGAAGAGAAGCAAGCTTCATCAAACTGCAGAAAAGGGGTATCTTGTAGGATACAGTGAAAACTCCAAGGCATATAGGATCTATATTCCTGGCAGAAGGAAGGTTGTGATAAGACGCAATATCAAGTTCATGGAGGATAGAGCTTTTCAGAAATCGCGTGATATGCCGGCAGAGGATCAAACTACAAAAGTTCCCTTGGTCCAAGAACAGCAGCAGCACCAAGAAGAACAAACAGAAAGACAAACTTTGGTACCAAGTACAGGTACTAACGTTTTCACAGAAGAAGATAAGGAAGATACTCAGTCTGAGGAACAGCTAGATCAGGAGGGAGAGTTGAGAGAGTAGCCTTCCACCAGTGGTCGGATCAGCAGGGAAGCTCAGCAAATACTGAGGGACGTAGAAAACTTTATTGGGACTCCCAGGAATAAGAAGAGACAGCGCAGACCTCCTGACAGGTACCAAGCTTTGGTTGCTCAAGTAGAGGAACCTTCCAACTCCCAGGAAGTTGTTCAGCACCAGGTATGGGTAGATGCCATGATAGAAGAGTATGCTTCTATCATGACAAATGATGTCTGGGAAGTTCTGCCCAGACCTCAGAGCAGAACAGTTGTTGGATCACGATGGATTTACAAGATCAAAAACATTGCAGATGGTAGCGTAGAGAAATATAAGGCAAGGTTCGTGGCAAAAGGGTATGCTCAAAAGGAAGGCATTGACTATGAAGAGACCTTCGCACCAGTTGCCAGATATACCTCCATCCGGACTGTTGTATCTTTAGCAACACAGATGGGAAGGGAGATTCATCAAATGGATGTCAAGACAGCATTCTTGAATGGAGAGATTGAGGAAGAGGTATATATCGAACAGCCAAAGGGTTTTGAGACTGATGAAAGGAAGTCTCATGTATGCAAATTGAAGAAAGCCCTGTACGGGCTTAAGCAGGCTCCTAGAGTATGGTGTGGTCGAATAGATAGCTATTTGCAAAAGATGGGGTTTGTCAAGAGTGACGCAAATCCCATATTTACTATTTGTTGGTAAAGGATGAGCCATTAGTACTAGTACTGTATGTAGATGATCTGTTTCTCACTAGATCATCTAGGCTCATCAAGGATTGCAAACGGAATCTATAAGTTGAATTCAATGTGAAGGATTTGGGATTGATGCACTACTTCCTAGGATTCAGAATGTAGGATTGCAGGCCCATGGCCACACCCATGATCACCAATTGGAAAAAGCTAGATGCATCAGAAAACGCAGAAGTAGACCCCACCTTATACAGACAGCTTATCGGGTTAGTGATGTATGTGATTAACACCAGACCAGACATTTGCTTTGTTGTCAACACTCTTAGTCAGTTCATGGTGGAACCCAAAAGAGTGCACTGGGCAGCAGCAAGGCACGTCTTGAGATATGTACGAGGAATAGTTAGATTTGGTATAAGGTATGGCCGAGGAGAGGATGACAGACTCAATGGATTCACAGACGCAGATTGGGCAGGAAGCTCAGTGGACAGAAAAAGTACCTATGGGTATTGTTTTAGTGTTGGATCAGGAATGGTGTCCTGGTGCAGCAAGAAATAGAAGTCAGTAGCATTGAGAAGAGCTGACGCAGAGTACATGGCAGCTAATACAGCTACATGTGAAGCCATCTGGCTTCGAAAAATCCGTGTGAGTCTATTCAGGGGCAAGATGGAGCCGACTTGCATTTACTGTGACAATCAGAATCGTATCAAACTCTCTGAAAATCCAGTATTTCATGATCGGTCCAAACATATTGATATCAGGTGTCACTTTATCTAGGACTGTGTTCAGCGTGGGGCAGTGCAACTTCAGTACATTCCCACAGGAGAACAGACAACAGACATACTCCCTAAGGCTCTGGGGAGGATTAAGTTCACTCAGTTTAGAGGACAATTGGGTATGACTGAAAATCCATTTTAGTAGTCAATGGATCTTCAATGCAGTGGAAAAAGGGAGTTGCAGTACAATGGCAGTTGGCAGCAGCAGTACAGTTGCAGCATTTTGTGCGGTGTTGATAGGCCGCATCAATAGCACACCAGGAGATGTTACAGAATTCAGAGCAGCACTTAGAGTTGTATTGCTAGAGCACTTTCCTCGCTAAGAGGGAGTGTTGATTTATGGTAGCATCGGATGTGCTCTAGCCTTGTAACCTTGTATATTGGCTAAGACAAAAGTACTCCATAATACCCAGAACGCATTTTGGAAAATTCCACTTAGAGATGGTTTAATTAAATTAATTAATCGTTTTTTAATGATTTCCTAAGTCTATACTTAGGGAAACCGATTAATTAAAAGGTATTAACTAAACTAAGTGTGAATCTTCTAGATAAAGTCATGGATCACCTCCAAGTTAATCTTAGCCCTTGATTATGTTTTAATCTGGGTTGTAGAAATTTATTGTTTTCCCACCCTGGTTTTCAGTTCCACCTTATTTCTCCTTTTAGTTAAATGCCCTTTCCCATATCCTTACATTCAACAACAGAAAAATATTTTTTTGCTGAAAACACAAATTCTGGAAAATTTACAGAATGCTGGAAAATGCAGAAATAAAAATCAGCAACCTCAAAACAGCCATTCAACACATTTTAACACAAAGATTTTGGTCAAGGTGACCCTGGAAAAACCCCCTACAACTCTTGGGGAAAACCAGTCTGAGAGCTCCTTCTTATTTCTGAAAATGCTTTTTACAGTGCGGCAAAAATTACAGCAAAAATTTCAGCAACTAAACAACTGTACTTATCTCGATTTCCGTGCATTCACTCCGCCTTGGAAAACATGCAAAACAATAAAAACCAAAAACAGAAATTTTACAGCTTTATGACGGCATTAAATGCTTAAATGAGCTTCTCGATTTTTGTGCCCAGCTTACGGCCGTACTGCTGAAGGACTGTACGGAAAACCCAGCAACTTCTTCTCCTCAAAATCTGTGCTCCTTTGCCTCGAAATCTATGCCGAAACTGACTGTACAGCTGCTGTACGGATTTGTAGAAATCCGTACCACCAAGCAGCAGTCTCTCTTCTCGATATTCGTTCCCAGAATCTGCCCAGAATTAAATGTTGAACTTCCTGTACGGTCTTCCTCGTTTACTATGCCTCTCTCCCTCAAAAAATGTGCCCAACACTTGCTGTACGGATTTTTGCCTTGGAAACCGTGCCTCTTTGCTGTTGTACGGATTTTGCTGAAGTCTCTATCAGCTGCCCTCTTTCTCCTCTCTGCTCAGAAATCTCCCTTGCTCTCCTTCTCTTCCTCTCTCAATCTGCTCATGAAAGAATGAATGACCTTTTCCTCCTTTTCCTCCTTTAACCTAAACCTAAGTGACTTTTGGGGAATCCCTAAATTCAATGGCTGAAATAGATTTAGATCTAGGGCTGAGATTAAATGCTCATTTAAATCTCACTTTCTATTTTTTAATTCACCCCACTTTAATAAAGACCCACTTAGTCATTTATTTCCAAAGTCACTTTTCCTTTCTAATTTCACATTGACTTTATTAAAGTCACTTTTAAATTAGATTTTAGTAACTTTATCACTTAAAGTCACTTTTAAATTAGATTTGACTTTATAACTTTATAAAGTCACTTTAAGAGAAAAATTAAATTCTTTTGGACACTTTTCCCTAGGCCAAAGATCAAAGCCTTAGGGAACCACCTGTCCTCCGGTAACCAAATTTCAACACTCCCTCTTACCGAGGAAGGTGTTCCTCACCACACCCATCTTGTCTCTAAAGTAGACATGCTTGCCCCATGGTAAGGCTTTGGTAAGAATATCTACAACCTGCTCACCAGTGGGAATACACTCAAGCTTCACAGCTCCCTTCTGAACATAGTCTCTGATGAAATGATATTTGATCCCGATATGCTTTGACCTGTCATGAAATACTGGATTCTCTGTGAGCTTAATGCAACTCTGATAATCACAATAAATCACTGAAAGTCTCAACGGCTAACCAAATAAGCCAAACAACATCTTGCGAAGCCAGATGGCCTCACAACTAGCTAGATTGGCTACCATATACTCTGCTTCCGCTGAACTCAATGCTACTGACTGCTGCTTCCGGCTGAACCATGACACCACTGTCGAACCCAACCCAAAACAGCACCCTGAAGTACTCTTCCTATCAGAAGCACAACCTGCCCAATCAAAATCAATGTAACCTGCCAATCTCACTCCATCCCCCTGCCTGTAGTCCCGACCATAATCCACTGTCCCCTGCAAGTACCGCAAAATGTGTTTTGCAGCCACCTAGTGAACCTTCCTAAGCTTACACATAAACTGACTCATCGTGTTGACTGAAAACAAATATCTGGTCTAGTGTTGACCAAATACAAAAAGGAACCAATCAGTTGTCTGTACAATGTGGGATCCACCAACTCGAAATCCGAAGCATGGAGCTTCTTCCAGTTGGTGATCAATGGTGTCGACATGGGTTTACAATCCTCCATGTGGAATCTGCCAAGGATGTCCACAATATACTTCCCCTGCCCCAGGAAGAAATGACCCTCATGCCACACCTCCAAACCCAAAAAGTAATGCATTAAGCTGATGTCCTTCATCTCAAACCCTGCCGCAAGATCTCTCTTGCAGTGCTCTATGAGTCTCTACACCTGTAATGACTAAGTCATCCACATACAGCACCAGAATGAGAGGCTCATCACCTATCACAATATAGTAAAGGTTTGGATCTGCCTCACTCTTTGTGAAACCCATCCCCTGCAAGTATGTATCTATCCTGGAGTACCAAGCTCTGGGAGCTTGCTTCAGGCCATAAAGGGCCTTCTTCAGTCTGCACACATGGGACTCCTTCCCATGCACCTCAAAGCCCCGTGGCTGCTCAATGTACACCTCCTCCTGTATGAATCCATTGAGAAATGTGGTATTCACATCCATCTGGTGGATCTTCCAATCCATCTCTGCTGCTATCGATATAATGGAGCGAATCAAATTATATTGAGCCACGGGAGCGAAGGTCTCCTCATAATCAACTCCCTCTACCTGGGAGAACCCTCTAGCCACAAACCTCTCTTTGAATTTCTCAATGCAGCCATCTGCAACATGCTTTACCTTGTAAAGCCATCTGGAAGTAACCACAGATTTGCCCTCAGGACTCAGCACCACCTC